>ML792284.1:554879-595210 GCA_009831015.1 Picea engelmannii | reverse complement strand
TAATATATTATCAAGGAAAAAACAAGCTAAATGCAAATTGGACATTTGAAAAAAAAATTACAAGTTAAATGAGTACATCAATAAAAAATAACATACTAACCTTGCAAGTTCAAAATCTGAGCTATGTAGATCAAGAATTGGATGTGTTCAACCAGTGGGTGACAGAAAAAATAAACAGCTCAAACAAAATCCAAGAACAGTGTCACAACTATAGCAATTGTGTCGCAAAGTCCCTTAAATTCACTTATATATAGATAAAATAGTCAACTAGTTGTTAACACCGACCAATGAGATAGGCAAACTTTTTGTCGCTATTTCCACAAAAGTTCGTCGCTATAGTGACGAAAATCCTGACTAGGTTAAATTAATATTTTCATGGATATTGCGACGAACTTTCATGGAAATATCCACGAAAATCCCGCCCTCTTTAAAAACATGATGAAACTAGTGGAAACGTGAAAAATTTTCGTGGAATAATCCACCCATATGTAGTAGTGTATCCTCACAATTCAATACTAATTGCCACGCATCCTTTTTACAATACCGTGGTTTCAATTGCAACCCGCTATCAAATTTTTAACATCCAAGTACTTTTTGTCCCTACAATCCTTCTTGATCGTTGATCTCAAGATATCGACGGTGATTCTGAACCTAACAGTTCATATCTGTGCTTTCCCAATCTACGGATCATAACTAACCCTTCTAAATCAATGACTGTGATTTATTCCGTGATTTGATCTTCGGGAGTTTCAAATATCAACTCCTGCTTTCTCCACAATGGCTATCTCTCGAAATAAAATATTTGTTGACATTTTTCTTCCTCAAATCGATGGTTATAATTTACTTCAGACCTTTGGGGTTTGGAGATTTCAATTCTCAACTTCCCATAGTATTATTATTCGAAGTTTGCGATCTGTCGCCACATGTCCCTCTGGATATGACGATCTAGATTTACTTCGGGTCTTCTTGGATAGATATTAACCCTTTATCTTGTCCAACTTCCACAAATTCTTCTTCTGAAGGATTTCTTCGACACTTAGTCGATTTATGGTCCTGTGCACTCCTTGTAACTGACCTCTACAATTTCTTATGAGAAAAACTTGAGTTATGTCTCCAAGTCAAAGACTTTGCATACGCACTCCTTGTGCTTAATATGCACACTCTGCATACAAAAATTCCATGCTATCTCTTTTGAGTTTCAAGTCGAAAAAGACTCTCTCACATGCACTCCTTGCATTTGGTATGCACTCCTTGCATAACTTACAGAACATAAAACACTTGAAAATTATTCAATTCTTCATAAATTCATTCCTTCATCATGATCATCATACATCCACAAAACACATAACAATAGTAAAACTGTAAAACAGTATCAACATTATACAATTGGATGAATTTCCTCTGTTCTATTCATTTCAGAAATAAATACATGATTACAAATTATGTCTCTTACAAAAATACAATCAAAACTTGTCTAAGGACCCAGAGCTTCCTCGCTCTTATTCCTCCTATCTACATTCTATCACACTCTACTCAAGAGGTTACCTACTCAGCTTAATTAATGCAACCTAATGACTAATATGGGATAATATCCTACACCTATAATATATTACATTCATGTAAGGATTTACAATAATCCGTCAGTTCAAAACGGTTGCCTGACTTTACATACATCTAATTAATTAATGAGAGATTCAAAAATATCTCCACATAGCTACCAAGTTGGTTAAGAGTTGGTTTGGCTCTTTCAATGCATTGATGTGTCTACTTCTCTTCCACGTCCGCTTTGTTTTGATTTGATAGTGATGCTCATGCGTAATACTCCTCTAGCCAAAATATTCATGGACTCTTGTCCATGAGCTCTCACACTATCTTGCCATGCTTCAAAATATCAAGTTCAGTTACCCAACTTGAATCTTCCATAGGGTGATCCATCCACTTTACCAAATATTCAGGATGCATCTTTCTTTTGGTTTTCCTTCCAACTCTATGTTCTAATATTTTCTCCATCTAAGGTTTTTCTACTATGGGCATCTGTTCTTCCCATTGAATCTCTTCCCGATCATCTAATTCTCCTGCGTCATCTCTTTTAGAAGCATACAAATATGCAACATTGAATATCAGTGATATTCCAACATTGTCTGACAACTCTATCTCATAAGCATTTGCTAGAAATTTCCTAAGGATATTGCATGGTCCTATCTTCTTCATATTCAAATTATTATATGTTCCTCTTGGAAACCTTTCCTTTCTCAAATGAGATAAAACTTCATCTCCCACTTAAAATTGAACTTCCCTTCTTTTATGATAAACTCTATCCTTATACTTTTGATTATTATCATGTATCTGCCTCCTAACTTGATCATGAAGTCTTTGCATTTTTGTAGAAAATTCTTCTGCTCCAACACTCCTGAATTCATATTTTTTCAACTCTCTGAATTCTGCAATCCCTCTTGGTTTTCTTCCATACACTATCTCAAATGGACTTTTTCCAGTGCTTCTATTAATTGAATTGTTAAATGCAAATTCTGCATGTGCCAAAATCTAATCCCACTAATGACCATATTCAATGACTAAACTCCTTAAAAAAATTCCCAAACTCATGTTCAACACTTCAATCTGTCTATCTTTTTTAGGGTGATATGTTGAATTAACATAAATCAATTCCCTGTTAATATTATGGTATCTACGGGAGGTATTTACCTCCAAGTGTGAACCTGACGAGAATAGAAGACTCTGGGAAGCAAGAGAAACCCTAATGAGTTGGATAATAACCCTAGAATCCTTGTCAGCTCAAGAAGATAATTTATATTAGGGTATTAGCCTCTAAGAGAAGAAGTCGGCCAGAAATAATAATAATATACTAAACAGACACATACCCAGAAGGAGAAGTTGGCCCCAGAAAAATTAGCAAAACCACTATAAATACAGGGTGCCAGTTCTTATTTGACAGCATCTCAGAATTGCAGTTCCCAATTTGGTGCGCACTGCAGTTGCAGTCTTGTTCGCAGGTTTGGAGGAGAGTTGCAGGTGTAGGTGCAACAACAACTAGTTTTCAGTATTGTCTTGAATATCTCTTGGCTAGGGTTTGGACTATCTGATCAGCTTTTTGTGATGCGCTATCCTTAGGGAATGATGTGCTACCCTTTGTTTGGCTATCTAGCCTAGGGTTTTCTTTCGGAGGAATTCTCAATCAAGGCTAAGGTGCTCGGAGGGAGGCTTCGGCCTATGGTTGGGTGAGGAAGGTATCATCAATGGTAAAATGAGCACACCATATTCTATATTCTAACAGGTTATGGGCCCACACCCCTTCAATCATCCTAAAACGTTGAAAGGAAACATAGCTGCTACACATTGAGGAACTGTCGCTAGGGTTACTAGAAGGAGAAGTTTCCAAAAGTACTACAGCTAGGGTTACTAGCAGAAGTAGTTGCAGAAACCCTAAACCTCTTGTTGAGGCACCTTAAGTGATGAGATTGACCTAATATCTGGATAGATTAGTGCACCCTAGCCCAATGCATCTCTTGGTACTCTTAGAAGGCCAAGACATGAAATTTGAATTTCTGGTCAAATCTAGTGTTTGACCAAGTCAAGCAAGCCATGACGAACTCTATGAAGTCTGAGAACAAGCTAGATGGAGCCTCTAACTTCAGAGCATGGAAGAAAAGGATTGACCTCATCCTTGCTAAGAATAAAGTGTTGGATATTGTGAAAGGAAAGATCATGAAGCCAGAGTTTGAAGAAGGAGAAGAGAAGGAGCCGCAAAACATTGCAGCTATGGAGAAGTTCAAAGGCGTTGACATAAATGCCATGAGTATCATAGTGGATTCCATAAAATACCACTTGATACCCTACATCTCCCATCTTGACTCATCGAGGAAGATGTATGATGCCCTAACAAAAATCTTCTCAGTTAGAAACATTGGACAAGTTATGAGTCTGAAGAATGAGCTTCGTGACATGAAGATGAATGATGACAACAACATAACATCATACTTTGTAAGGATATCCCACAAGCTATTGAAGAGATCACTTCAGAAAAGGAATTGGTGAACATAGTACTCAATGGTATTCCCAAGACATGGGATGCATTTTCCGCAAGCATGAACACAAGGAAGGAGTACCCGACATTTGAAGAACTTTGGACTTGCTATGCTCAAGAATATTCAAGGATGAATGCAAAAGAGAAATCTCAAAAGAAGTACGATGATCAAGCCTTCATAGCAAGATTCAAGAACTTCAAGAACAAAAGAAAATTTGATTCAAGAAGGAAGCCAAAACAAAGAAAAGATATTTCATAAATACAATGCTTCAACTATCAGAAGTACGATCACTACAGGAATCAATGTCCCGAGCTGAAGAAAAGGAAGGAGAAACACGAAGCATCGATTGCCGAAGAAAAGAAACCTACAAAGAAGACTAAGCAGGATGGAAGAGACTTCTTCTACTAAAAGGTAACAACATTCTTCTTATTTCTTGTACATATCTTTCTTGCATCGTCTTTGTACATATATTGTATATCTATCTCTTGGAAAATAATGTGTTCCAAGAGGAACTATACTTATGAAAGAACAAACAAGATGAAAAGAGTTATCATTAGATATTACACATGAAAGAATGAAATATATCATGTGAAAGCTATTACAAGATAAGCCGAAATAAGAATCAATCTTGAAGAGACTTAGAAGTTAGACATCAAGAGAAATTGGAGAAAGAATTATGAAGACAACCAAGATGGAAGCGTGGAATCTGTCAGACAGAAGAGCCAAGTATATATTATAGAAGACAATAAGGATGCAGATGGAAGTATAGACTCTATCAGACAAAGGGAGCCAATTATATGCACTCTTACATAAAGTAAGGGTTAGGAGGGAGATAATCCTATGATCCATTAAAGATTATGAAAGGTATATATCCATGGTAACAGACATGAAAGACAACACGTGTTCAGTTCAGCCACAGAAGACGACTTCCTTGGAAGACCTAAAGAATTATTGGTTGTCCATCCAGATTCGTGATCCTATGATGAAGGGAAGAAGTGAAATCTCTAGGGCATGGAATCTATAAGAAACTCCATGGACCCAAAAACTAAAGAAGAACATGAATATTCCAAGAAAGAAGAGAAACCAAAATAGCCAGTCACTGTATCAAGAATCACAAGATTACCAGCTAATATGAACTCACTAAAAGCAATCAAGCAGAAGAACTGAAAATCGTGATGAAGAACAGTGTATGGAAGACTTATGAATGAAAGCATTGCGAGATCCAGAACCAGAGGTTCTCTCAGATAGAGGGAGAAGACTATGATGATTACTTGTTCCAATACACCAGACTTATCTCTATATAAGTCATTATATCATCCGCAACATCCATGAGTTGGAGTTCTACATCAGATGAATGCAAAGAATGTTCTCCGGAGAAATGGAATAAAGAGCGTATGAAGAACCATATCAAGACTTTGAGGCATACTAGAAAGAGACTCATGTATGCAGATAAGAATAAGACAACTTAGTGGAGAACCTCCAGTGCACAACAGAAGCGTAGTGAAGATTTCCTATAACATCAAGATGACTACTCAACAGATCAGATATCATGATGACAAAAGAAGTGCCACATGGATATATTCCAGTTCTCCAACTATGATATACTCTATTGTTCAGATCTACATGAAGCCTTCACAAGTGTTCCAGACTAAAGTACAAGCATTACATTATCCATGATAAAATCCAGAAAGGAGAAAATGATTTCTCCAACACATATCTCCAGAGATAAGCAGATAAGCAATCATTTTGGTAAAAGCTTCTATCCAAGATGAATGAGTTTGCGTACTCAAGCTGGAGCTTGTGGAAAAAACTTCCTTCTTATTGGAAAAGGAAGAAATGACTCTCCAAGTTAGGTGAGAACACTAGAAATATTATTTATCTTTGTAATTAAAAAATAGTGTAGATTGGATAGATGCTTTCCTGTTCGAAAAGTGGATTGATATTTCTGATGGACAGTGACTTCCCATTGTAGTTAACATGGGAGGCATACTAATTTTTGATGTATCATAGATAGTGACTTCCCATTGTGGTTAACATGGGGAGTGGTATAGGATATTCATTCTTCTTGATAGTCACTCTAAGTAGTGGTCAAGTAGAATGGTCCGCCTCACCAGGCAGTCATTCTTTCGAAGTTCACAGTTGTGAGCAGTTTCAAAGAATGGTCCATTTTGGAGGTTGATGCAGGACAGGCATTCCTTAGGGCAGACTCATTCTCTCTAGGTTACACTTTGTTTAGTGTCAGAGGAATGGCCCGGGGTAGGGAATGGTCCAAACAGTTATTCCTTAGGGCAAACTCATTCTCTCCAGGTTACACTTTGTTTAGTGTCGGAGGAATGGTCCGGGGTGGGGAATAGTCTAGGCTCAGCAATCAGAGATAGTCATTCCTTAGGTTTTATACATTCTCTCCAGGGTGCACTTTAATTAGTGTAGGAGGAATGGCCCAGGGTGAGGAATGGTCCAAACATTTCTTAGGGTTTATACATTCTGTCCAGGGTGCACTTTAATTAGTGTAGGAAGAATGGCCCAGGGTGATAAATGGTCCAGGCTCAGAAATCAGAAATAATCCTTCTTCCTTGTTTGTGAAGAATAGGGAAGATAGCCCATTGCTGATGAGGGAAAATATTCTTTCAGATCTCACAAACGTGAGTGAAAGATTGGCCCAGAGGATTCATTTTATCTTTAACAATATTTTTCTATGCAGGATGGCATCAGATGATTGTTATGGAGACTACCTATCTCCAGACAATAGAGATATACTACTGTGGTGGATATGTTCCACTGTTCATGAGGCAGATATTTTTTCAGAGCTCAGAAGATGTGAGTGAAAGATTGGCCCATATAATTCAATCTATATCATAACATTGTTCCTATGCAGATTGCTATTAGATGTTTGTTATGAAGATTACATGACAGTAGATGAAGACTACTGTGGCAGATATTCTTTCAGAGCTCACAAATGTGAGTGAAAGATTGGCCCAGACAAATTAGTTTATATCATAACATTGTTTCTATGCAGGATTCTATCAAATGTTTGTTATGAAGACTGTATGACAGTAGATAAGGACTACTGTGGTGAATATGTTTCACTATTCGCAACCATACATTGTTGATCAAGTACTTGTGTGTTATTTGATGTGGTGGTAAACCACTAGATTGTAGTTATGTACTACTATGAATAGACATTGTTGTGCTCTATCCTTGTTCTAATTACCTTGAAGACTATCAACAATTTATTGGAGATAATGATCATTCATATGGATGATGAACAGAGATTTTCCAGATGGAAAAGAGTTCAGAAATTTTACTCCTCTTGTATCACTCTATGGTGAGAGTGACTTATCCAGCATCATATCTAATTACTCAGATGAAGTATGTTTTCAAGAGTTGATGTAGCTGATGGTAATGGTGATGCTCATGATCTAGTCATGAAATAGTCTAGATGACTATATTGATGCTACCGGGTAAATGGTATGTTTTTGTGCTCAAGTCCATTACCTGTAAATACCTCTCTAGCTAGGAGGGAGTGTTAATAGTATGGTAGCTGCAGGAGGTATTTACCTCCACGTGTGAACCTGATGAGAATAGAAGACTCCGGGAAGCAAGAGAAACCCTAATGAGTTGGCTAATAACCCTAGAAGCCTTGTCAACTCAAGAAGATAATTTATATTAGGCTATTAGACTCCAAGAGAATAAGTCGACCAGAAATAATAATAATATATTGAATAGACACATACCCAGAAGGAGAAGTTGGCCCCAACAAAACTGGTAGAACCATTATAAATACAAGGCACCAATTCTCATTTGACAACATCTCAGAATTGCAGCTCCTAGTTTGGTGTGCACTGCAGTTGCAGTCTTGTGCGCAGGTTTGGAGGAGAGTTGCAGTTGCAGCTACAACAGCAGCTAGTTTTCAGTATTGGCTTGAATATATCTTGGCTAGGGTTTGGACTATCTGATTATCTTTTTGTGATGTTTTATCCTTAGGGAATGATGCACTACCCTTTGTTTGGCTATCTAGCCTAGGGTTTGCTTCTGGAGGAATTCTCAGTCAAGGTTAAGGTGCTTGGAGGGAGGCTTCGGCCTATGGTTAGGTGAGGAAGGTATCGTCAATGGTAAAATGAGCACACCATCTTCTATATTCTAACATTCCCAACCTCTTCCATAGATTCCTCCAAAAGTGTCCTACAAACTTAGTGTTCCTCTATGAGACTATACTTCTGGGCAATCCATGTAATCTCACAATTTATCTGAAAAACACATTGGCTATGTGTGTAGCATCATTTGTCTTCTAGAATGGTATGAAATGTGCCATCTTATAGAATCTTTCGACCACAATGAATATGGAATCACTTCCCTTCTGATTTCTAGTTAATCCCAATACAAAATCCATACTAATTGCATCCCAAGGCCTTTCTGGAATAGGCAATGGATGATACAAACCAGTATTTTGTCTCTTTCCTTTTGCATGTTGACAAATCTTACATCTATATACAAATTTCTTCACATCTGCCCTCATACCTGGCCAATAATACAAACTACTTAGCTGTGAAAATAAAATTCATGACCAAAATGTTCGGCTAAACCTCCACTACATTTTTCTTTCAACAAATTATCTCTCATTGAGCATCTTGGTATGCACAATTGGATTCCTTTAAATAAAAATTCATCCTGGATCAAATATTCTACCCATGAGTTCTTATCCCTCAACAAAGTATTTTCATATGCTTCATAAGACTCCTTAAAATATGGATCTTCCTGATACAATTCCTTAAGGTGCTCAAACCCTAAGGTCTTCACTTGGAATTCTTGTACAACCAAACTTTTCTTGCTCAAAGCATCTACAACTTTATTATCACTTCTAGAAATATGTTTATTGAAAAAGGTAAAATTCTACATTAATTATGCCCACTTAGCATGCCTCTGATTCAACTTCTCTTGCCTAGTAATAAATTTCAAATCTTGATTATCACTATACAAAAAAAATTCTTTTGGAATTAAATAATGTCTCCATTTCTTCAAATCTTAAATCACTACATAAAACTCCTTGTCATATGTAGAATATTTATCCTTAGGGGCATTCAAATTTTCACTAAAATAAGCAACTAGCCTATTATCTTAACTCAAAACTTCTCTAATGGCTATTCCACTTGCATCACACCTCACCTAAAATGTTTTTCCAAAATCGGGTAAAACCAAAATTGGATGTTATGTTATCTTCTTTTTTGTTGGACCTTGACCAAGTTTTGAAGAATACTTGTTCATATTTGATCGTTTTTGGGACTGCGACAGCTTGCCAAAGATGGAGCGCAATGTGAAGTGAAAATTAGGGAAGCAAGACCTATTTTTGGGTCCCTTTTAGGGTTTTGGGTTGATGTAAAGGGAAAGGGATGTTGGCTCATGGGTTTACCCACGCTTAGGCCCATTTTGTAATCTATAAATAGATACTTAGGTAATGTAAGTAGAGGATAGTAGTACATCTATCTGATGTATAGCTAAAGACTTAGTTCTAGTATCTGGATCTGTGTGATTGGATGTATATTGCAAGTGCTCTGTGCATGATTGTAAGGAGATTGAAAAGCTAAGTGCAAGTTGTTGTAGTTTTGTGTTGAAGTGAAAGGAAGAAGGATCTAGCGAGTTGCGCAGATCTTTTGTCCTGTGCGAAGTAAGGGTCACTGAAGCTCTATGTTGTAACCACTTGAATGAGATAATATAAAGAAGAAGACTTTGTGGATGTAGCCCCAGGGTGGGGGTGAACCACGGTAACTTTGTGTATTGTGCTCTGTGCTTCGACCTAATGTGTTTATCTCCTTCTTGGCTAAGTGCTTACTGTGATTAAATAGATCTAGTTATGCTCTATGCTTATGATATATGAATGAATGTTAGATCTGATATATAAGATTCTTACTTCTTGATCTGTTGAATCTAATCTATATTTATGTGGCTAAGTACGGAATCATCTTTAATCTAAGTATTCACTGTGATTCTTTGTGTTATCTGTGAAGTACCATAAGGGTTAAATATTGATGAATGATCTATGCTAAGCACCTTGTAAAAGATATAATCACATATCGGTGTCCCAGCTAAGGTTGCAGACATCTGAGTCATGCAACCACCCCTACCTCTACCTCAAGTGAGACTTCATCTGCTTCGTAGGTGTTGCCAAAAGGGCCGATAGTTAGGTTTTTGTTGGTGCGCTCTTGAGCGTTGAACCCTGGGTCTGCCCCTGTGCCAACAAATGGTTCCATTGTTGGGACTTGAAATTCTGATTGCTGGAAACTAAAGAAGAAAAATATTTGTGCAAAATAAGCTCTGTGTGTAGATTTTTTTCTCTAGTGCACAATATTCTACTTGACCTACGAAGCTTTGTGCCGAGAAAGAAAGGTCAGATCTGAAGGAAAGAGGTCAGATATGCAAGAAAGAGGTTGATATTGAAGAAAATAAGTGAGATCTGAACACTTTATTCTCTGAGAAAGGTAAAAGTAGAAATTTTCGTAGAAAAGAGGTAATAACTATAAGTTATAGCCTCTAGTAAAGGTAAGAATAGTTCAAGTTTTATATCTAAAAGCTTTGTGCTCTATAAAGGTAAGATAAGTGGAAATTTTTTGTTTCTGAAGCATGAATTTAGGTACGCTTGATAGATTTTTTCCTAGCCTGAAAACTAGAGCATTATTAGATAAAAGAAAGTTTGATATGAATATGTCTGATAGGAATAGTGAAAGATATGTTATACCTATGCATAGAAAGAATTTTTGGACTAACCAATGGATGCAAGATCCTAGAAATAATTTTTTTTAGGCTAGCCATCATGATCCTAGCACACAGTACAAGAAGAGTTGGGGATAATGGATGAGGAAGATAGGATTAACTCTTTGTTACAATTGCAGAAGACCAGGACATCTTGCTAAGGAATGCCCCAGGAGAAACCCTAGTTGCCTCTGTTGTAAATCTATAGACCATGAAGTATTGGATTTCCCTAGAATGATTGCTTGACTTGAAAAACTGAATATGGAACAAGCAAACTCTGAAGGAGATCAAGAGACTAAAATTATGGAAGAACCCCAGAAAGAATCAGAGATCATGTTACTGAAAATAAAAGAAACCCTAGATGATCATAAGGATTTCAGTTTGTTAGAGATCTTCAAAGAAAAGGAGAAAATCAAAGTAATAATAGGAGACTTCGACATTGACTGTTCTCTAGATGAGGGAACACCAATGAACATTATGATAGAAAGCACTTGGGAAAACCTAGGAAGGCCTTCTCTGGTCCCTTCACTAGGAACCATCGGATTATTTAAAGGCAAAATGGTAACCCTATGTGGCATAATTACCTAGATAGCTATGAGTACCCATGGAACTTCGACAGAGGAAGAGTTCGAAGTCATTAGATTTATTGAGCATCGTGCCCCATTTCCATCTTTGTTAGGAAAGATCTGGATTGAAAAAGACCAGATATGGAGGAAAGAAGAAAAGGAAAGCCTAGAACAGAAGAAGCAAGAACTCATGAAATTTATGACTAGAAGGATCACCTACTTGATGGAGGAACAAGAGAACATATCTTAGTTGTTAAACACCAGGGACCTAGATGTCTAAGCTATAAGAGCATTAGAGGAACCACAGAAGACCGAAATACCTAATTCATGTGATGAAGGAGTATTACCCTTAGATATAAAGAAAGAACCTAAGCAACGCGAAGTGACTATGTCGAGAGAAGATAAGACTCAGAATAGAAAAAGGATGACCGAGACTAAGCTCACTAGGAAAAAGGATAGGAAGCTAAGTAAGAAGAGGACCAAAATCGGAAATTTACAGAAGACTCCAGAGGAAACTTCGCAAAAGGAAAAATCACAAGAATTGACCTTCACCGAGATATCAGAACAACGACATCAGGCACTTCTCCATGACGCAGCAATATAGTCATTGGGCCTTCGACGAGCTCAAGAAGATATAACACAAGCCATCTAGGCTTTGATGCAAGCATAGAAAACACTTATAGAACAACAGAATGAGGCAGAATGGGAAAATCTTTCCCTGAAATTGAAGTGGGATGAGGAAAAGGCACAGTTGCTAGCTGAGCAAATTGAAGTACAGGAAAGGGTTCACAAGGCACTGCACTCTGTGACGGTCATAGAAGTGAATATGGAAGACCATCTCCCACAGCAAGTGACCCAACTGGAAGAAGTAATCTAGCAACTCTGATAGCGCATCATAGATCTGGATCTCTGTACCGTGCCCGAGACCCCCTAAGAGCTAAGATATCTAAGAGAGGCCATTGCTCGAAGCGTAGTTGGCCGATTAAAACCTTTACCTTGGAATGCAAGCTGTTGAGCACTAGAAGCACCTAGACTTATGAAACCCTCGTAGAGAATCCAGAATTTCAGACATTGGAGGCACAACTCCAAGAAGCAAAGAAGCATGTAGACACACTATAGGCACAGATAAAGACTTTGACCCCAGTCGAAAGAATGAAGAGGTTCACAAAACAATGCACATCCCAACAACAGGTACATATGCTGCAAAGTAAAGTGATGGAAGTCTCCCAACAACTTCATCCAATCCAAGAAAAGGCATGCCAACTGTTCGCTGAACTTGAAATCCAGGGAGATGAACTTGAACAGGTTGTCATCATTGCATAACAACGCCTGGAAGGACCGTTCAATGACACAATGATCTAGGAATTTACCGAGTAAGAGGTTGTCGCACTACAGTAAGTTGAAGAAGCTTGAGCCAAGATCGAGGCATTTGAGGCCAAATTGATCAGACCTGAGTGACTCGGGACGAGTCACAGGTGAGTTTTTTGGGCCTGTTGGCCCTTGACCAAGTTTTGAAGAATACTTGGTCATATTTGACCATTTTTGGGACTGCGACAGCTTGCCGAAGATGGAGCGCAATGTGAAGAGGAAATTAGGGAAGCAAAACCTATTATTGGGTCCCTTTTAGGGTTTTGGGTTGATGTAAAGGGAAAGGGATGTCGGCTCATGGGTTTACCCACGCTTAGGCCCATTTTGTAATCTATAAATAGATACTTAGGCAATGTAAGTAGACGATAGTAGTACATCTATGTGATGTATATCTAAAGGCTTAGTGCTAGTAGCTGGATCTGTGTGATTGGATGTATATTGCAAGTGCTCTGTGCATGATTGTAAGGAGATTGAAAATCTAAGTGAAAGTTGTTGTAGTTTTGTGTTGAAGTGCAAGGAAGAAGGATCTAGCGAGTTGTGCAGATCTTCTGTCCTATGTGAAGTAAGGGTCATTGAAGCTCTGTGTTGTAACCGCTTGACCAAGATAATATAAATAAGAATACTTTGTGGACGTAGCGCTAGGGTGGGGGTGAACCACAGTAACTTTGTGTATTGTTCTCTGTGCTTCGACCTAATGTGTTTATATCCTTCTTGGATAAGTGCTTGTTGTGATTAAATAGATCTAGTTATGCTCTGTGCTTATGATATATGAATGAATGTTAGATATGATATATAAGATGATTAGTGCTTGATCTGTTGAATCTAATCTATATTTTTGTGGCTAAGTACTGAATCATCTTTAGTCTAAGTATTCACTGCGATGCTCTCTGCTATCTGCAAAGTACCATAAGGGTTAAATATTGATGAATGATCTATGCTAAGTGCCCTGTAAAAGATATAATCACAGATCGGTGTCCCAACTAAGGTTGCAGACATCTAAGTCCTACAACCACCCTTTCCTCTATCTCGCATGAGACTTCATCTTCTTCACAGGTGTTGCCAAAAGGGCCAATAGTTAGGGTTTTGTTGGTGTGCTCTTAAGCGTTGAACCCTGGGTCTGCCCCTGTGCCAACATTTTTCAAAACTTTGAAGCTTTTCTCAACCTCCTCTGTCCAATTAAAAGACTTGTGTTTCTTATTAATAGTATTCATCATGGGTGCACATATACCACTAAAATTTCTGATAAATTTTCTATAAAAACTTGCTAACCCGTGGAAACTTCTCACCTCAAATATGCTCCTTGGTGACGACCATTCTTTGATTTCTCTCACCTTCTCTAGATCCATATTCAATTCATTTGAAGATATCACAAAACCCAAATATATGAGTTATGTATTCATAAAATAACTTTTCTTCAAGTTTATTAACATCTTTTCTTGTTGCAATCTCCTCATCACTAATATCAAGTGCTTTAAATGTTCTTCCTCTGTATTGTTGAAAACTAATATATCATCCAAATATACAATGACAAATTTACCTATGAATTCTTTCAGTACTTCATTCATCAACCTCATAAATGTGATTGGATCATTTTTCAATCCAAATGGCATGTCTATCCATTCAAACAAATCTTCATTTGTCTTGAATGTTGTCTTCCATTCATCTCCTTCTCTCACTCTTATATGATGATATCCACTCTTCAAGTTTATTTTTTCAAAATAGCTTTCTTCACTCAAACAATCCATCAAATCATCCATCCTGGGTAAAGGAAATCTATACCTAATGGTTATCTTGTTGATGGCTCTGGAATCTATACACAGTCTCCACCCCCATCCTTCTTTGGACTCAATACAATTGGCACTGCACATGGGCTTAGAATTTCCCTGACTAAACCTTTATCCAACAACTCCTAAACTTGATTCTTAATTTCTTCACTCTCTCGAGGAGTCAGCCTATACATTTCTTTATTTAGCAAAATGGCTCCTAGATTCAATTCAATATGGTGGCTAATACTCCTAATAGGTGGTAATGAGTGAGGCAACTCATCCACTACTATGTTAGCAAAACTCTCTAACAATTCTTGAATTTATTTAGGTAAATCATTCATATAATTATTGGTAAGGATAACTCTTGTCTTCCTTACTACAATAAATTGCATTTATTGATCTTTATTAATCTCCTTCAAGAGTTCCTTCCCACTCATGAGAAGTATTCTTGTGTTGGCTTCTTCCTTTTCTTTCTTCTCTTCTATTGGCAGTACATGTGAGTTCTACCATTTTTCTCTAGAGTGTAATTATTTTTTCTCCCATCATGAATGACATTCCTATCAAACTACCATGGTCTCCCCAACAAAATATGACAAACATCCATAGGAATTACATCACACAAAATCTCATCTTGATAACCTCCTATTTTGAATTCAACTTTACATTGTTGACTTACCATTACTTGATGTCCCTTCTACAACCACGATACTTTATATGGGCTTGGGTGTGCAGTTGTCTCCAGCTTCAACTTCTCCACCATTTCTATAGATACCAAATTATCAGTACTTCCATTGTCTATGATCATCTTGCAAACTTTGTCCTTTGTTTTACAAGTAGTCCTGAACAACTTTGTTCATTGAAATGAGTCTTCTATTTCCTTTTCTGGTTTTAGAGGAACTTTCCTCATCATCATAAGGTTATGTCTTCCTTCTACTGCTTTTGCTTCCACATTCTTCTGGGCTTCAGAAATTTGTGATTCTCCTCCTCCTTCTTTCTTCCTCTTAGGGCATTCCCAAGACATGTGTCATGTCTTTCCACAGGCACAACATTTAACTCCACCTCCTCTACCTCTTCCTCTTCCTCGAGCAAAAGAATTGATCCCACCAAACAGTCTTCTTTGGGAACTTCCTCCTCTTTCAAAGTGACTATATGATTTCTCAATCTCATCCTTATTTTTTGGTGCCTTATCATAGACAATTCCCTTACCTCTAATTGAGCCTTTTCTTCTGCTTCACTGACTCTAGTTCCTGGACAGCTTTTCTTCTGCCTTCAGTGCAATCTAATAAGCATCTTCCACTGTACTCATAGTCATCATGTTGATCTCATCCTAGATTTCAAATCTCAAGCCATTTATATACCTGGAAAATTTTTCATCATCCTTCTCTCTTTGTCCAGTCCTAATATTCAGCCTATAGAATTCTTTTGTATACTCTTTCACTGTCATATCCCTTTGTCTCAGGTTCTGCAACTTTCTAAAAATATTTATCTGGTAATCCTTAGGTATGAATTTAGCCTTCATTTTGGCTACCATTATATCACAATTCTTTATCTCGTGTTTACCTTTGCTCCTCCTCTATGCCTGCAATTCATCCCACCATAGTGTTGCATGTCCCTTTAATCTGGTGACAACATGTCTCACCTTCCTTCGACATATTCATAGTCAAAATACTTGTCCATGGACCTTATCTAGTCCAATAGCTCTTCAACATCCAAATTACCTTCATACATTGGGATGTCCATCTTTTCTCTAGCTCCCAACTTCACAACAACTTTCAATAATCATCTTCAGTTGCATCTTCCCCTATAGCTTCTTCAACTTCTACTTCTTCTCTTTTTGCATCATTGACATATTCAATAGCATGTGTTATTATTTGCATTTCTTCCATCACTTCCACCCCTGCGTGAAGATCTATCATTTCTCTTCCTACAACACGGTTTGCTAAAGGTGGTTCTACATGTACCCTCGGCGACATCGCTTCAACTGTTCCTAACACACTGAGTACAACTTCAATATTTTTCAGGCTCTGATACCACTTGGTGAAAACCCCCCTTTCTCCTTGGGGATGCACAACCTCTCGGTCAAGGATCTTCAATTCTCTGAGTTGAATTAGCTCTCTGAAATATTAATGGTCTCGCTTGTAAATAAACACATGCCTTTTCTATCTCTTGATGCAAGTTTTGTAACACTCGTGATCTCTTTTTCTCACTACTGAATGATCATGACTCAGGCGCTAACTCCTCCATTAACTCCTTCCCGCATGTGACCTCAAGCTATCTCCACACATGATTTCAGGCGCGATTGAAAGTGGTTTGGGATCAACCCATTTTTCTCCCCGTAATTCACTACCAATCACCATGTGTCCTTTTTGCAATACCGTGGTTTCAATTGCGGCCCTCTATCAAATTTTTAACATATGTGTACTTTCCATCCCCATAATCCTTTGTGATTATCGATCTCAATATCTCGACGGTGATTATGAGCCTGACAGTTCAGATCTATCATTTCCCAATCTACAGATCAAAACTAACCCTTCTAAATCAGCAGCTGTGATTTATTCTGTGATTCGGGCTTCAGGAGTTTCAAATCTCAACTCCTTATTTCTCCACAATGGCTATCTCTCGAAACAAAATATTTGTTGACATTTATCCTCCTCAAATCGACGGTTATAATTTACATCAGACCTTCGAGGTTTGGAGATTTCAATTCTCATCTTCCCAGAGTATTATTATCCGAAGTTCATGATCTGTCACCACACATCCCTCTGGATCTGATGGTCCAGATTTACTTTGGGTCTTCTTGGATAGATCTTAACCCTTTATCTTGTCCAAATTTCGAAATTTCTTCTTCTGAAGGAATTCTTCAACACTTAGTCAATTTCTAGTCCCGTGCACTCCTTCCAACTGACCTCTGCACTTTCTTATGATAAAAACCCAATTTATTTCTCCAAGTCAAAGACTTTGCATACGCACTCCTTGCCTTAATATGGACACTCTGTATACAAAGTTCCACACTATCTCTTATGATTTTTGAGTCGAAAAAGACTCTCTCACACGCACTCCTTATGTTCGGTATGCACTCCTTGCATAAATTACATAAGATAAAAAAATTGAAACTTATTCAATTCTTAATAAAGTCATTCCTTCACCATGAACATCATACATCCACAAAACACATAACAACAGTAAAATTGTAAAACAGTATCAACACTGTACAGATGGATGAATTTCCTCTGTTTTATTCATTTCATAAATAAATAAATGATTACAAATTTTGTCTCTTACAAAACTACAATGAAAAATTGTCTAAGGACCTAGAGCTTCCTTACACTTCCTCCTCCTATCTAAATTCTACCACACTCTACTCAAGAGGTTACCTACTCAGCTTAATTAATGCAACCTAATGACTAATACGGGATAATATCCTACACCCGTAATATATTACAGTCGTGTAAGGATTTACAATAATCCATCAGTTCAAAATGGTTTCCCAACTTTACATACATCTAATTAATTAACGAGAGATTCAAAAATATCTCCACATCGCTACCAAGTTGGTTAAGAGTCGGTTTGGCTCTTTCAATGCATTGATGTGTCGACTTCACTTCCACGTCTACTTTGTTTTGAATTGATAGCGATGCTCCTACATCAGTAATGAGAGAAGATATTTGGATTAGCTTCTCCAGTTGATAAAAGGGCTGATGGAAAATGCTCTATTGAAAAAGGAGGATTTGCATGAGTTGTTTCTTTCTCAGCGGAGCCCTCTATTATTAGCAACACACCTTTCCCTTTATCCACAATATTTGATAGGATATATTATGTATCCAAGCCTTCATTATTCTTAGGATTTTTTCTCATTTGTTCATCAACTTCCAACTCAGAGTTAAAATATGAAAATTTCCTCTTTCCCAATAGTACTTCTTGTTTGTGAGAGGTCTTTGAGGCTTTCGTTGAGTCTAATCTATCAACTGGTGAATTTTGTACTTGTGCTAGTATGATCTTCTTTACTTCTTCCCATGACTCGAAGTTGGAAGTTATTTCAAGAACATGGTCTTATTGATGCTTATATATAGGCCTCCTAGTAGCAATGATACATTGGGGATCATATATCCAGTTGCTTTCCTTTTCAAAATCACATTGTTGCAACATCTCTTCCACAAAATTTAGGGCAGACCTTAGTTTAACCTTAAATGGATCTACTTCTTTAGGTAACGTGAATCTGACTACAAGTCTGTGTTGTGAAAAGTATTGATAATATGATACCATCCTATTCCTAATGTACTCCAAAGCAAATAACCTTAGTGTCAAGAAAACTGACAGCTTATATGGTTCTTTCTCAAAACCATAGACCCTTATGAGTGTGTATTTTTCAAAAAAAAAAAAAACCAGTCTCTTGTACTAGTTTCTTTACTCAATTGCAACAATTTTTTCATCTCATTGAACATTCTGGGAGGTTGAACCATATGAATCAAAGTGTAGAAATAACTCATGTATTTGTTAACATACAAAGTAAAACCCCGATTGTTTTCCTTTCTCCTTAGTTCTTCAGTCCACTTAATTACAAGTTTAGGTCTACTTGTGTCATATGTTACCTTTACTCCTAGATTTTCAAAGTAAGCAACATTATATAAAAGGATGAGGTAAATTGAGTAAGACTAATAGCTGAAGAATTTAGTAGAAGGATAGGAGGACAAATGGTAATTTATAACACTAGCCAAGAACTTAGCATATTCAAATTTAGTGATGGTCATGGCTTCTATATGACATAAAACTGAAAGAAAAAAAAACTAAAATAGATTAATCAATAGTGTTATCATGGTCATAACCTAGAACTTGACAGATCATGGCGATTCCTTGTCTGATTATGTCTTGGAAAATAGATGACTTACGTGGAGGAGGATTAGGTGGTATTGATGAGAGGAATGGAAAGTCCTCACTCAAGAATTTTTGAATCTCATGAGGCTAGGGTGAGATATGTGGAAGTGTTACCCTGGGCTTATAGCCTGCTCAAAATTATCAATCAGCCCTGAAGAAATATGTTCTTGAGCCTGATGTTATTATCAAGTTATATGCTTTTGCTAAAAAATGTAAAAAAAATTGTTTATGATTGAATGTTTATAAAATTAAAATGAACAAAATAAAGAATACATACAATCTAAAAACCAATAACACAAGTCTCAATTGAGAATAAATCAGATTTTTATTATTGATGACTTTTTGGAGTTACAACCAAATGCCTCCTTTCAAACCCCGGGGAGGATAAGGACCAAAATCAGACTTAGAAGTCTAGGATTGAATTTTAACAATCATACAAAGACAAATGGTTTCTAAAAGAAAAATACCAAGAGTGAAATGTATTGGATCAACCAAGCCACAAACTCATCAAGTCTTGAATCTGCAAAATAGTCTAAATCGAAATTGAAAATTAGTTTAGGAATTCTAAAAACTAAATAGACAAATAAGATAAATGAATGACATTCTAAAGCATGTCAAACGTATATGTTTCTTAGTCCTTTCTTCTTTTCCACCTTTAGAATGATCATGCTATCAATAAGAGGATTTAGCTCTAAAAGAACTCATAAAATAAAAGAATGAAAGTCATAAATCTCAATTTGAAACAAAAGCAAACCTTATTAGAAGTATCTCTCTAATTCACCATCTCCTCCTTGAACTTATTTTCTTCCTTTTATTCTCTAAAAGGTAGTTCTTCAAGTAGTTGAGCTACTTTTAGTTACTAAAGTTAAATAACTTTAGTTTATAAATAGGGCATGTATTTTTGTGATAAAGATAAATAATAATAAAATAATAGCTAATAGATGGGGCCCCTTTTTATGTCTTTATTTGTTTAATTTTCCAATCATTACCTTATTCCTCCACATTCATAACCACACTTTATACACATATTATAACAATAAATATAAACAAAAGTTGAAACAATCATACCTCATAAATAATAAACACTTGTATCTACCAAAACTTTTACACGTGATAAAAGTTTTTTAAAATAATAATAATATTAGTTGTCCAAAAATATATGTATCTCAAAGTCAAATTGATGCCACCATGGAAATAAATAAATAAATAAAGAGTCATATTTTTTGTGTGAGGATGTATGTCTTTGTGCACTACCCTTACCCTTTGACATCACTGTCCTAATTTTTTGTCAATTCTGCATCTTTGGATTTCTTCTCTTCACCCTTTGAAATCTTCAGGTGCATTTCGTCAAAGGTGATCTTTCTCACACCATATTTAAGTTTGAGTGGCAAGGATTTGATGGTGTAGGATGATATTTCAAAGGAATCTAAACTAAATGATATGGTAGGTCGCTTTCCCATACTTGGCCTTAGCTCAATATCTAAGGGTTTGTATTTTTTAGGGAGTTATGGGGAATGTACATGTGAAGATACTAAGGAAACTATTTGAACTTGTAGTAAAGGAGGTGGAGGAGGGATAGGTAAAAACTATTGGAAAATGTTTAACAGGCAGCATATGCTTGTCATTGATGGAAAGTACAACAATGAAGATGGCATGAGTATAGGAAGAATGTAACAGAAGGGCATCAGAAGTATTTTAGGAAAACGTTGTAGAGCAAGCTCAATAAGTTCAGAAGAGATAGTGCAGAGGATTGTTGGTAGGTTTAACAGGAAAAGTGAGCTTGTCATTGATGGCAGGATCAGAGTGTGCATCGATGGAAAAACAGGAACAAAATAAGCTCAAGAGGAATTAGCGCAAAGTTGAATAAAGTGCATAGTTGTGCACCAGGGACGAGGTTAACTCATTGTCAAATCTCAAGAGAGATAGCATACTCAGGATCTCAGGTGGATCAAAGTTCGAGGCCTTTGACACTTACAAATTATTCTAAGTAAGGAGGATGCGTAAGCTCAGGTAGAGAAGCAACATTGATCGTTGGATCCCATTCAGAATTCTCGATGACCATCAGATCTGAATCCAGACAGGAGGAGCGCAAAGATGGAGAACAGATCTCTGGCATTAGATCCGAGCACAGGGTCTGACCATCGTTGTATCAAGAAGAACCTGCACGTTCTTTAAAGTGAAAGATCGAAGCAGTGGTCCAACTCCATTTTGGAGTTTTGGCTATCGGGGTTTCGGATACCAGAAGTTGGAGTGTCGAAACACTTTGCAACAAGAATACCGAAATCGCGATATGCAAAATTGTGATATGATCTGAGCTGTTGAATCAATATCATATCTGGACCGTCGAATCATAGTACACATGGCGAAAGATCGTCATGTCCCTGACTGGAAAGTCAAAGGAACAGGGTTCCCTAACCTCTCGAATTCATGATATGTGAAATCGTGAAACTATCTTAGCTGTCATATCGAGGTTTGTTCTGGACCGTTGATCTAGCTCCATCTCGGAGTCTTGCCTATCGCGACTTGGAGTGACGAGAATCTCCATCTAAGGAACAACGAGATGCGAGATCACGAAAAAATCAGGACCGTCGGATCACCAAGAACATGGACCATTGATCTGAGCCCCATCTCGGAGCTTCGCCTATCACGACTAGGAGTGACGAGAACCTCCATCACAGGAATTGCAATATGCGAACTCACGATAAGATCTAGACCATCAATACACCAAGATTCTGGATTGTTGATCTGACTCCATTTTGGAGTTTCGTGAATTGCGACTTGGAGACGTAAGAAACATAACCACAAGAGTTTCGAAATGTCGAAACACAAAATTGAAAAATACTTTAAGGCTTGTGGACTCAACTGGTGGTCACACCATCGAAGAGATGAAGAGAAGAGTATGTGCAGACAAGCTCCTTGTCGGTGTTTTAGGGATCGCGACTTGGAAAGTCGAGAAACTTCACAACGGAATTAATGAAAAGGAAAAATGTGAAATCATGAAAAACACATTATGAAAAAGCGCTTGGTCATGGCCATGGTCATATAAAGGAAGGAGCTAGCACAAAAAATATATGTTTCATAGTTTCGGAGATCACGACATGGAGACTCAAGATGTCTCATCGCAGAATCTTTGAATTGCAAAAGTGCGAAACGGGTAAATAACGCAAGAACCCATCAAATTTAATACAACAATGGAGGTGAACATGAGCACGATCAGAGGGCTAATGTTGATCCTCACAGTGTAACTGCTAGAAACCATTGATGGTTTCTACCAGAGGATGCAAAGAGATTTTTGTGTGATTTCCAGAGAAGCTGAAGAGTTACAAGGAATCTTCTAGTGGAATGAAGACGATTCGTGGAGGACATTGATAGCTGGATGAGGGTTGGAGCTCGTAACTAAAACAGAAAGGATGAGCTTGAATGTAACAGAGAAGATGAAGAGTCTCAACTTCCAGAGAGAAAAAGGAATCTGGGGATAACACCTAGTGATGATAGACACAGGGGTTGAACTGCCAGAGAAGCTGAAGAGTCGCGATGATGATCAGGCAGAGAACTTGATATGTGGAGGAGATTGGCATGGTATGAGCATGCAGAGGAATGGTGAATATTGCATGCACAAGGTGCACAGAAGCTATAAATACATGGTACAGAGAAGAGATGAGGTTGGAGTTGATGTTGGAGTTGTCGTGGATGTTGTTGTTGAAGGTGATTCATGCATGAAGAAGGATCAGAGTGCAGCATCTAAATTGAACAGAAGAGGAACTGTGAAATGAATGGAGTTGATGCACAAATCATAAAAAGTATAAGAACAGACAGTGCAAGTCATGTGTGCAGGAAGGCAGTAAGGGAGACAGAGAAATGAAATGCAGCAGAACAGTGATGAGTCTAGTAAGCCACTGTTGAACATTATATCACTGTAATAAGTTTCAGTAGCAAAGATTTATATTTCAGGGTGGAAGGGAGGTTCTAGGGAGGACTATTGTCCTCATAGGTTCAAGTGGGTGCTTGAACACAAGGAGTTGTAGCTTCCATCTGGTTGTAGCTAGAGAATCCAGGGTGGCAGGGTGGTGCAAGGGAGAACTCTTGTTCTCTATTATACAGGTCGGTGCCTATATGATTGGAAGTTGGTACTTCCTTCTAGTTGGTGCTAGAGAAACTAGGGAGTTGGTGCTTCCTTCTATTTGGTGCTAGAGAATCCAGGGAGTTGGTGCTTCCTTCTAGTGGGTGCTAGAGAAAACTGAGAGTTGGTGCTCTCAGCAAGTAGCAGCTTGCAAAATTGAGGTTTTATCCTCATTATGAGTTGGTTCTCATATGTATGATAATGTAAAGAATGTAACTATTACTTATCATATAAGAAAAAGAGGTTTTTACCCTGTATGGGTTTCCTTGGGAAATATCTTTCTCTGTGTTTCTCATATATGTGACTGATGTTGAATGTGCAATTGTTTATTTCCCTGCATTCTTGTGATCGTCATTCAATTTTTTTGAAAAGAGTTTAAAAGAAGCATAATTGTTTAAGCACGGTAACAACTGATTCACCCCCCCCCCCTCAAGTGTCCAACAATTAGTATTAGAGTTGGCCCCCTTTTATCTAAGGGTAGAACCTAGAGCTTAAACATGACAAGCCATTAAGGGACTTCAGTCACTAGGCCTCCTCTATTTGATGGAACGAATTTTGCCTTCTAGAAGGTTAGAATGAGAACATACCTAATGGCCTTAGGAGCTGATGTCTGGGATGTAGTAGA
The DNA here is from genome assembly GCA_009831015.1 of Picea engelmannii. Classification (NCBI taxonomy): domain Eukaryota; kingdom Viridiplantae; phylum Streptophyta; class Pinopsida; order Pinales; family Pinaceae; genus Picea; species Picea engelmannii. The sequence continues at coordinate 571,106 of ML792284.1, read as the reverse complement.
TACTGGATACATAAATCCTGTTGTGCTATCTTCCAAGGATGATAAGTTAGAATTTAGCTTTAATGCTAAGGGAATGAATGTTATCTTGAATGGACTTGCAGAAGCCAAATTTGTGAAGGTGATGCATCTTCAAACTTCTAAAGAAATGTGGGACAAACTCATTAACAATTATGAAGGTAATGAGAAGGTGAAAGATGCTAAGCTTCAAACCTACAGAGTACAGTTTGAAAAGCTATAGATGAAAGAAGATGAAACCATTGGGAAGTACTTTCTGAGAGTTGAAGAACTAGTAAATGCAATGAAAGCACTTGGTGAAAAAATTGAGGAACCCTCTTTAGTTCAGAAAATTTTGAGATCTTTGCCAAATAGGTTCAACCCAAAGGTCTCAGCTATAGAAGAACTTAATGATATAAAGACTTTGTCTTTTAATCAACTTCTAGGAACTTTGACTGCATATGAAATGAGGATAGTTACAGATAAAACCACCTCTAGAGAAGCATCATTTAAAGTAGATAAGAATGAGGATTGTGAGCCTGATGAAATTGAAGAAAAATTCGTGAGAAGATTAAAGAAAGGATCATGCAAGTACCAAGGTAAGCTACCCTTCAAATGTTTCAACTGTGGTAAAATAGGTCATTTTGCAAATAAATGTCCACACAAGAAACATGATCAAAACTCTGAAGATGAAGAGAATCACAAATCAAGAAGATTTGATAAGAAGAATAGTTTATGTGTAAACGATGATGACTCCTCAAAAGACACCGATAGTGACTCTTCCTGTGAAGATAAGGTAAATGACTTCATGCTAATGGCCAAAGAGTATTATGATAATGAAAGAATAGGCAGTGATGAGAATGATGAAGAAGTTGTGGTTGATATGGAAGGAGAACTTATCAGTGCACTAGAAGAGATTGACAGAATCATAATTAAGAACAGAAAGCAAAAACAATTGTTGATACAGTTCGAGAAAGACAGTAAACAACCCGATGAAGACTTTACCCTGCTAAAAGTGGAATTAGAAGAGGCAAAGAAAATCGAGGATATTCTAAAACATCAGCTATCAAAAAAAAGGGCAAGATCTGAAGCCCTGGAAGAAGAAGTAGTGAAAACTAGGAAAGAGATGGAGAAGTTTCAAGCCTTGTATCATCAGAATATGTCAAGTATCAAAGCCTTGGAAGCATTAGCCACCATTCTGAATCAGCAAAGGAATCCAAAGCTGAAAAATGGTTTGGGTTATGAAGAAGGATCAAGTAGTGGTTAGCCAAGAAACAAAGAACCCATCAAGTTTGTCAAAGCTATTGTCCATGTCAAATCTACAACCAATGACAACAACAAACCTGCAGAAACAAAGGAAGACAATCAATCGCCTAGGACAAGTAAAGAAAAAGGTGCCAGGACTGAATCTATAGAACAAAGAAATAATTCACTCCCTGCTCAAAGACATCATCAACATGGAAGAAATCAATTTTCTCAAAGAAGACAACCACTTTCCAGGTACAAAGAATTTTTCTATGGATATTGTTTCTCCTGTTCTAGCTTTGGTCACAAAGATGTAAATTGTTCCTTAAGACTTAGACATGAGAAATTAATATTTCAAAGAAATAAATATCTTCCACAACAAAGAATGATACAACCAAGTAACAAACCATCACAAATTGCAAATTGCCAAATTAAGTCTAGAGACATGCAACTGAGGAGGTCAAGAAATAATAAACAGTCAATGAGTAGACAACGCTGCAACAATAACTTTGAACTATTGAATAATGAGATTGAATGCTATAACTGTCACAACTTTGGCCACAAAGCTGCAAACTGCAATCTAAAGAATTACAAAGTAGATTCAAGGATAAAGTTCTTAGATAGAAAGGTCAGCACATGGAAAAGAAAAGATAGTGAAAAATGTGGTCAAGCACTTTCAACTCAAAAACAAAAGGCCTCTGGGAATATAAATAGTGGATGTTCCAAGCACGTGACTGGAGACAAGGATAAGCTATTGTCCATAAGTAAAAGCAAAACAAGAAATGTGATCCTTGAAAATGATGAACCAGGCAAAATCAAGGATAGAGGGATGATGAGTTTGAGTAATGACAAAGGAGATGCCCAGTACATTCTGCTTGTGGATGATCTGAAACATAATTTTCTCAGTACAAGTCAAAAATGTGATAGAGGTAGTGAATAGGTGTTCACGTCCAAAGAATGTAAGGTGAATGTAAACTCAGGACAAGTGGTGAATAAAGGCATAAGGACAATTAATGATGTTGAAATTGAATCCTCCCCTGCAAGTAAAGAACAAGATTCAGATACAATAAAAGCATGTTCAGTTAGCATTTTCCCCATGGATGAAGTAGGAGAAGAACCATGTCATAAGATGGAAGTAGAATTCTTGAAGGTTGAGAAGGCAAACACCCAAAGCAAGTTCTTAAACAAGTCCATGACCCTAGGTAAGATCTTGGATAGCCAAATATCACCAAATGACAAATCTGGTATTGGACTCAACAAGGTAAAAATCAGTGCTCCTAAGGAACCTAATACAGGTCCTTCATTTGTGAGAAAGAAAAGCAGGTATGAGAGTGGGTGTAGAAGTTTTCTCTTGTGATTGAATATGGAAATAAAATCCCTGGATTGAATTCATCATGGAAGAAAAATGAAATTGCAGTAATAGAGATCAATGTGATTCAATGGGGAGATCCAAGGGCTATTTAAAAAGTACAAGCTACAATTGCACAGTGTTCAAGTAGGAAAACAACATTCTGATGTACAAAATGATATACATGACATCCTATAGAGATAACAAGAGGAAAGACCTTGTCAAGGAAATTTAACCTCTAGGAATAAAAGGGGAAATGAGTCAGAAGCCGAGATATAACAGTGACAGGGGGAGTCATCCACTCATGAGAAGAAAAGATTGATGAAGGAGTCTGAGTAAGAGAGGTGAGCAATTTTGAGTATTCTACAGAGGATATAATGGAAGCTGAGGATGAACAAGTCCAAGAATCAGAAAAAGAAGACTCTGGTTTGGATACAAACATCTGCAGGACTCAAATAAGAGAGTCCTTCATGTTAGGGGGAGTTTGTGTTGGTCTTAATATCTGATACCTCCTAAAATTACTGCCATAGCTCAGGGGGAGCATGTTCTCTTTGACATTCATGTCAAAGGGGGAGAAACGAATCTGGGTGTCTTTGTTTCCATCAATGCCAAAGGGGGAGATTGTTGGCAAATGTTTAACAAGCAGCATATGCTTGTCATTGATGGTAAGTACAGCAGTGAAGATGGCATGAGTACAGGAAGAATGTAACAGACGGGCATCAGAAGTATTTTAGGAAGACGTTGCATAGCAAGCTCGATAAGTTCATAAGAGATAGTGCAGAGGATTGTTGGCAGGTTTAACAAGCAAAATGAGCTTGTCATTGATGGTAGGATCAGAGTGTGCATCGATGGAAAAACAGGAACAAAGTAAGCTCAGGAGGAATTAGTGCAGAGTCAAATACAGTGCATAGGTGTGCACCAGGGATGAGGTTAACTCATTGCCAAAGCTCAAGAGAGATAGCATACTCAGGATCTCATGTGGATCAAAGGTCGAGGCCTTTGACACTTATAAATTCTTCTAAGTAAGGAGGATGCATAAGCTCGGGCAGAGAAGCGACATTGATCATTGGATTCCATTCAAAATTCTCGATGATTGTCAGATCTGAATCCAGACAGGAGGAGCACAAAGATGGAGGGAAAATCTCTGACATTAGATTTGAGCGCAGGGTTCGACCATCGTTGGATCAAGAAGAATCTACACATTCTTTAAAGTGCAATATCAAAGCGGTGGTCCAACTCCATTTCGGAGTTTTGGCTATCGAGGTTTCGGATACCGGAAGTTGGAGTGTCGAAATACTTTGCAATAAGAATGTCGAAATCGTGATATGCGAAATCATGATATGATCTGAGTTGTTGAATCAAGATCAGATCTGGACCATCAAATCATAGGACACGTGGCAAAATATCGTCATGTCGCTGACTAGAAAGTGAAAGGAACAAGGTTCCCTAACCTCTCGAATTCGTGATATGTGAAATCACGAAACTATCTTAGCTGTCAGATCGAGGTTTGTTCTGGATCGTTGATCCAGCTCCATCTCGGAGTCTCACCTATTATGACTTGGAGTAACGAGAACCTCCATCTAAGGAACAACGAGATGCAAGATCATGAAAAAATCAGGACCGTCGGATCACCAAGAACGCAAACCATTGATCTGAGCCCCATCTCATAGCTTCGCCTATCATGACTGGGAGTGATGAGAACCTCCATCATAGGAATCGTGAGATGAGAACTCATGATAAGATCTAGACCGTCAATACAGCAAGATGTTGGACTGTTGATCTGACTCCATTTTGGAGTTTCACGAATCGCGACTTGGAGAGGCAAGAAACATAACCACAGGAGTTCTGAAATGCCGAAACGTGAAATTGTGAAATACTTTAAGGCTTGTGGACTTAGCCGATGGTCACACCATCGAAGATCTGAAGAGAAGAGTACGTGCAGACAATCTCCTTGTCAGTGTTTCAGGGATCGCAACTTGGAAAGTCAAGAAACTTCACAACGAAATTAACGAAAAGGTGAAATGCGAAATCGTGAAAAGCACATTATGAACAATCACTTGGTCATGGACATGGTCATATAAAGGAAGGATCTAGCACATAAAATCTTTGTTTCAGAGTTTCAGAGATCACGACATGGAGACTCAAGATGTCTCATCACAGAATCTCTGAATTGCAATAGTGCGAAACAGATAAATAACGCAAGAACCCATCAGAGTTAATCCAATGATGGAGGTGAACATGAGCACGATCGAAGGGCTAATGTTGATCCTCATAGTGTAACTTCTAGAAACCATTGATGGTTTCTACCAGAGGATGTGAAGAGATTTCTATGTGATTTCCAGAGAAGCTGAAGAGTTACAAGGAATCTACCAGTGGAATGAAGACGATTCGTGGAGGAAATTGACAATTGGATGAGGGTTAGAGCTCGTAACTGAAACAAAAAGGATGAGCTCGATTGTAACAGAGAAGATGAAGAGTCTCAACTGCCAGAGAGAAAAAGGAATCTCGGGATAACACCTAGTGATGATAGGCACAGGGGTTGAACTGCCAGAGAAGCTGAAGAGTCACGATGATGATCAGGCAGAGCACTTGAGATGTGGAGGATATTGGTGCGGTATGAGCATGTAGAGGAATGGAAAATATTTCATGCACAAGGTGCACAGAAGCTATAAATACACAGTACAGAGAAGAGATGAGGTTGGAGTTGTTGTTGGAGTTGTCATGGATGTTGTTGTTGAAGGTGATTCGTGCATGAAGAAGGATTAGAGTGCAACAGCTGAATTGAACAGAAGAGGAAATGTCCAATGAATGGAGATGGCACATAGAGCATAAAAATCATAAGAACATACAATGCAAGTCATGTGTGCAGGAAGGCAGTGAGGCAGACAGAGAAACAAAATGCAGCAGAATAGTGATGAGTCTGGTAAGCCATTGTTGAACATTATATCACTGTAATAAGTTTCAGTAGCAAAGATTTATATTTTAGGGTGGAAGGGAGGTGCTAGGGAGGATTGTTGTCCTCATAGGTTCAAGTGGGTGCTTGAACACAGGGAATTGTAGCTTCCATCTGGTTGCAGCTAGAGAATCCAGGGTGGCAGGGTGGTGCAAGGGAGAACTCTTGTTCTCTGTTATATAGGTTGGTGCCTGTATGATTGGAAGTTGGTACTTCCTTCTAATTGGTGCTAGAGAAACCAGGGAGTTGGTGCTTCCTTCTAGTTGGTTCTAGAGAATCCATGGAGTTGGTGCTTCCTTCTAGTGGGTGCTAGAGAAAACAGAGAATTAGTGCTCTCAGCAAGTAGCAGCTTGCAAAATTGAGGTTGTAGCCTCATTATGAGTTGGTGATCATATGAATGATAATGTAAATAATGTAACTATTACTTATCATATAAAGAAAAAGAGGTTTTTACCCTGTATGGGTTTCCTCGGGAAATATCTGTCTTTGTGTTTCTCATATATGTGATTGATGTTGAATGTGCAATTTTTTATTTCCCTGCATTATTGTGATCATCATTCAGTGTTTCTGCAAAGAGTTTAAAAGAAGCATAATTGTTTAAGCATGGTAACAACTGATTCATGCCCCCCCCCCCTCTCAGTTGACCAACAAAAACATAGTTGGATAGTGACCAATACTAGATGGAGGATTGATTGGTGCATTGTTCCAACTATCATTGATTGGAGGTTGGTATTGTACATGAGGTTGATCAGGAATGTTTTTGATGCATACAGGGTGAGGTTGTATATCATTAGGATGAAAAGGGGGTATGAATGGTGGTTGAGGGGACTGAAAAGTTGGGTGTGCCACAAGGTTTAAGTAAACAACTTGAACTAATTGGTTAAACTCCTTAGAGTTTGCATCAAAGTGTATAGAAAATATCATCCTCTTGTTTCTCCCTCTCTGCTAAAATGCATTTGTCCCTCTGGAAATGTTTCCTCTATTACCTTTGTTTCCAGACCGGTTACTGCCTCTGCTAAAAAATATCATCTATATTCATCCATTTCCAAATTAGTACATATATAAGACATAACATATAAAACATCTAATACCATTTGTCAACATGACTAAACTTGGCTCTGAAAATGAGATAACCATGCAACATAAAAAGGGAGATGAATAAGAAAAGTAAATCCAGGGAAAACAACAAAAATTTTGCACACATACCAAATTTCTCTTTTAAATTATGCAATTTGTTCCGAGAAATTTCACTATGGATAGGCCATTTTTAATAAATGTGAAAAAGTTCATATATGGAGAAATAGGTTTATATGATTGGGAGTAATTTGTGAAAAGTGATAATATGATAGGAATTGCATGAAAGACCGTTCAAATTCGAAACATTAAACAATGCATGTACATTTCCTTCATGAAATCAATCAACTTTCAAACTATTCTCAGTAATCATCAATTTATGTCCTTCATTCATGATGTTGTTCATTCTTTCAAACTGCAAATCATTCGTATGTCCACTTTTGATTATATAGATAGGGAAAAAATGGAAAAAGAAGTTTTATCAATAAGATTGGGGAGCATAAATTATGTGTATATATAAATATATAAATATATATATATATATATATATATATATATATATATATATATATATATATATGATGGGAGATGAAAGTCTATATAACTATTTTTTTAAACATATGATATTGACCCTTTCTCTTCTCTTACATCATTAGCATATGACTCTGACCAACTTGTATTTGTTTATGATGCCCAAATGTAGATCAAACAAATATGAGAAAAAGTAACCCTTCACTTTTACTTCTTCCAAATAATATTTAAAGAAAGTCATTGTAATTATGTCCAATCAAAACAAAGTTATTGGTTCAGATTTTGAACACATCTCTACCAACAAGAACATCAAAATTTTACAAGCCATGAATTATAAAACTTACACTAGTTCAGAATGTACCTAGATTCATAGTGTATACATGAGAAATAACTGCATATCCCAAAACCAAGACTCTATCCTTGAACTTTATATCTAGTCAAGAAAATGATGTCAGGAGAAGAGTATCTCAAATGGAAGAAGCATAAATTATAATTGATTTCAATCGATAAAGATTTGATCTTATTAACTTCACAAGTCATGTGTATGCACCCTTATTTTTATCAAATGAGTTGAAGATCACCCTTGAACTTTATATCTAGTCAAGGAAATGATGTCAGGAGAAGAGTATCTCAAATGGAAGAAGCATAAATTATAATCTATTTCAATCGATAAAGGTTTGATCTTATTAACTTCACAAGTCATGTGTATGCACCCTTATTTTTATCAAATGAGTTGAAGATCACTGCAAAATTTAATACTCAGTATAATGAGTGAACTAGTTGTAGTTGCTTTGAAGAATTTCATAAACCCAGTTTTTGAAATTCGTTATTATCATGGGTTTGAAACCATTAATATTCATCCATCGAAATTATTTAAGGAAATTTGATCAAATAGAATAGTAGTTCTGAATAGAAATGGTATCACTCACCATGAATTTCAATAGATACAAGTTTGAGTTCATTTACTTGACTAAGCTTAAAAACGCCAAACCATACCAAAAATCTGTCAACCCTAAAAGTTTTGGTCGAAGTAAAACAAAGTCATCAAACAAAATGCTTGTATTTTGAAATAACGGATAGGAATACAACTCAATAATCTTTGTCATTGATATGGGCTTGACCCATTTCTAGTTAAAATGATAACTAAAACATGGCTAAATTTTATGAGTAAGGAAGTCAAAATATGCCCAGAACTTGGTTTAGTAAACCCATACCAAAAACCCATATTATTTGTTCATCAAGTTGAACTGGGTAAATTTCATTCATCCCAAAACTTAAAAGAGAAACTATAACCATAAAGAAAGAGTTAATTTTCAAGTTGGGTTCTACCTGTATGCAAACCAACAACAAAAACCCAGAACTATATTCACCTTTTCATCTTTCAATCAGTCATCACAAATGGAAAATGGTAGTATTGACATAGAGAACCAAATATCAACAAATTCATAGGAAATAAATACATTTTCTCTCATTTTTCTTCAAGAAACGACAAAGTAGGGAAAATAAGACATTTGTATGTACATAGTATGCAAACTAGAGGCAAACTTACTCTACATAAAGTCAAATGCATTGCAAGAGATGTAGAACAAGTTGTGAGATCACACCTTATCAGAATGTGTTTTTATACCAATGTCAAGAGTCAAGATAGTTACCAAAACTACCTAAAGTAAGGGTTTGGACCAACAAATAGAGCTTGAGCTCTGCCAACAACAAGAACAAATGAAATGAATCACAAAACACCTTCAAACTAGAAAGCTAACAGATGTGGGGTTGTGAAGTAAATTCCGACGTCCCATCATATTCAATGCATGGTCAACTCCACTATTCAACGCAAACAAAAATTTGTAAACCACATATGCCACATCAACTAAACTATACCTCTTTCATATGCCATATGATAAATCAAACCAATCAAGATCTCAAACCAAACTCCAAGTGAGTGTTGACCACATATGCCATATCAACATTTTAATCATAGAGATCCTTACTTGTCACATATTATAACTAACCAAATCCACATGTGAAGATCACCATCACTTTCAAACAATTCCTTGTATTGTGTGTCCATCGTATCACATGAAATAAATCAAAAGTTTATACCATGCAATGATAAACATACAAGCCAGTTTTTGTTAACTCATTCAATCTCCCTTTAAATTTCAACCATGCACCATATCTAAAACATACCATCAATCCAAAACTTATAACATACCACCATGTGTATGAGCCATGGATATCATATCCCATATCAAGTCCTTTGAACTTATATCATCCATAGTATGAGTTATTTCCATATGTAACTTAAATGATTAGGGCCATAAAACCTTTGACATATACTAAGACTGTGAAATATTAGTTGTTTCATATATATGAGGAGAATATATGCAATATAAACATGTTATTGTTATAATAAAAGAATGTGATTCTAACCCCTTTATATGTGTGAACATGTATAGAATAGATCCCAATATTTCTTTTGATAAGTCCTAGATCGTCAAAGTAAAAATAAGAAGCAATCATCACTGCATATCAAGATGTAAAGTATTATCATTCTAAGATTCCTCATGGCCTTGGGATTTCTATCATCACTTCTTTTGGGAAAAATGTGTATGAATATTGAAAGAAATGATTGAAAATTATTGTCTTTGAGTTTTCTTAAAGGGGACCCCACCTACTAGCTATATATATGTATTATAGTATAATAAGAGGCCTCACAATCCTTTTTGAGATTTTGTAATAGGTGACGAAATTTTGAGTCAACATATGGTGACTCCACAGGGCATCAATTTTCTGATTGACTAAAACTCAAAATTTTATGGTTTTTCTTTGAAACTAGAAATCAAATTTGTTGGTAACTTCATCTTCTCATTTTATTAAGTAAAGATTTTGTAAAAAAATTATGATATGCTCTTGAAATGACTCACTTATGAAGGGTAGCATGGGAAAGAAGAAGAGGGAACAAGCTATAATCAATAAGTTTTTGCAAGAAAGTCTGCAGGTCCAGCAAAATAGACATAATTAGTGTTGTGGATTGAAGAACCATTCATTTATCTATTTTGTTTGTTTTAGAACATACTAAAGAAAAAATTTCAACTAAATGATCATACAAGCAACTTTGATTGATCTAGTTTTGACTCAACAATCAAAATTAAAACAGAAAAACAAAGCTCATTAACTCAAAAGAAGAACAAAAGCAAATCAAACTATACAAACTGAAAATAATTATATATAGGAAACATTAAAGGAAAATAAATCAATTGGGCTCGACATAGTGTTTCAAATGTGAACCATTATTCGAATATGAAAATAATTTTCCATTCGTTTCTTTTAACAAATAAGAATTATTACCAACCACATAAGCAATTATACAAGGACCTAACCAAAGTTTCTAAAACTTTATATGCTTACCTTTGTCAGCATGAGAAGAATAACAAAGTAAAACCTTCTCATCAACTGCAAAATTAGTTGATTTTTCTCTTTTTTCAAGATATTTTTTAACAAATTGTTGCCTCTTCTTAAGATTTTCAAGAGCAAAGCTCCTTTGTTCTTCAAGCGCCGGTGGGGCATTAATCCTTTGAGGGATGTTTGTAGATTTCAACTCTTTAGATTGCAATGTTAATCTAAGGGAGGTTAACTCAAGTTCCATAGGCATAATAACTTCTTGTCCATATAACAATTGGAAAGGGGTATGGCTAGTTGTAACATCCCCACTATAGTCTCTAATTTAATCAATGCTTATGTAGATGTAATGTGTGGCTATGGCCAAAGATATGTATATGTGAAATGTATTTCTAAATTTCAATAATATAATGTGATTCCAGCTACTAAGGGGACATGGACAGATATGGGGGTTGAATTAATCCACAAGAGAGGGGATGATCTAGGAGAATGGCCAAGAGGGGACCAAGGGGGAATTAATCATGTCTATTATTTTCACCCACATTTCTAAATTTTATTATGATTGTATATTAACTCTATTTTATGATTGAGTGTCCCCAAAGTCAATCATTGAATGCATGTAAGAGGATGGGTGTGAGAAGTCACATCCCATAGTTATTTTAAGCATAGGGGTTGAGTAAAATAAACTTGGGGAAGTGTGTGTGTCAATAAAGGTATCCAAAGGAGAGGAAAATCGTATGGGAGCTACAACAGTTTTGGGGACGAGTCAATTTTTTGCACGAACTACAAGTAGAGAGCAAGAACGTGAGCTTGGAGCTGGAGAAACCGTGGAGGGAAAATTTGGAGCATGTTGGCACAAATTTTGGAGCATATTTGGAACTGAAGACTAGAGAGCCATATTTTCAAGCCTGAACAATGAACTCATGCGTGATTTTCATTGAAACAACAAGTGTTTGTTGTTTTTGTTGGTAGTTTTCCTAGCAGTGAGTTCCTTTGAGTTCCCAGCAGAGAGATTCATGGGTACTTTCCCAGAGAGACCATGATAAATGAATGGGACACCCTAGGGACTGAGATCAGTGAAGGGGTACATTTCTTGGGTTGGGCAGGTCAAGAGGAAGAGAGTTAATGGAAAATCAGGATAGTTGTAGGAGAATATCAGTGGCATGTGGGATTTTTGAGTTGTGAGCAGACATTGAGAGACCACCCTCTTTTGTGGATTGTTATCCCTAGCTTGTGGGTGACTTGTTGTTGATATTTGGAATATATATTCTATGGTTGGGTGGAACTTCCATCCCAAGTAGTTGGTTGCACAACCGGTTTTAAAAGATAAGTGTTTTATCTATATTTTGGTTGCATTATGAGTTTTAATTGTTGTGCATGAACTCTATGTATAAAAATGATTTATATGTTGTTGTGTTGAGTTATTGGTTGCATTTCATGCCCTCTTTTGAATGTTGTAGATGAATTTAATTGATGGTATCAAACAATGTAATTTGTAGTTTTTAAGATACGGGAAATTAATTGATTATCATAAATTCTAATTTTTATGAGTATTTTGCACGTAATGGACCTCAACTAGGTTGGGGGAAGTTACATTATGGTATCATATCCTCTAGCTCAAATAGTTGTTGGAAAAACAGGATTGCAGAGCAATAAAATAAAACAAATGAAGAAATAAAACACAGAAGATACATAATACAATAGAGACACAGATATATGTGGTTCACCCAGTGTGGGCATACACTAGAGAAATTGACAAATCCTTCATTTTATTATCCATCAAAATGAAGGGATACAACCTACAACACACCCATTATAACTTCCTCTTATTTCTCTCACAATCTCCTCTCTCATAGTACAATAGTCGTGATAATACACAGTCGCAATACAATTCCCTCATAAGCGAGGGTTTCCTTCTAGGGGAAAAGAAACCTAAAATAACTTCTACCATCAAATTGACTATGAAATTACAATATTTTACAAGGCAATTTTTCCCAATATTTCATTGTCTCTGCCCCCCTGGACACCCCTGGCAACAATAATGGGGAGGCAAGCCCCCCCACACCTCGTTAGGGAATGGGGTCCAAGCACGGTTGAAACAAACATATGAATCAGGAAGATAATAAAGCTCCACAACCAACAACATCGAGCTTGTATGAGCCAAGAACGAGTGCAAATTGAGTAATTTGTTGTTGCATATTTTGGTCTATGTGAAATTGGAGAAAATTTGTGAAAATTAGAGATAAATCCCCAAATTCGTGAGAAAAATCCAAGTTTAAATTACTCAAGCTTGTTTAATAGGCTCAATGGAGCCAATATGAAAAGTTGTTGAGTTAAATTCGACCTAGAAGGTTGAAACTCATGTTTTAATGGCCATTGTAGAGTTGCACGAGTTTTGGTGAATCAATGCTCGAGATCATGTTTAATATTACGATCAATGGACCAGATTCACTTTGACAAATTTAAAAATTTATAAGGTTTTGGTCGTTTGGAAGGTCGAGTAGATCAATGGCCAAGATTCACTTCGGCAGTGGGAAAGAGGAGACAGATCGATGGTTTCGATCAATTTTTAGAGGTTGAGAAGTTGGATTTGATCGACGATCAAGAGCATCTTGGCTTAGAGATCAATGGCCCAGATTAATCGGAGATTGCTCGAAAATTTTCTGAGTGTTGTAGTTGGCCAAAGGAAATTGTTAACGATCGACAACCGATGGTTGGGTCGATCAGATTGGTGAATTTTTTTGTCGTTGATGGAAATCTTTGATGATCGATGGTCGATGATCAGCTTTCGTAGAGTTGGGAAAAGTTTGATAGATCAATGGCTATAATCATTTTGAATGAGAGATAAACGGTCTAGATTCATCAGGGATTTGGTCAAAATTTCTAAGTGTTGGAAATTTTCCAAGAGAAATCATCAACGGTCGATGGTCTCAGCGAGTTTGGCGGAGAGTTTTGATCGACCAAAACAAATGTACAATGGTCAATGGTCGATGGAGAAAATAGGGTGATGATGTGTCATGCCACGTTAGCATCCACATGTCATGCCACGTTATCATCCACATGTCATGCCACGTCATCCTAATGCCGAGGATTTTGGTCAAAATTTTCTATGTGTTGGAGTTAGACAAAGGAAATCGTTGACAGGCAATGGTTGGGTTGACCGGATTAGCGGATTGTTAGGTAGCCAATGGGAATCTATGATGTTTGGGTGTTGTTCGATTCAATAAAGTGTTTGATCGAGCAAGAGAAAGAATTTATTTTCGATGGTTGATGGTTGGGGGTTGGTCGATTCAAGTCGTCCAAGAGAAATGGTCGATGGTCGATGGAGAAAAGAGGGTGATGACGTGTCATTCCATGTCAGCATACACAAGTCATGCCATGTCATATCGATACCATATTATAGTGTATGTGTCATGCCATTTCAACATCCACATGTCATGCCACATCAATCAATAGAGATGGTGGATGACTAGGTTAGCCAAATTGGTGAAGAGTTCCATTCCCCAATGAAAATCATCGATGGTCGAGTCGGCCATTTTACCAATTTGTTGTAAGTGGTTTCCAAGAGAAATGATCGATGGTTGATGGATGATAGTTGGGCGTCGGGGAGATTCATAAGAAATTTTGGTATCTCAAAGAGAATTGTTGGTCGATCGATCGTTGATGGAGCTCAGATCAACGGTCCAGATTGTTTTAACTTGTCGATCAACAGTGAAAATTGATCTGGAGGGTTTGGAAAGGATTATCAGATCAACAGATCAGATTTCACCCAATTTGAGATCAACAACTCAAATTTAAAATGTTTTTATAGCAATAAAATAGTTATTTTTATACAAATTTTTCTGAATTTTTCATATTTTTTAATGTCATTGTCTTGTGGGGTGATTTTGATGCCCTAAACGACGTTTTTAGCCAGTCAACACCCACAAGAATAGAGTGTACCAAGATACATTGTGTCTCTATATCTCAAGTAAAATAATTTAGAGAGAGCTATCCAATGAGCTATCCCAGGCGCAAACCAGAGCTCCTACGAGAAAGTTATAGCTAAAACAGTTAAGGTAAAATTCCAACACCAATTTACTTCGAGAGGGAGTAACTCATTGCTCAAAAGTCCATTTGGGGAACATGAGCAATCTATGGAAATCTTATTGTTAGGTGTTTTATATGTACTAAAAAAGACACCAAACTACCCTCAATTAAATTGTCAACCCGGGGTAAGTAAACTTAGATTTGTAGAAAAATATATGCCAAAGGTAAAAAGGTTGGTAGGAGTGTAGACTAACTACGGAAAGCAGCTATCTAGGGCTAATCTACTCAAGCAAACCTATCTAATGAACAAACCCTACTAAGCAAATTGAAACTAGGTAACCTAAGTACTTTTGGGCCAAGAACTGATGGATAGTTCCTAAGAAAGCAAATGAAAACTCTATGTAAAGCAAACTAGTTCATGACAGTAAGAAAAGGTAAAATACTAAGCATACTAAGCAAATGATGAAAGCAAACTACCTTTAACTTGCCAACCTACATTCAATGAGAAACTACCCTATGAAAGCAAATAAATAAGCAAGTAAGAAAAAGCACCTATCTAACCTATTAAAGCAAATAGATAAGTAAGGAAAGACACCTAACTAACCTACTAAAGCAAACAGACAAGCAAGCAAAAGCACCTAACTAACCTATTAAAGAAAATAGACAAGCAAGCAAAAGCATAAAGAAAAAGACAAGTAAGCAAAGACTTCTCATTGAACAACTACCTATCCTAAGAGGTAAGTGAACTAAATGCCTAATGAAAAACTATTTCTCTTGCGTGAAAGGAAATTTAAATGCTCAATGCAATGCATTAAAGGAAATTTATTCTGTTGAAAGCAAGAAAGACTACCAACTAAACTTATGAAAACAAGAAACTATTTCTTCTAACTTATGAAAGCAAGAAACTAACTTTAACCTATGAAACACTCAAATGTAATGTTGGTGGTTCTATGAATGCCTTCGGTTGTGACGGATGATATCTCGATGACACTTGACCACAAAGGATAGTTCTAATGGTATAAGCTCAATACTAATTTCAATGGCAAAATGAAAGGTGTGAAGTAAACAGTCGAATGAAAACTTAGCCATGATAAAATTAATGTTAAATACCCTACATATTCATGTATAAACCATCAACATCATAATGAGATCATCATTATCTAACTAAGAAATTCAATTGCATCTTAATCTATGAAAGGAAATTGCGTGAAAGGAAACTATACTATGTCTAGTTTAATCATTCAAGCTATGATAAGAAAATGACTGAAAACATAAATTAAAAACATGATATTAAAAAGTGAATTGACAATTACATTTAACCAATAACTAAGCAAGT
Organism: Picea engelmannii; assembly: GCA_009831015.1. Lineage (NCBI taxonomy): Eukaryota > Viridiplantae > Streptophyta > Pinopsida > Pinales > Pinaceae > Picea > Picea engelmannii. The sequence goes on along the minus strand of ML792284.1, from coordinate 555,197 downwards.
GAAATCTATCTAAAACTGAAGTAAGCAAGCTATGATTCAAAAACTGGAAGCAAATCTATCCATCCATCAATCTTGTAAGTTTTAAACCTGTGAAGTAAAGCAATGCATATAGATTCTTAAGCAATAAAGAAATTAATCAATGGCTCATACACAGAGTACACAGATATTTTATACAGGAAACCCTCAACCGGGAAAACCTTTCTTATTTTCATTATATCGAATTTCACCATTCGCCATACAATATATACAATGTTTTTAGGTATTTCGTAGATACCAAAACCCTAATCCCTTAATCCGGGATTAATTTACAAATCCGCT
>ML792284.1:543712-554829 GCA_009831015.1 Picea engelmannii | reverse complement strand
GGAAAACCTTTCTTATTTTCATTATATCGAATTTCACCATTCGCCATACAATATATACAATGTTTTTAGGTATTTCGTAGATACCAAAACCCTAATCCCTTAATCCGGGATTAATTTACAAATCCGCTAAAAATAGAAAAATCTAGGATCGTCAGACGCAGTTGTCGTATCTGACGCACCCACACACACACACATGCAAAGAATATAACACATACCCAACAAATCTTTGTCAGAAGAAACTCAGATTAAAACTATGTTCTGTTCTAATTAAAAATATGTTCTAAGCTTGACTGTAAAAATATAAAAGAAAGCACAATTTAACATCTACATTGCACACAAGGTTAGTATAGTGAGAGAGAGACTTGAAAGCCTTTTCTAATCTATGAAATCAACACATACTAACACATATCATCATCTACCCTGCAAAAAGAAGTAAAACAGTAAGCTACAACAAACTAATTAATTAAATAAAAATATACATGCACAGGAAAATGAAAAGACAATTTAAATTAGAAAAATGAAAAATAGACACGAAGACAGTTACCAGACTGTTGGTGGGCCCCCCAGTAAGTCTTGGTCACTCTCTAAAAGAACACCACGACCTCAGCAGGCCAAATTCACCATAAAAATCCAAAAACGCAGTTTTGACACTATTCTGGCAATGTAAAACTATAAACAGAGCAAAATCATTTTTTTGGCAATTATGATGCTTATGCTACTTGTTTAACAATCTAATGATCATCCTATTGGTATTTACAAGTTTACAACCCAGGTGGTCAACCACGAGAGGGTCGAACCACCTCTAAATTCGGCAAATTACATTAAATGCATCAATAACTAACAAAATGGAAGAACACAATAAGCGCCCTCTTTGGACAACTGAAATAGAGTTGTCTTGAGCTTAGTAGCTGGAGGGGGCAATCACAAACAAAACTCATGTGCTCGATTTTTCCACCACTGGCCACCAATACCATAACCACCAACTTGCCTTGCATTTTTGTGCAATACTGAGTGTCGGGACGAGTGTCGGATCAATTACTGGAACAAGTGTCGGATCAAGTGTCGGAACAAGTGTTGGACCAAGAAACATGGTGTGTTTTTCCCTATAACAGGATAAAAACATGAATTAACTCTTGGAAACCATAAAATATGATAAATTAAACTTGATTGAATCACAAAACAAGAATTATACACACCTCATGTCGATTGTATCATTTTACCATAAAATTCTTCAAAAAGCTCCTTTGAAAGATAAAAAAACACATATATACATATGGAAAAAAGTGTATAATAACATCATGAAGATGATCATATCTCGAGCCCAACATACCCCCACACCGACGATTTTGCATGTCCCACTGCAAACAAAAAGAAATCATCCCTTGGAACTAGGCTTGCTGAGGAGGGTCGACTTTAGAACTTAGAAGCCTCTCCTTCTTCCTGTGTAGGCTTAGCCTTGTGCCTCTTATGTTTCTTTAATTGTTCTCTTAAGCTACAGTTAGATTGGTTCATCCCATCGACCAACCATTGAAGGGAGTTAACTTTTGCATGAAGGACTGCATTGTCATGATGAAGGTGTGCATCTATTGTCTTCATCTCTTCTAATTGTTGGAGAAGCTGATGGTTTTCCGTTTGTAGCTCCTCTATAGTTGGGGAAGAATCAGTGATCTCTGAGGAAGGCTTATGTCCTTTGAGAGATGTGGTCAATTTATCAAATTTAGGATCAAGAGTGGGCATGGGTGAAGTAGGTGTGATGGGAGATCGAAAAGGTGAGGTAGGTTCTGATTTTGTTTTCCTTAGTGGCTCTAATCCATCCACAGAGACTTCTCTAGGTTGCTTATGAGGGATCTCAAGGTCGGAGGATACTTGGATAGGATCCAAAGTAGGTGAAGGCTTGGCTCTTATGTTCTGGGTACTCTTCCAAAAAGGTCCCTTACCAAATCAGTTGGCTCCTCTCTTGTTTGTGGGAATGATGGGAAAGTCTTGTTGCATTACTTCTTGGGGCTTCTTAGGTGTAGGATCAAGAGAAAATGAAGGCATTGGGGGGTCAACAATAGGCTTCTTTTGGTCTTTGTTCTTTGTCTTCTTCCCCGATGAAGAAGTAGGAATATCAACAAGCTTTTGGTATTGTTTCGAAAAAGAGGGAGTTTGGAGTTTTTGGAGAGTGAGGCTTGGATGGAGAGATAGTTTTTAGGCTGTGGCTTTTTTCTGGTCTTAACTGTTAAGTGAGGATTTTCAAATTGGTAGATAAAGGCATCCCAACTTTGCCCCTTCTTCTCTAGTTCGGTAAGAATGAGTAGTTTGATCAAACCATGGTGGAAGAGACTATTGTGGGGGTTGGTCACATTCTTCCTCACTTGAGAGGAAATTTTCTCCAAGATTTTGAGAAAATAAAAAGGAAAGTTTAAAGGTTTATTGAACAGAAAATGAGCTAGCAATCTAAAGTGACAAGCTTTGAAGGTGGAGTATCTACCTTCACATGTAATTAACCGTGTGATGATGATAAGGGGATTGACCAATTATGGCTTTATCCACTCTTTAGCATACCCTTTCGCTCCTGAAATGCTCTCGAATTCGGGCTTAAACACCCTGTTGTAACTTGAGCACGGCAATTGATGATTCTTGAACCACCTATCTCCCATTCTTGGAAGTTTTGTTGCAGCAGGAATTGACTCTTTTGTGACTGCAAAATTGAGAGACCCTAGATGTGCTATCCTACCATCAAAACCAACTTCAAATTGCATAGAAAGACAGTCATCATGGCCTTGCATACTCGACATAAATGGCCCCCATCCAGCATGCAAGAACACTTCCCTACACTGTGCGAATTTTGGAATGGAAAACAAGTCTGCATAGGAGGAGGGTTCATATCTCTTGGGCATTGTGATAGGGTTTGAATTCACCAAGCAAGGGAGAAATTGATCCACACAGAGACACGAATTGGGCACTGTCTGAGTGCAATTGGAACAAAGGGCAAATTTTACCAAGCAAGGGTGCAAACAAGCCAAGAAATGGCATGGGTTTAACGTAGTCTGGGTGTGATTAGAACAGAGGGTGAATTGGGCAAAGGTTGGGTGTGATTCCTTAACGCAGGGCAGAGAAAATGGTAAGGGAAAATGAAAAAATAGAGTGCCCAGCCTGATTTTGAATGCTCTTATGGTGGAGTACATTACCCACATGTGTGTGTGAGCTGCCATGTGTGGGAGATTCAAATTTGATGGAAATCTTGGGAGCAATGGAGTGGTGTGTACTTAGATCAATGTCCAAGTCTTTTGACTTGGACATTTGATCATAACAATATGAAGCATCTTTTAATCAATGCCTGTAACAAATTTAATTAAATGTGATTGAATTCTAGTTACCTGGAATCTAGGACAGTTACTGGTATGCAATGCAATGGCACTTCAAACAGTAGTTCATCTAGCACCTCATCCGACACCTCATATGGTACTTCATCTGGTACCCCTATGTTAAGTGCATTTTAGCCTCTTTTAATGGATAACCTGCAATTTTGAAGTGTTTTTGACAACCATAGTGGTTAATGAGCAGAGGCAGAGTGCTCCATGCTTACTCATTCTTCTTGTATATGCCATATAGTGTCAAAACCTATAATAAACGGGTTATAGCAAGCATAAAACATGTATTTTCAAACCTACAGTATGCAACTTGTAATGGAAGATAACCAACAAATAATGGTATGTTAAGCATGAGTTCAGTAATTTATAGCACACAGGAGTTAAGCATTTAAAAATAACATGACTATCAATGTAATAACCTGTATCATGGTAATAATACAAAAATTCTTGCAAAGACTCCTTTCTCTAGGCAATGATCATTTGTCAGCTCATGAACCCCTCCCCCACACCTAAGTATTGTGACACCTCACAATCAAAAGTATAGGAAACTAGTCAGTATCCCCCAATAGCCGAAGATTTACAGTATGTCAAGTGTAAAGATGAAATTTCACAGATTGGTCCGATGAGATAGTTAGGAGATGGCCCCACCTATAGGATAAGAGATCCTATATATAGATAAGAAGAGGTAGGCAAGATAGTTTCAAGATATTATTAGAGTCATTTCCCAATGGCAAATTGATGAGATTCATTAACCTTACCCTAACTACACATACTCCAAGTTAGCTTTGTCTGCAAGTAATGTCGTACATCAGGACAAGTTTAGATTTATTATTTATTTTTGACAGATCATCATCCTGCTAGGTAGAATGCCCCATTGCCAGCAAGCCTGTTCAGTACTTCAGTGGATTTACCTAGTCATACCATAGGCCGGTACCCACTTCCAGCAGACCTGTTCAGTATCCCAGCGGGTTAGCCTCTTAAACCCTCAAAGACTGGCCCTCCATCCTTTAAGATTTTATTATAAGATTGCTTATGCAAGAAGATGGGGGAACAACTCTGAAACAACTTTTTCTTTCTTTTTCTTTTTAATTGGGATGGTGTTTATGTTAGAAGATGATGTTTCGCTATCTTGTTTAGTGGTTGTCCTAATTTTTACAACTCCATTGTCATATACAGTGTCTACCTCGTAAGGGCCCAACCAATGGGTGGTAAGTTTTCCTTTGAATTTTTTGAACCGGGAATCAAACAACAGGGCCCAATCACCAGGCTGGAAGTGTTTCTTTTTAATAAACTTGTCATGCCACTTGCTCCTCTGGTTTTGGACCAATATTGTCCATTGGATGGCATCTTGCCTGATTTCATCCAATTCATTCAATTGTAGGGCTCGTTGCTTTTGAGCCTCATCCAGGTTCAATCCTAATTCTGCATCAATACGAAAGGTCCTTACTTGGAATTCTATTGGTAAAAGTACTTGTTTCCCATACACTAGCTCTTTAGGGGTATGCCCAGTGGTATTTCTCCAGGTAGTTTGGTATGCCCACAAAGACTCTAGGAGCCTATCAGCCCAATCTCAGTGATGTAACTGAATAGTCTTGGTCAATGTGGCTTCCAAAACTTTGTTTGTGGATTCTACCTAACCATTGTATTGCGGGTGGTATGGAGAAGATTTACAATGTTTAATCCCATATTTCTTTGTTAGATCTTTCATCAGCTTGGAAGTAAATTGAGTGCCTTGGTCGGTAACAATTTCATGAGGGACACCGAAGCGGGTAAATATGTCTTCATAGATGAATTCGACAACAGACTTCTCTGTGGCCCTAAATAGAGATTTTTCCTCTACCCATTTGGTGACATAATTCGTACAAACCAAGATATAATTCTTCCTACGGGACATGAGTGAAATTGGTCCTAAAAAGTGGAGGGCCCATTTTTCAAAGGATTCTATCATAACTTGGGCCTACAAAGGAATTTCTTCAGATGATGTAGGTCTACCTATCCTTTGGAAACTATCACAACTTCTCACATACTTGGTAGCATCTTTGAAAATGCTAGGCCAATAGTAACTTGAATGTAATACCTTATATGTTGTGCGTTTGTCAGAGAAATGGACACCACATGGTCCATCATGACAACTTCATAGTATATTAGGGACCTCGTCCTCTCAAACACATCTATGAATAATCAAATCAGGACCTGTGTGAAAAAAATCATGACCAATCCAAGAGTAATTAGCACTCTGTGTAATAATTTTCCATTTTTCATGAGGTGACAAATGAGACTGTAACTTCCTAGTAGCCAGATAGTTTTCCATATCTGCAAACTATGGGGTATTGATAGAAAGGGAAAAAATATGCTCATCTGGGAAACTATCATCTACAAGGATGTCATCATCCTCATTCTTTATTCAAGAAAGAAAGTCAGCTACTACATTATCCTTTCCAGGTCGGTCAAGCACAGTAATATTAAATTCTTGTAATAACAAGATCCACCTAGTCACTCGGCCATTAGTTATAGGTTTATTCATGAGGAACCTAATGGTGGAATGATCAGTGTGTACAAATACTTCATAACCTGTAATGTAATGACGAAATTTGTTAATAGCATGAACAAATGCCAATAACTCTTTCTCGGTGACTGTGTAGTTCAACTCGGCAGGGGACAAGTTCTTGCTTATAAAATAAATGGCATAGGACTATTGGTCTTCTTTCTTCCCTAATACCCCTCCTATTGCGGTGTGAAAGACATCAGTGGATATATGAAATGGGAGAGTCCAATTGGGCCCTCTAAGAATTGGTGCCACAAACATCTTGGCTTTCAGGGTTTCAAAGGTAGTTTGACAATGCTCAGTCCAAACAAAATCAACATCTTTTATCAATAATCCAAACATAGGTGGAGCAATCTTTGTAAAATTTTCAATAAACCACCGATAATATCCGGCATGTCCAAGAAAGCTTCTCACCTCTTTCCGAGTCTTAGGGGGTGGGAGTCTAATAATGACCTCAATCTTTGCAGGATCGACTTTTATTCCTTCAGATGAAACATGATGTCCTAGAACCACTCCTTCAGTTAACAACATTTTTCATTTTTCATGACTTAGGGATAGGTTCATTTCCTGGCATCTAATGAGGACCTTTTATAAGTTGTCTAAGGCTTCCTAGTAAGTGTTTCCATAAACTGTGAAGTCATCCATGTAGACCTCCACACAATCATGAATAAGATTGAAAAATATCCCTAATACTACTCGTTGAAATGTGGCAGGAGCATTACACAATCCAAATGGTAAGACCCTATAGGCATAGGTGCCCCAAGGACAAGTAAAGATAGTCTTTTCCTGGTCCTCAGGTGCTATAAGAATCTGATTGTACCCACTATACCCATGTAGAAAGGAGAAATACTTCTTTTCGGACAAGGTATCTAGAACTTGGTCAATGAAAGGAAGAGGAAAGAAGCCTTTCTGAGTGGCCTTATTGAGTTCCCAAAAATCAACACAAATTCTCCATTTCCCAGTCACTTTCTTTGGAACCACTACTAGCGGGGATACCCACTTGTTGTCGGAGATGGGATAGATAAATCCGACATTTAGCAACTTTTGAATCTCCTCCTTGACTATATCTTTCAGTGTTGGGTTCATCCTTCTCTGGGGTTGCCTAACAGGTGTCACTTCCCCCTGGGTGTATATATGGTGGATGCATGTGTCAGGATGTATACCCTTCATGTCAGTGTATTCCCAGGAAAATGCTCCTAATTGTTCTTGAAGGATATCTACTAACTGTTTCTGTTGGTTTGTATCTAGCCCGGATTTTATATGTAAAAATTTCCCTAGAATAATCTCATAGGGCATAGTATAAGACATGGCAGACTCATCTATTTCAAAAATAAAATATGTCGAAGACAAAACAGATGGATCTAATTTTTCTTGAAATTCTTCCCCAATCATGTACTCAAATTGGGGAAAAGACTGTGGAAAATCCACACATGTAATAGCATAAATGAATTGGTTTAGCACATTTTCTGGTGTATGCTTTTGGAGTGCCCTTGCATGGTCACTATGAAATATGGGTTCTTCCCAGTCTTTGTTCTCATATGTACATTCAAGCTACCATATATTCTCCATAATAGGTTGAGCTGGAGGGTAAATGGTGAGCTTCTGGATAGAGAGACCATTTGAGATGGTCATTTCTCCTTCTCTACAACCAATAAATGCATTGGTTGTGGCTAGCCAAGGTTTTCCCAAAATAACGGGGTGGCCTTGGGTAGGATCCTTTGAATGAATAACAAGAAAATATACGAGGTAATTCCATGAGGCTAGAGTAACCATGACATCATATAAAATCCCTTCAGGTATAACCCTAGTCTTATCTGCTAATTCCAAAATGGTTGGGGTAGGCTGAAGAAGAGGTTGCAATTGTAATTGTTCCAAGGTAGTAGAGATCATAATATTGATGGCTACCCCTAGGTCTATGAGAGTGTTTCCGATGGAGACCTCTTTAATGGTTATGGTCACTATGGGATTTCCTGTATTCCCATACTTTGCTAGCTTTGGCTGCTATGATATGTACTCAAAGAGTCCTCCAACCAAGTGTATTGTAGGAGGGTCCTTTTGCTTCCTTCCTGGCTTCTTGATACACAATTCTTTGACTACCTTACTATAGATTGGAATGTCTTTAATGGATTGAAGTAGGGGAATTTTGACACAAATATTTTTCAATTCATTCAAAATGTCAAAGCCTGGGTGGGTTGTAGGTTTCTCGATTACCAATTGATCTGGATAAGGAGGGACCTTCGTAATTTGTGAAGGTTGATTTTGGGGAAGCTTGGGTTCTTTATTCTTTGGGATAATAACATCTTCCCACCTAGTGTCATCCATGGGTTGTTGGGTGGTTTTTGCTTCTTCTTCTTCCTGGATGACTACTGAAGGTCTCTGCCTATCTATAACTTTTCCCGATCTTAGTTTCATTTCCTGTAATGGAACAAGAGTAATAACATATGTCGGGAAGGCTTGCATCTCAACATTGTTAAGAGTTTGAGGGGGCTTATTATTGGGATTCGGCACTAGCTGTGCAAGTAATAGTGTCAGTTTTGGGGAGCTTGTATTTTGAAATTGGAGCGGTTGTTGTTGTGGAATAGGAGGTAAAGGTGGTGGAACAAAACCTGGAAAAGGTTGTAGAGTGTTTGATGAGAACTGAGAATAAGGATATTTGTACATAGGAATAGGTGGAGCTTGAGGATTTCCTTGGTTGTGTCCTCCCCTCCATCCTTGAATCCAAGGATGTTGGTACTGAGTAGACCAGTTTTGCCAACCTAGTGAGTTCCACTGTTGTTGTTGATAATAGGGTGGAACTTGGGACTGTATATCCGGGTATGTGTGTTGATTCCTAGGTTGCCATGGCCTCCTAGGTGCATAAGAAGACTCCCCAGGGTCTCCACTCATATAGATGGCTAATAAACCAGGCAATGATGGACATTTTTTAGTGACATGGTCTTCTGTACAGAAGCCACAAACTAAAATGTTATATAATGGGCACTCCCTTGAGGAATGCTTCCTCCTGCATCTTGGGCAATATATGCTCATTGTTGCATTTTCCTCCTCCTGTTTATTTTTTAGTTTAAGGGTATCCAACTGGGAACCTATTGTGCTTAAGATGTCAGTATTGAAGTTTTCTAAAAGGTTCCCTATCTCTTCTCTCGTAATACCACCTGAACTAACTGGTTTTAAGCTTTTATTGTAAGGGTCTCGAACATTCTTTCTTGTTTTGGCTCTACTCCTTGAGTAGTTTTTACACATTTCACATATTTCAGTAAATGGTTTATGAGAGATGTCACTTAATTCCATCAGGTTAAGCACCTCTAGATATTCTTCTGAAATTCCCTTAAGGAAAAGAGCCCTAACTGCATCCTCTGGGAGGTCATGGTATTTTGACTTTTGGGAGATATAACCAAATATTTCCATATAGTCTTCAAGGGTCTCGACTTCTAACTGTTGGACTTTAAAGATGTCATTACGAGACTCTTTGGTCTTGCAGTAGTCTTGGTACTTCTTGAGAAATATGTCTTTCATGGCTTCCCAAGACCTAATAATGGATTCTCCCAACCCCGTGAATCATCTTAGTGCAGAGTCTTTGAGGGTGGCAGGAAAGAGTTTTAATTTATGGGCATCTTTCACATAGTTGTAGCTCCTACACAAGATGTCAAATTCAAATAGTAAGGTGTCTGGATCTTCACTATTTTTACCATAAAAGTTAGGCAGTGTTGAGAGAGGAATATTCTTCATGTTAACATTTGGAGTGGTGTCTAAAATTGAAAACCCGAAGGTAGTTTTGGTTTGGTTTCCAGTTTCTTCTTCCTCTCCATGTCTGACATTGTCATGGCCCTCCTGATCAGTCATGTTTTCTTGGTTTCCAAAAAGAGAGTACCTAAGTGGTTTTATCTTTGAAGAGAACAAGGTTTCCCTTTGATGAAAAGGTCTTCCTACTGATTGGATGTCTGGGACTCTACTTGAGCCAGTTGAGATTATTGGTGCCAAAGTTTCTATGTTAATCTGAGAGATAATTACATTGGTTGAGCTACCAAACAAAAGATTCACCTGTTCAGGGTCTATGATATCTTTAAAATTAGGGTCCCCTGGTGGTGGTGTAAAAGTAAAGGTTGTATTGTTTGGTTTTGTGGAAGACTCGAGTGGTCTTGCCTCCTGTCCTAGTATGATTGATGCTTCAATTTATTTTTCTATAGTGCTCCCTGTGTTAGTCCCTTCAGAGACTATTTTAGCTCTTTGGGTTGAGCTAGCTCCTGTTTTTCGGTATCGGTCTGCGGATTTTATAAGAGGAACATTCCTTCCCCCAAAGAGATCAGAAGGAACCTTGGTTGAAAGGTATGATTTTGATTTAATGTATCTACCTTGTGGGTCTCTAGGCCTATTCATGAAAGAAAGCAAAAAGAAAAAGAAAAAGCTACCATTTGATCCTTAGGTCTATTCATGAAAGCAAACAAAAAGAAAAACTATTATTGGGTTTGGGGGAACCTGCTATAGTAGATGTGCAGGTTCTTACCTTTCGTCTTAAATTTTCCCCACCACCAAACTAATGCTAAGGTATAAGGATGATCTAATTCCTAATTACTTCTTACCTTAAGACAACTCCTCGGTAACGGCACCTGTCAGGCTGCTAAATTGAAGATTTAAATGACCTGAAACACTAAATTGTCAAACCAGGGTTGGTAAACTTTGAGCTGCTACATTGTATGTGCGGGTAAGGCTCTAATCTCTATCTGAATTCTATCCTTAGAAGAAAACACAAACTCACTCTGAGAACTTGAATCTTAATGACTATCTTGAAACTTAGCATTTCCTATTTGAGTTATCAACAGAAAACAGTCCTATGCTTAAATGTTGGTGCTTCTATTTCCATTCAGAAGTGTGATTTCACAAGATTATTCCACCACTACTTTTAATCATCTATCATCATCATTTATATTCAATCCACGACAGAAAGAGTGTTTCCTAAAATGCATTTAATCTGGACATTATAAATGAATCTAAATCTATCTACAGGAAAACAGAGAAATATCCTACTTACCCTACTGGTACCGGAAGCTTCCTCTAGTTCAATTGCAATCTGACGAACCTAACAGAGAAAAGTAGCCTAACTTATCTAACAAAGTAGAGTGACTAACTATCCTAACCAAAACAAAGTATATTCAAGCTCGCGTTCACTGTAATCTTCGTTCAAATTGGAAACTGGGAACAGAGCTATTCTAATTCACGCT
>ML792284.1:438763-516723 GCA_009831015.1 Picea engelmannii | reverse complement strand
TAACTGGTTCTAAACATAACTCAAGTGGTTAGCCTCTTCCCAACCTATATAAGCAAGCTCTAATGGTGAGGAGAGGAGGAAGAATTGCATGTGTGAAACTTATGATCTTGGAGGAAATCTGCAGTCAGCTAGAGAAGAGCTATTAGTGCAGTTGCTGCCATCCAAGTTGTGGATCTTTTAGACAAGGGTTAGACGAAGAGGACCTGACGAAGCTGTCGCATTCGCATCTACGATTGTAAGTACTGCTGTCGTTATTCTCATTAATATGACATGCTTGGCCTGTTTCTTTCTAGTTTGTGTCTAATGCCACATGAACTTATCATTCAGTGATAGATCTGTTTTCAAGCTAATGTCAATAGAGTAGGAAGTGGTCGTATCTTGATTTGTCCACAGACCTCAACAAGGAGCAAAGGATTGGAGCGCAACTCGGAGCGTGCAGGGACAAACGTCGGTTAAGAGGTACTTCTGTCACTCTTCCTTCTCATGCATTAGGCTTAGATAGATTCGAAAGAAATTCAGTGTCCATGATAAGCACTTTTATGTCTAGGGTTAAGGTCAAACCTTAGAGGTCGATCTACTTGTCCACGGGCAGATTTTCCTACAACACTCCAGACGTGTCCTTCACAGAGGAATGTCTTGCTATCTACGTTAGGAGCTCTAGATCCCAATGGCTCAAAAGTTATCAAGTTTGATGTGAAGCCTCACTTTTCGTACCATGTGGCATTCCAATTCCATGTGGGTTACTCGAAGTATATCATAAAGCGTACTATTGTCGATGAAGGTGCTGCAACATGTGTGATGTCATTGTTCTATTGGAAATCCCTTGGCTCTCTGACTCTCTCTCAGTCTTCAACCATGTTGAATGATTTTTATGGTCATTCCTTCCACTCTCGTGGTATTCTTCCTGCATTTCCAGTCCAGTTAGGTGGGAAGACAGTAGAGGTGAATGTCAAGGTGGTTGATGCGCCCCTCGATTATAACGTATTACTAGGATGAAATTAGACTTACACTATGACTGCCATTGTATCATTCATCTTCCGTACTATATGTTTTCCTCACGATGGGAAGATTGTGACGATCGATCAATTGTCCTTTTTGTATGCTATCCCTAGTGCATCTGTTGGACCGTCGATCCCCATGGTCAAAAATTCTCAGCCGACAACTGAGAATATTAGTGTCGGAATGTATTCATCCCTTATGGGTACCTTTGACTTCATGGCACCGGTTCATCATATCTATGCCATGTTCAGTAGGCCCATTTCATTAGAGAGATTAGTTCCTTTCCACACTTCCTATTTTAATTATCCTTGGACCCTACTTTCCTCAACTGTTGGATCATGTTGTCATTGATGTCAATGGTTTGCATGTTTTCATTGATGCCAATGGTTTGAATATTGTCATTGATGCCAATATTTTGATTGATTGATGTCAAGTGATGGTGGATTGATTGATAGGCTTGATTGGTTGTTGATTGATGAACAATGTATATAATGAATTTTCCTTGATGAGATTGATAAATGTCAAGTGGAAACCAATTGATGAAGATGGATCAATGAGTTGTTATTGATACATGATGCATAGTTGATGTATATGATGTAGTGGTGAATTGATGCAAAGATGAATCATTATTGTCTTATCATGGTTGATAAGGTGCACAAATGGATGAACTCCAAAGTGGTCCCCTTATGGTGAAAGCCCTCATGGGAAGACGCTTTTCGGATTGAGTTATCCTAGAATAATGGTTGAAGGACCCATGCTTGTATGTGGAATAATGAGGTGAAGATCAATGAATTTTTTGGTGAAACTATCCTAGATGAATAGTGCTAGTCATGCCATTTCTGGTGGTATGTGGAATGTCACATAACTCCTCATAGTTTGAGATTTATGGCCTTACGAAGTTGGAGGACCCCCATATGAAGGCTTGAATTCCCCAAGGTCAAAGAAGTCAAGGTGACCTAAAAGAAGAAATGATTATTTAAATAATAAAGAGAAGTAACAAAATCAAGAAAGATTATTTAAATGATAAAGTAAGGTGACAAAATCAAGAAGGAATATTTAAATGATAAATATTGGAGAACTTTCTATTTATGGAAAGTGGTTAACCCTAAAATAAGGAAATTAGGTTAAGTGGCCTAGAAATGGATTAAGTGACCTAAAAATGGGTTAAGTGACCTAGAGGATGAAAGTATAAATAAGATAGCTATGGACTCTTTCATATCATCCTTTTGGTGGATCAATGGAGAGCTTATAGTGAGAACATATTTTTGGAGTATTGATGGAGAGATTCTTGTGAGAGCATATTTGGTATAGATCTCTTGATCATGATTGAAGATATATTCTGAGAAAGAGAGCATGAGGAGGATCTCATGGATGCATCAAATTTTTGGCAATGTCGGAGATCTTGATGGCAAAATTCTCGGAGCTTCATAAACCCTAGTTTCTGAGGTATACACGAATTGTGTGTGGATAGGGTGCATATACATTGAAGGTATATGTGTATGTATGAAGACAAGGTGTGTATGGTGGACAGAATGGTGAATAATTGTGTTTGAGTTGGTGCCAAGCTCTTGGATGAAGAGGCAATTTCTAGATATGCACTCTATGGCCTTAGATATATCACTGAGACACTGGTATGGTTACATTATTGTCTTGATGTATATTATTGTTTGATGTCTTGTGAATTCTTAAGGGCATTCTTGGTATGTCTTCTATGATATGATTTAGTTGGTTGATTTGGTTTATGGAGAGAGAAATACTCTTTTGATTCAGTTGTGACATGATTTCTATGGTATACTAGCTATTTATACATGTTTGAGATAGCATTCATATTGATTTTTTGTGGAGAATGAGCAAGCTATTAGAGTGCTTGGATGTGTTGTTACTGGATGGTGGTCAGAGTGGACAGTGAGAGATAGAAGAGAATGATATATTGATTATAGAGCATCTGAGTTGATCTTGAAGGACAAAAACTAACATCTCAAAAGGTATACGCAGGTTGTTGTATATACTGGTCGCATGCATACACGGGTTGTAGTGAGCCAGGGCATGTACACACATAGGCTGCACTACTGACAGGTCACGTACCTGTTGACAAATTGATATCTATTGAGGATTTTTGCCTCATATCAGTTGGTGTTGAGGGTGTAAGTTGAGTCTTTCATTATAGATCTGGTGCTCTTTTAGAGTTTTACTCTATTCAATTGTTGTTGATAAACCCCCGAATTGTTGTCCATAAAAAATAAAAATAAAAATGTACATAGATCTTGTGTTCTTTATGTTCCTTGTGATGATGACTTGTTGATATATGTTCACATCTAAATGGTTATAAATGATAGCAATGGGTAATGAGTAAATGTTGAATTTTAACTAAGGAGTTTTATGTAAAGAGGGAAGCTTTGGGAAAAATTCCCCACACTCATTCACCCTCCCCCCCCCCCCTAAGTGTGGTAGGTGTGTACAACAATTGGTATCAGACTGGGCCTTCACTACAAGATTTAACAATCTTGAAGGATATCTATAGACACACAAATGGATGATGAAGTTCCCATCCTTGATGAGGAAAACTATTCTACTTGGAGAATAGAGATGAGAATACATTTGAAGGAAATGGGAGCAACTATTTGGAAGGCAGCCATTGGTGGATCAGTTTCATTGAAGAACAATTCAAAGTTTGCAGCTCAAAGGGAAGGAAATAAGAATGATGCATTGGCTCTCAAGACCATTCTTAGTGGACTCTCAAGCCCTATCAAAGAGAGCATGGGACAATGCACTTCCACCAAGGATCTATGGCTAAATCTAGAGGAAACATATCAAAGAAAGAAGGAGAAAGAAGATATTGAAGATCACTCCATCAAGATCACTAAAGGTAAAGAATCTCCAAAAACTCTTGAATGCATTATTTCTAAATGTGATTTTGAAAACATTTCAAGTGATGGTAAAGAATCAAGTGATGATAGCACAAAGGTAGATCTTGAAGACATTTCAAATGAAGGCAAAGAATTATGTGTTGGAAAAAAGGAAGATAGTGAAGATATTTCAAATGAAGGTAAAGAACCCTCAAACACCCTTGATTGCAATGATAATGATGAATTTTTCTCTACAAGTGAAGAAGAATATGTAGAAACAGTTTGTGTAAAGTTTAATGGAAATTATCCCATGAAAAGAATAGAAGGGGATCTATTAAAACTTCAAAATGAAATTGAAGAGGGTTTATATAGATATGGAAGTGATCATTATTATATAGACTATAACTATCTTTCGAATAGCACCAAGAAGTTTCTTAGGAGAATTCTAAGGCACATCTTAAAGTTAAAAGAAATGATCAAGGAACAAGAAGAGAGCAATAAGACTCAATTAGAAGAAAAGGAAGAAGAGATCACAACACTAAAGAATGGAAAAGAAGATATGAACATAGATGATGAGATTAGCAAAAGTTTTGAAACCATTGTCCATCTCAAGACCAAAATTGAAGAAGCTAAAAGAATAGAGGAACTATTGAAGATTCAAATAAATGAAAAAGAAGAGTCGTGTTGTAAGTTAGAAGCTGAAATTGTTGACCTTAGAAAGAAGGTGGAAAATTCAAACAAAATATTGAATAGCTCACGAATCTTGGATGAGATCTTGGAAAGTCAAAGATCATCATGTGATAAATCAGGTCTTGGATACAAAGGATAAGATACACATGCTAAAGCAAGCACCTCAAAGAAGCATGAGGTGAGTCCATTAAAGAAGGAAGACAATGTTGCAAAACAACCATATACACAAGGCAAAGAAAAATTAAAAAGAACAAAGCAAGGAAGACATCAAGAATCTATTCTTGGGACACCAAAGCAAAGGTATGAAAGTATTTTTCATGGGCATTGTTATTCATGTAATGGATATGGTCACAAATATTTTGAGTGTAGATCTTATGAAAGAAGATATAATGGAATATTTTATAACACCATGAGGTGTTGGAGATGTGATCAAGTAGGACACATTGTTGTTCACTGTAACACCATGAGATGCTATAGTTGTAGTGGATTTGGCCTCAAATCCCAGGAGTGTTGGAACACAAGAAGAAAGTCCATGATGAGAAATTCAAATAGCATTGCTAGAAGAAGGAGTGAAGTAAGAAAGGGAGACATATTTGAAAAATTGGATGCTAAGAGATCAAGTTCTGAGGAGCAAGGTCATATATAGAAGTGAGTGAAGAAGACAGAGTAGCCAGAACAAAATGAAAGACTGAAGGGAATCTCAATTAAGTCATCTATTGAAGCATACGTGGGTGATAGTTGTATCAGTCGTGTACATACACGTGCTGACCTTGAATAGGTCGTGTACATACTTGTTGTATTGTGCAACAGGACGTGTATATGTGGTAAAGCCTTGGGGAAAAGTCAATGCACATGAGTTGTAGCTCAATGTGATGGTATAACTCTATGTTGCAAGGTCTAACATTGTTTATTACAGGTTCTGACACTGTTTGTTGCAGGTTTTCATGGTTCTATGTTAGATCATGTAATGTGACAATGAAAATTAAATCTTGGGTGCATGGCACTAACCCATGAGTATGGATTGATGTTGATCTGTTGGAGCATAGTTGGTACATATTTGAGTTTCATTGATATATCTTATGATATATTATTGGAATCATATGATGGATATCATGGTGCGTGCATTTTGCATGTGGTTGGGCTACATATTGAGACATGTAGTTTGTGAGTTGATTTGATAGTCATGTTGTACATCATTGGGGAGTCATAGCTTGTTGATACATGGTTGATATACTTTATTGGAGCAAGTGATGATGCACGATGGTACACTCATAGATGGTATTTGTTTGGCATATTGATAGATGCACATGGTTGGCATATTGGTAGATGCACATGGTTGGCATATTAGTAGATGCATATGATTGATACATTCCATGGATGATATATTTTGGCACATTGCATGATGTTGATATACATGGTTGATGTACATAGGTGTTTTGCATGATGATCACACATTTTGTCACATGATGTACTTGGTTAATATTTTACTCATGATTCTCTATTTTTGACATATCTTTTGTTTCATGATGGTTGGTATGGCATGAGTTTGATGCATGAACATGTCCAAGGATCATTATATGGTAGCATAATGTTGATCTTCCAGAGAAGATAAGGGGAGACATACCCATAAGGGGAGTCATTATTCCCATGATTCTAGGAGGAGATATTTATCAGATGCACATCTAGAAAAGAGCCCTATATTTGAAGAAATAGCACAAAGGCATGATTCCAAGAGGAGCGATGGTCATAGGGGGAGTATGAGTGATGTATTTTCATCATTACATCAGAGTGATATCCCTTGTTCAAAAGGGGAGATATTATTCAAAGGAATATCAAAGGCATTCAGACAGGGGGAGTAGTCCCAAGAGGACAATAGCCCTTTTCCATTGATGTCAAAGGCGGAGATTGAATCACATTGATGTGATTGATGTTTATTGATGGGGAGAGATAGTCATACTGACTATTGATGTAGAACATGTCCTATCTACATGTGGACATCAATAATTGGTAATTCATGTCGACATCAATGTTGGTATTGCCATCAATGCCAAAGGGGGAGATTGTTGGATCATGTTGTCATTGATGCCAATGGTTTTCATGTTGTCATTAATGCCAATGGTTTGCATATTATCATTGATGCCAATAGTTTGATTGATTGATGTCAAGTGATGGTGGATTGATTGATAGGCTTGATTGGTTGTTGATTGATGAACAATGTTTTTAATGAATTGTCCTTGATGATATTGATAGATGTCAAGTGGAAACCAATTGATGAAGATGGATCAATGAGTTGTTATTGATACATGATGCATAACCGATGTATATGATGCAGTGGTGAATTGATGAAATGATGAATAATTATTGTCTTATCATGGTTGATAAGGTTCACAAATGGATGAACTCCAAAGTGGTCCCCTTATGGTGAAATCCCTCACAGGAAGACGCTTTGTGGATTGAGTTATCCTAGAAGAATGGTTGAAGGACACATGCTTGTATGTGGAATAATGAGATGAAGATCAATGAATTTGTTGGTGAAACTATCCTAGATGGATAGTGCTAGTCATGCCATTTCCGGTGGTATGTGGAACTTCACATAACTCCTCACGGTTCGAGAATTATGGCCTTACGAAGTTAGAGGACCCCCATATGAAGTCTTGAATTCCCCAAGGTCAAAGAAGTCAAAGTGACCTAAAAGAAGAAATGATTATTTAAATAATAAAGAGAAGTAACAAAATCAAGAAATATTATTTAAATGATAAATTAAGGTGACAAAATCAAGAAGGAATATTTAAATGATAAATATTGGAGAACTTTCTATTTATGGAAAGTGGTTAACCCTAAAATAAGGAAAATAGGTTAAGTGACCTAGAAATGGGTTAAGTGACCTAAAAATGGTTTAAGTGACCTAGAGTATGAAAGTATAAATAATATAGCTATGGACTCTTACATATCATCATTTTGGTCGATCAATGGAGAGCTTCTAGTGAGAACAGCTTTTTGGAGTATTGATGGAGAGCTTCTTATGAGAGCATCTTTGGTATGGATCTCTTGAGCATGATTGAAGATCTATTCTGAGAAACTGAGCATGAGGAGGACTTCATGGACGCATAAAAGTTTCAACAATGTCAGAGATCTTGACGGAAAAATTCTCAGAGCTTCAGAAACCCTAGTTTCTGAGGTATACGTGAGTTGTATGTGTATAGGGTGTGTATACATTGAAGGCATACGTGGGTTGTATGAAGATAGGGTGCATATGGTGGAAAAAATATTGAATACTTGTGTTTGAGTTGATGCCAAGCTCTTGTATGATGAGGCAGGTTCCAGATCTCCACTCTATGGCCTCAGATTTGTCATTGAGACACTGGTATGGTTACATTATTGTCTTGATGGATACTATTGTTTGATGTGTTGTGAATTCTTAAGGGCATTCTTGGTATGGATTCTATGATATGGTTCATTTGGTTGATTTGGTTGATGGAGTGAGAAATACTCTTTTGATTCAATTGTGACATGATTGCTATGGTATACTAGCTATTTATACATGATTGAGATAAAATTCATATTGATTTGTTGTGGAGCATGAGCAAGCTATCGGAGAGCTTGGATGTGTTGTGACTAGTTGGTGGTCAGATTGAACAGTCGGAGACAGAAGAGAATGATATATTTATTGTACATAATCTGAGTTGATCTTGAAGGACAAATCCTAACAACTCAGAAGGTATACAAAGGTTGTTGTATATACTGGTTGCATGCATACGCGGGTTGTAGCGAGCCAGGGTGCGTACACACGCGGGTTGCACTATTGATAGGTCGTGTACCTGTTGACAAATTGATATCTGTTGAGGATTGTTGCCTCATCTCAGTTGGTGTTGAGGGTGTAAGATGAGTCTTGCATTATAGAGCTGGTGTTCTTGTAGAGTTGTACTCTATTTATTTGTTGTTGATAAACCCCTAAATTGTTGTCCATAATAAAAAATAAAAATAAAAAATTGTACATACATCTTGTGTTCTTTGTGTTTCTTGTGATGATGACTTGTTGATGATATATTTCTGATATATGTTCACATCTAACTGGTTATAAATGACAGCAATGGGTAATGAGTAAATGTTGAATGTTAACTAAGGAGTTTTATGTAAAGAGGGAAGCTTTGGGAAAAAGAGCCCCACACTCATTCACCCCCTCTCTAAGTGTGGTAGGTGTGTCCAACATCAACTACATCTTGTGAAGGTCAGCCACATGCTTGAATGGCCATGCCACTATCGGAAATAGATATTGCATGTCAAGTTGTTCTTGACTCTTCTGTCGATCCTGATCCTACTACGTCGCAAGCATACGAGAAGGATCTTGTTCTTGAGCCCGTGTGGGCCAATTCGTCTTCTTGTTCACATGACTGCCTCGATGAGACTTTTCCCTTGAATGAAGCTATCATCAAGGCCATAAATGGTTCTGAAAAACCTTGGGATGATATGCATCACCACTCTTATTTTCTCCCAGAGCTTGCTAGAATTGAACAAGATGACTTAGATCTACTCTGAGTGAGATTGTTGGTCATGTCATAGTTTCGCTTGATACGCATGGAATTTATGTCGAAGGAAATATGGTGAGTATCTCACCTACTGTCACGATCCATATCTCTCATACCCCTAGCAAGATTAAAAATGTACACATCGGTGCAGATTGTTCGCCAGAAGAAATATTGATCTACACTGAACTCTTCAAGGAATTATGAGATGTATTCGCTTGGTCATATGAAGAGATGACAGTAATCGACCCTCGAATTGTCAAACATGAGATTAAAAATTACCTTAATGCTAAGCTTGTACAACAATTTGTTAGAGATATCAATCCCCAAAAGGCCCCTGCTATTAAGGAAGAGGTAGAGAAATTGCGTAATTTTGGTTTCATCTACCCAATTCCCTTGATCGAATGGGTATCCAATCTCGTTCCTATGAATAAGAAGCAAGGAACCATTCATGTATGCATGGATTTTCATGATCTAAAAAAGGATTTTCCTAAGGACAACTTCCTGACACCTTTCATCAATCATATCCTTGACAAGCCTGCAGGAAGCGAAGTTTTTTCTTTCATGGATGGATTTTTAGGGTATAACCAAATTCAAATTAAACCCGAGGATCAACATAAGATGACTTTTATTTTTCCTTGGGGTACTTTCGCATACCAGAAGATGCCTTTCGGCCTTAAAAATGTTGGAGCAACCTTCCAACGTGTTATGACCTTTGTATTCCATGATCTTCAGCATATATTTGAAGCTTATCTTGACGATCTTGCTACTCACTCTCATAAGAGAGTGGATCACCCTAAGCACCTTCGGCTAGTTTTTGAAATATGTCATCATTATCACATTCGATTGACCCCTAATAAATGCATCTTTTGCATTAGGTCAGGAAGTCTTATAGGATTTTTAGTCTTTGAGACTGGGATCATGGTAGATTCGTTAAAGGTTGAGGAAATACTTTAATTGCCTCTCTCGCACATTATTCAACAACTTCAAGGTTTGCAGGGGAAAGATAACTTTTTACGTCGGTTTATAATGAACTATGCCAATATTACTAAGGGTTTCATGTGTCTCTTGAAGAAGGACACCCCTTGTATCTGGGATGAGCAAGCCCAAGAATCCTTCGATGCTTTGAAGAAAGCCTGGGTATCGACACCTCTATTGAAGTCTCCTAACTACAGTAGATATTACTTGATTTATGTCGTTGTGTATGAATAGACGATTGGTATGGTATTGGTTCAAGAGGATGATGAGCTCCATGAGCATGTCATTTACTATCTTAGTCGAAACTTAGTCATGTATGAGCTCAAATATTCTCATGTTAAAAATATAGCTTTGGTTGTCGTTCACACAGTCCAATGGTTATGCCATTATATATTTCTTTGAAAAACTATCATGGTTGTCGATTCCATTCCATTTCAATGCATCCTTACCAGGCATATCATAGGGGGAAAATACAATAAATGGATTGTCATTTTACAATAATTTGATCTCGATTTTGCTTCTGTGAAATCCAAGAAATCACTAATCTTTGCAGAGTTAATATTCGACTTCCCATGGTTGGAAGAGGATGTTGTTCATGTTGATTCTTTTGTGAATGAACACATTTTTCTTGTATCGTCATCTGACCCCTGGTATGGAGACATTGTTATCTTTCTTCAAACTTTGAATTTCCCTCAGCATCTCTCGCGAGATGACCAACGGTGTGTATGATACCAAGCTAAGAATTACCTTATCGTCAATGAAACTTTGTATCATCGAGGAGTAGACAATATCTTGCGCCATTGTTTAACTCATAAAGAAGTCAAGTCAGTCCTAAATGATTACCATAGTGGGGCTTATGGTGGTCATCTATCTGGGCTTGGGACAACCCAGAAAATTTTGCGAGCCGATTATTTTTGGCCACCTATCTTTAAAGATTGTGTTGAAGAGGTTAAGAAGTGTCACCCCTGCCAGGTTTTCACTCAGAAAATGTGCTCGCATCCAGCCCCTCTCCATCCAGTCATTACCATCGGTCCCTTCACCAAGTGGGGGGTGGACTTTGCGGATTGCAACCCAACTTTGACTTGGGGGCATCAACACATTATCGTGGTGGCAGAATACTTTACTAAGTGGTCTAAGGCCATGCCTATAGTTAAATCCGAAGGGAATATTGTTTCCTTCTTCATTTTCAATCAAATTATCGCTAGGTTCGGAATACCGAGTGAGATTTTCATTGATCATGGAATCCACTTTCAGAATGAAATGATGGAAGAAATAGCAGCTAAACTGGGGTTTAATCATGGTAATTATTCTCCTTACTACCCCCAATTAAATGGACAGGTAGAGGCCATAAACAAGTCTCTTGAGACCATTTTGCAGAAAACTGTTAGCCGGAGCAAATCTGACTGGCATATCATGTTATATCCCACACTTTGGGCATACCAAACCTCGGTCAAGACTGCCACCAGATTTTCTACTTTCTAGTTAGTACATGGTGTGGAGTCGATCTTACCTATTGAATGTGAAATTCATTCTCTTAGATTGGCAGTTGCACTCCTACCTGACACTTTCGATCTCGAACAATGCCTTGTGCACCTAGAGAGCCTTGACGAGCAGCGTCGAGATACCTCTACATCTATCAAAGTGAATAAAAGACATGTCAAGGTCCAATATGATAAGTATGTTTGTCCTCGGTTGTATGCTAAGGGTGACTTGGGCCTTTTATATGATCAATCCAAAGAACCACTGGGGAAAAGCAAGTTCAAACCATGTGGCACAGTCCCTATATCGTGTGGCATGTGTTGGAAAAAGGAGCGTATGAATTAGAATATTATGAAGGGAACGTGTTGGCTAAGCCTAGGAATGGGATTTACTTGAAAATATATTACACTCAAGCCCTAAGCTTGGGCGTACTCTTTGTATACTAATGTAATTTAGTGTATGTATTTTTTCCCTCTATTTTTGTCTTCATCTTGCTTATCAAGTTTTCCTTTGGTTGTCAGATGTCAATGGAGTCTTTGGTCTACTTAGGATTCACAGATGGATCCAGTCATCATACACAAAAATTGTCTTCTTCTGCTTGGGTTTTTTACTCACCCGAGGGTCTACTGGTGTTTTCATATGGCTTATGCCTAGGGCCATCCACTAATAATGTGGCTGAATATATCATCGTTATAGAACTTTTGTGTGATGCCATATCGCATGGTATTTGTTATTTGGAGGTTCTCCTAGATTCCCAGTTAGTAGTATGTCAGTTGAACGACAGTTACTGTGTGTGTGACCCTATGTTACTCTGATGATTCCTACGGGTACGCCTTTTAGAAAGACGGTTTGATTTTATTACTTATCATCACATATCTAGGAGTTCTAATTATGTATCTGATGCATATTTTAATTTTTTTTTAGATTGGAATTTGTCACATAACTAAAGCAAAGAAAACATTCTCATCAATGTACACATTGTAACATAAGTAAATCCGAAGAACCATGTTTTTATATATATTCCAAAAAAGTATTATTTTTATAGTACAAAATTGGGGATAACACCCTCAATACACATATATAGCCGATAATACAAAATCCATGACATCTATGCATGTGTCGTCGTATGAGTGTCATGATAAAAAACTACGGCATTTGCGAGACACCCAAAGAGTATCTCCCAAGATCTATGCATGCCTACCACTTGCCATTGCATAGCCTCTAGCAGATCCTCCACCTGAACCATCGGAATCCTTTGTGTCAAACGAGGAAGGTTTCCCTGAACATTTTGAAGGACTCTCTCTGCTTCTCCTCTCGTGGAAACCCTTCTAGACATCATGGACCTACGTCTACATCACATACATTTCTAATTAGTACTTAAACCTCATCCAAAAATATTTTTGTTTTCCTATAAAACAAATACAACAAAAATGAAATATTTAAAAAAATTGACATACCTATGTCCCCGTAGGAGGTCCCTGGTGGTAATGGCAAGTCAGTGTGCCCTCTGAAGTAGATCCATGCATAGGGTTAGTCATCCAGAGCAATGACATGTCATCTCCACCAGTAAAATAAATCATCGTTGTAGGGTGTGGGCACCCTACCTCCCCCGTGTCGTCTCATCATCTTGGTCCACCGTGACATGGGTGGATCATGAGGTCCTCACGAAATGATCTTAACTCTATGTCCCAAACATGGAACCCACTTGAAGAAAAATCTACACAAGATAGAAGCGAACCCGAAATTCCTCTTACCACCTTGTTTGCAATCTATCAACTAGCTCTTCATGTTAGCTAGTAGTAAGGTGCACCAGTCGTACATTGTGGGTCTCAAAAACTCTACAGAGTAGAACATAAGCATCCTTGATGCCTGGTGCAATGAGGTCGATCCTATGATCCGTGTCAAAATGAGGACAACAATCTTGAGGCTTAGATTGTTTATCGTTCAGATGGGGAGTTGACTCCTGACCTTCTCAGTCCCTTCAATGCAATGAGCGTCTATGTATTCTTCTATATTCATACCGCTCCCAGCTCCCTGGGCTTTGAGGTTGACCACCTCATCCCCCGACGCAACAACCTAGTCAATAAATAAATATCCTCGACTTCAATCCTTAATGGTTTCCCATCAAGGTTGAAGCTCTCACTATCTGGATCCTAGTAATCCATGAGCAACCGTAGGAATATCACTTGGGCCCTCATCCCTTTGAGAGCCCAAAACTTATACAACCCACGTCTTTTCAAGGCCATTTGGGCCCCTGGATCTCTTTCCACAACAACATTTACCTCCTCATGTTCCATTTCCCTCCACTCTAGCACCATCCTGCAAGAGAAAAATGATTTTTTGAGTTAGCATTCACTAAAAAACATTGTTTATGGACATATACACAAGTTTTCTTTTAGACAGTGGCGTATAATCATGCGTATATGCGACACGATGAATGGTAGCCCACATACACCTAAACTTCTATTTTGTGCCCTAAATAAATTAAAAATTGAAACCTAAATACAAAATGTAATCCACTAAAAAGAAAGAGGAGGGGAAGAAGAATTACTTGGTCCAGACGGTCACTGATTCCATCACTTGTAGCTCCCGCAATCACCAGTTGAAGATCGAAGGTAATTTAGTCCAAAATACACTATTTGGGTAAAAAAAGTAAAATGGTATAGTAAATTTGGTATTTTTTACTATTTATAGCAAATTTTTACCCACTTTTCATAGTTTCGGATAATATTTTCGCCTAATGGACTAATACAACAGTGGATTGAGTTGGTTTTTGTATTTTTGTCCAGGGATTCCTGCAGTTTTCAACATTATATTGACCATTCGTAACTTCGAATAGGTACTTTTGCTACCGAGCATATAGGACAGATATTCATTCCATCATGCACAATTGCATCATCCTATACTTGTCACCACATGCCTTAGGTACAAACCCATTTTTTTTAATGACACGGAACTTTCTATCTGCTACTATAAGTGTCGTTATCAAATGGTAGAGACTTACCAATCATGGGTACCCTAGTTAGATCCTTTGCTTCATTCGATGCCCATGCAGATATTTTTTCCATAGGACCAGGAGTCCCTTATAGCTAATACATGAATTTATGTTGAACCTCATTCCTCACTCATAAACATGTTGACCTATACCTAGAAGACTCCCATGATTGTTTGATTTAAGCTCTTTTCCAACTTGTTTTCAAAAAGCAAAAAGATTGTCGAGTGAACTTTTCTCTTTCACACTCGTAAATTGGATTTTAAAGGACGTCTATTTGGTACAATTTTATCCCATCCCTTTTTCAAACCAAGTAGACTAATATTATGAAAAAGGACATTTTTTGTTGTTAAGTTGTGATTGCATCTCATGGCCTTGCTTGTAGTATTGATCCTATTGTCGGTTCTCGCTTTATGTTATAAATTGTTTGCCTTTTCATTTATGCATCCTCAACCAAGCAAAGCCTTGTTTATATCCTTTGCAACTTGACACCCTATACCCAGGAGTGAACATTCCCCTGAGTGTCCATCTCTTGCATGCACCTCCTTGCATTGGGCATAGGTATGTTCCACTATTGGAACTAGTTTTGCTTACTTACGACACTCGTTCCCTTCTCTATATCATAGCATTCATTTGACTATGAAAAAACAAAAAAAAGACAGGCGGGAAGGGAGTATTATCTTATATTGGCATCAGTTGTGTCACCTTTGAACAGAGCCTTAGGAAGCTGAGCTTGTTACAGAGAGTTTACTCCCCTGACTAGTTAATCTTCTAGTCCCTATGGAGATTTTGATTGATGCCTCTTGCATATCACGGTTTCATCGTTGAGCCTATGCTTCCATATTATTCCATATGTCTCATGCTCTTGTTCAAAGGATGTCTATCATCATGTGTCGACCATTCCTCAAAAATCTTGACTTTGCATGTCGGTCATGCCCTCAATTTGTCTCAAAATCACATGAAGTCGTAGTTCTATTGTGAACCATGGTCCTACTTTCCTCATTGGTAGGTAACCTTGAACCCATAAGTTGACATTTCATCATAGGTCGTTGATTGGGTGGTTTCTATTGTGTTTGACGGCAAGAAATCTATTCACACATTGGGATTAATGCAATGTCTTGGATTCCATTAGCCTTATTGGTGGTTTCCTCACCTTTGTCAGCAATTTTCCTCATTGACTGCTAATCATAGGGTATTTTTGATGTACCTCTTTCACCTGGAACACACGAAAGACACATAGGATCGTTGGTTCATGAACATGTTCTTCGTCTGATTTCTTGCAAATCATTAAGCTCCTACTTTGTACCTCATGTTGAATGATTAGAGATGCCTTAATGCTCTCCTTTCAGTGGGTCTCCTTCGATCAACTTCAAATCATCTATTCTAGAGATGAAACCTAGAGGCTTGCAGTCATTAATGGCAGGTTCTCTCGCCATCGACAGTTGGGAATACATCAATGTCTCCTAGTCGATGGATTCTTCAAGTGTTCAACCCCGACTCCTTTATTCAGACTTGTAAGAATGTACTCAATGCCTTGATACCTACTTTCATCATCAGTAGGTTGTCTCACATTTGTTAATGGTATACCTCAATGATCGGTAATCAAACGAAGTCTCATTGTGTTCGACCTCAACTCCTTTATTCACATGATGTAGACTTGCACCTTTGGCGGATTGTGTAGAAGACTTAAAGACATCAGTTTATAGTTGCAATTTTCCTGATTTGTTGCTACATTTTCATTGGACCAGTACCTGTGTGACTTCAGTCATCATGGGAGGTCATATTGTACTCCATTGTATACAAATATCTTTAGATTTATTTATAGACTGGTTTTACTGGGCCTTGTTCATGACTATGATAGACTTGGCATGTAAAAACATTTGTATTTTCCTAGTCATGGCCATGGACAGTTGTTTGGTATATTTTCACATGGATCTGCAGTGTAATTAAAATTGGCAGCCATGTATGAAAAGTCAGTACAGATTGTAATGAGCAACTAGTTCTTTAAGATGGGTCCCCATTACTCCACTTTTGGGTCTTATAATGTATTTCAGCCATCTCAGATACTCCTATGACCTGACACATTAGGGGGCATCTATTATAGCAAGATTTTCCTTACCCTATGCAACCTTGCATAGAGGGCATTTTTACATTTCTCTATGCATACTTGAAGTCCCTTTTTGCAAATCCCAGAGTTAAAAACATGATTTTTCCACATATACGCTCCCTACCTATATTACAGCATGTGTATATGCAAGTTGCACCATTACAGCCTGCGTACATCAGGAAATGTGCCCAAAACTAAAAAAATGGTGTCGGTTTCCATGTCATGTCACGAGATCAATGATCCTTGGCCTTCCATATACTGGAAACGTTCTGAATTGACCCTTCAGTTCCACTTGAAGGCTATAAATGGGCCAAATCCGAGCTATGGAAAAAGGATAAAGAATTCAACTTTGAGAACAAAGTTACTCTGGAGAAATTATTCACTTCACATTGAGTCTGCATCCCTTTGTCCTTTAATTCTGAACACATTGTCCAGACCCCAAGCTCTTCCCTTATTCATTGAAAACTTCATTCTCTCTCTTATATGAGCTTGCATTTGGTGGAGGCTCAACTAGAAGGAACTTATTTTCTTGGTTCTGAACCCTACCAACACGGAAGTTTGTAATACATTCACTTATGTTGATTATATCTTAATTGAAATACTATTTTTTCATCTAATTAATATCTTGCAAATATTTGAATGATTATTCCATGGGTGTATTTGCTATGAATGTTGATGGATTATGTTATTGAATGTGATAATAATATATGTTATCACCATATGCTTGTGTTGCTTGGTTGTTGAGGACTAGTTGCAGGTATATCACTTTGGGTCAAGTGCTCAACGGTGGACTTAATTGAACGTCTGGACAAGGTAGGCCTCTTATCTTGTCTTGTTAGCATATTTGTTTATATAACATACTTGAGATTGGAGTTGATTTCTATAGTCATTTCCATCTGTTGTGGTTTACCCCTTTCCATAGAGAGATTTTCCTCATAACAGTATGGTCGAGCCTCCTTAGTTGGTTCACTGAGATATTGGGTCGAGTACTATTGTTCAACCTTGCATGTATTTCAGAGAGCTATCGCACAGGGAAAAACCTTGTTTATAGGAACCTTGAAAACCCTAACCCTTGGGAGATAAATAGGATATAAAAGGAATAGAAGAGCTATAATGTCTCACAACACTACCTCATGCATTTCGGTTGTGGAATTCCTATACAATTTTTCCTGTTAACAATTTGGGCAAGTTGTCACTACAGTATTCTTTAGGACGGAGTATAAATCTATACAAGTAAAAAAAGTATAGTGGTCTTGTCGACATCCTTATTTGGGACTTATTCCCTGCCCTAATTGTATTGGTACCTATCATTTTAAGCCTTTTTTTTCAGTGGACCTGGACCCATTCCTGACACCCTTATTTAGGACTTGTCTTGTTGGATTTCTCTCTTCAACCTAATTGTTGTGGTACCTATCAATTCTAAGCCATTTTTTTGTGGACCCACCCACCCTTCCCAAAACCCTTATTTGACACATATCCCGTTGTACTCCTCTTTTCACCCTGATCATAGTGATATATATCATTTATCCATATTTTTTTCGTGGACCTAGTTTCCCTCCCTAGAACCCCTCATTCCCAACTAACCAACACATGTAACTAAGAACTCCTTCACCTACAAGATGAATAAAAACAACACACAAAGAATATCCAAAGAATGACTTATGAACTTGCTTCTGCCAATTCCAACTTGGAAACCTTCAAGGTTGAAGTTAACGAAGAATTGGCCTCCATCAACTCTGCTCTCAACTAATTGTTAAAATATTCCTAGGGATATCCCTCCTCTGAAAAACCTTCACACTATGAAGATGAGGAATCTTCCCATAATATGGAATTTCATTCTAGCTCCCTTCATTGTGCCCCCATCGTCCTAGAGTTGATGTGAACAAATTTGATGGCTCAGATCCTACATGTTGGGGCACTCAATTGGAACATTATTTCTATTTACATGGAATTACTGATGAGTTGGCCAAACTTTTTTATGGTGTCCTCTATATGGATCCTGAATGTTGGAAATGGTGGAAATGGCATAGAAAGGCACATCAAGCGTATATTTCTTGGAAGCAGTTTGTTGTTGATATTTATGAACACTTTGACACTGAAACCCACAATTTACGTGATTTGACCAAGTTGAAACAATATGGCACAATGGGTGAATTTATATCTTCTTTTGATCACTTGGAATTCAAAATGAATGGTATGTAAGATGCCTTCTTCAGAGAATGCGTTATCAGTGGCCTCAAGGATGAAATTTGTAACAAGGTCCTAATGGATCACCCTGAAACTTGGTTGGAAGCTACTAAATGAGCCAACGAATCCCAACAAATTGTATCCACCCAAAACCAAAAACGTTCCTTTATTCCTCACCCTCAACCCACCAATCCTACCCCTTCTTCCACTCCACTCAAGATCCTGAAATTAACTTGGGCAGAAAATGCTAAATGCCAACTCAAGGGTATTTTTTATAATTATGGTGACAAATGTTTTTTGGGGCACAAGTGTAAGGAATGGAATTTTTTTATGTCCATTTTAGAGGATGTTGCTGAAAAGGAGGCCGAAATTTACCCAATGGAAGACCTACCCCCAACATATGATCCTACTCTACCCTCTAATCCACCCAAAGTTGAACCGTTGATTTCATTGCATGCCCTCATTGGCCTCTCTACTCCCCAAACCCTCAATATCATTGGATACATTAAGAACAGGAAGGTCGTAATCCTCACTGACAGTGCCTATACCCATAATTTCATTCATCATCGCATTGCCTAGGAAATCAATTGTTATATCTATGCAGTCAACAATTTTCAAATCATGATTTCCAATGGTGGTTCCATGAAATGTGGCAGGCGTTATGAAAATTTTCCCTTACAAATTAGTGAGTACCACCTGAAATATCATATGTTTTATATAGACATGGTTGGTTGTGACATTGTGCTTGGTGTTAAATGGTTACACACTATCGGCCCAATCCTCATGGACTTTAAATACCTAAACATGAAATTCTACTATGAAGGAAAACAATGTAAATTCCAAGGACTCACGACAGGTTCACTTGAGATCATCAGTTCCCACCGAATGGAAAATCTACTCAAAAAAGGTCACTCTTGCATTATTTCTCAAGTCCATTCCATTCATTCCATTGAGACAGCCTATGTGCACCCTCACCTCCAATCTGTACTCTTCTGACACCAAGCTATCTTTAACACTCCCCATGGGCATCTCACTTCCCATGGTGCCCATGATCATTCCATTCCTCAAGTACCCGAAAATTTTCCTCTCAATGTTCACCCTTATCGTCATCCCTTTTTCCAGAAAAATGAAATTGAGAAAAAATTTCAAGAATTGCTAGAAGCATGTGTTATCCATCCTAGTACCAGACCCTACTATTCTCTAGTATTCATGGTACTCAATAAAGAAGGAACTTGGTGCATGTGTCTTGATTTTCGTGCTCTCAACAAATAATCAAAGACAAATTTCACATTCCTATCATTGATGACCTTTTGGATGAATTGAATGGTGCCCAATACTTTACAAAACTTGATCTCCATTTTTTCTACCACCAAATACACATGAAAGAGGAGGACATCCTCAAGACTACCTTTAGAACTCATGAGGTTCACTATGAGTTCTTGGTCATGCCCTTTTTCTTGTGCAATGCCCTCTCCACTTTTCAAAGTCTCGTGAATCATGTCTTATGCCCTTTCCTCCCTCATTTTGTGTTAGTTTTATTTGATGATATCCTCATCTATAGTAAAACTTGGAAAGCCCATATAGCTCATGTGGATCAAGTTCTCCATCTATTTTCTTAGGGCAAACTTTTTCTCCAACAATATAAATGTGTTTTTGGCGCCTCTGAAGATGAGTATCTGGGTCATATTATTGGAAAGGATGGTGTAAGGGTGGATCCTAAAACAATTGAAGCTATGAAGGATTGGCCTCACCCTAAAAATCTTAAAATATTGCATGGGTTCTTGTGTTTAATGGGATATTATCATAAGTTTGTGTGAAATTATGGAAAATTTGTCGCCCCTCTCACTGCTCTCCTTAAAAAGAATGCTTTCAATTGGACTCTAGCAGCTAACCAGTCCTTCCATGCCTTGAAATGGGTTATGTGCACTACTCCTATCTTGGCACTACCTGAATTCACCAAGACTTTTGTCCTGGAATGTGATGCGTCAAAAAAAGGCATTGAGGTTTTCCTCATGCAAGATGGTTGACCTTTTGATTTCACTAGAAAATAACTCTCAGAGCGACATTTGGGCCAATCAACCTATGAAAAGGAAATGTTTGTTATTCTACATGTAGTGGATCTCTGGCATCCTTATCTCTTGGGGAAATGTTGTTGGGCATTGGGTTCAGTGCTTCCTACAAGTTTCATGACACAGGTTAACCCCCTCTCGTGAATCCTAACTCCAATGATTGTGGCAGAGACTAATGCCTGGAGGTTTTTATCTAACGGTAATCATAGTACAACAAATGGTATTAGAGCGATAGGTCTCAAGTTTGAAACTCACCGTAGCCTCAAGTATTTTCAAGAGAAAATAATTTCCTCCCCGAAGCAACAAAAATGGGTGACTAAGCTCTTTGGTTATCATTATGAGATAATTTACAAGAAGGGAAAACAAATTGTGCTTTTTGATGCTCTTTCAAGGAAATATGAATAATATGGGTGCCTCTTTTCTCTCTCATTCATTGTAGCAAACTTGCTTCCAGTTGTTCACCAAGAATGGTTGCAAGACCCCAAAATTTCTAGCATGGTCCAAAAATTGCAACATGATCCTCAAGCTTCTTCAGGGTACTCTTGTCACAATGAACAGCTTCGCTATAAAGGTGTTTGTATTTAAGAAAACAATCGAACCTTGAATCCACAGAACTCTCTGAGTTTCATGCTTCACCCACAGTTAGGCATTCTAGGTTCACCAAAACCTATGAATAGGTCAAGCGTTATTTCTTCAAAGACAGTATGAAACAACACATCCACACCTTTGTGGTTGAATGTGATACTTGTCAATGCAACAAGGGAAAAACCGTCAAATCTCCAGGCACACTCCAACTGCTCATGATTCCCCCTTCTATTTGGAGGGATATTTCTATGGATTTCATTATTGGATTACCTAAATTGGGAAATAAGTCAATCATCATGGTGGTGGTAGATTGTATTTCCAAATATGCTCATTTTTGTTCTCTTCAACACATGTTCACCACATCCACATTGTCTCAATTTTTTATGGAAAATATATTCAAACTCCATGGCATGCCTCATTCTATTGTCTATGGCCGAGATCCAACTTTCACCAGCAAATTTTGGCAAGAATTGTTCAGGCTCCAGGGAACCCTAGAATGATGGACAAACTAAAGTTGTCAACAAGTGTTTGGAAACATACTTGAGGTATTTTTCATATGACATACAAAACCAGTGGGCTCAATGGTTACCCCTAGTTGAATGGTGGTACAACACATCTTACCATACTACCACTGGTATGACCCATTTTGAATTAGTCTACAAGAAAAGGACATTGTTCATTCTCTCATACATTCCAGGTGTCTCCAAGGTTCAAGGGGTTGAAAAACATATTACAGTATGTGTGGCCATCCTCCGTACCCTCAAAGAAAAAAAATTCATGGATCATAATCGCATGAAGTAACAAGTAGATCAGGGTCATTCAGGACATCAATATGTTGAAGGGGACCAATTTTTTCTTTGTCTACAACCTTATAAGCAAACTTCACTCAAAACTAAACATTGTCAAAAATTTGTTCCCAAATCTTATGGTCCTTATACTATTCTCAAGCGCATTGGGACCGTGACCTACCAGTTAGCTCTTCCCAGTCATTCTAAGATCCATCTTATTTTTCATGTCTTGTGCTTAAATAAAGTGATTGGAACTAAGTTATAGACTCAAACTAATTTCCCTGAGCTGGATGAATAAGGTTCCATTTGGTTTCATCCACAAGAAGTCTTGGACCAGCGAGAGCATCACCTCCATCGGTTCACCATCAAGGAAGCATTAGTTGAGTGGAAAGATACAACTGCAAAAGATGCCACCTAGAAGTCATCTACCATTCTGCAACAATTTCCTTATCTCCAACCTTGAGGACAAGATTATTCTTCAAGGGGGAGGGAATTTCAATGAACTAACCTTCATAACCCCTCACGTAGGTAGAATAATATATTTTATGTGTAATAAAGGTCGATATTAGTTTATAAGGCCTATTGAATAATGTGAACAAATCTAATGTAAGAAGACTTAATAGAATCTTCGGCTTCTAGAAAGATGATGCAGGCGAGATTGTTCCTCGACACCTCCAACTCACCCGCTCACAGGATCAATTTCAAATCCCCTCTCTTCTGAGCCGGAGTGGCTCTTTAGATTCCTCTTGGGAATCATTGTGCAAACCTGATCCAAAGGTCCTTCTGACTTTCCTCTCTGCCTCTGCACCTAGCCGTGGTGATTCCTGACTCTCTATCGGGTTTCGGGGTTTGGACTTTTCTCTATCGAGAATCATAGCACTCTCCAATTCCCGATCTCTGATACTCCGATGCACCTTAGGCGCTAGACCTGCTGGCAATGTTCCTGGTTCATATGACCTACTACCATGTGACCGCAGACCTATAGCTTTCCATCGGGGTTTCGGGGTTTCTATTGTCTCAATGCACATGTATTCACAAACCCTGATCCTCCGATCCCCGATGTGCTCTGGCCCTCCAAGCCAAGCCCTGGCCAATGTGACCAGTCCTCGTGACCGCAATTTTACCCCGTCAGGGTTTCGGGGTTTTCAATGTCACAATGCAAACGCCTACGGGATCCCCGATCGTCCAAATCCTGATGCGCCAGTCCTCCGATGCCTGTTGGGACTTCTCTCCTCTTGCTCACGGGGCTAACTCCCGCGTGACTCTTGCAGATCTGACGGTTGTCGATGATCTGATCCCAGATCTGACGGCTCAGATTTGTCCTCCTTGTGCGCTCCTCCTCCAGAGGTTAAACTCCGCACAACTCCTCCCGATCCATCGGCCTACGGGATTCCTTCGTGAGATTCGATGGTTGTTGGTCCTCCTCTCCTATATTTTGCTTCTGGTGCCCCTCCTGGACGTGAACTACTCGACAGTCCAGATCTGTTGGTCTATCCGACGACTATCGTTTCTCCTCCCTGAGCTCCTTCGCGCATTTTTCCCAGTCTTGGAAGAGATTGGAATTTCCAAAGGCCTCGAACTTTTCCTATTGCCTCCGCGAGCTCCTCGAACTTGAGTCTCGTTGAGCATATGAGGACATTTTCCTTCCTACGCTTTCTTCTCCTTCTGAACCCTCTAATTTTTCTTTGACTCCTGTGTCTCTGCAAAGTCTTCTCGTGCAAAGTGCTATCTATCCTCAGCTTCCACGAGTACTCAGACCCCTCGGGAGATTTCATCTTCTTCTCCCTCAGATGGAGAATGAAATGGATGCCCTTCTGGCTATCCTTCTGCTCAAGCCTCTTCTTGAGTGCTTTTGGGTATTTAGTAACCCAGTGAAAGTTCCCTCAGTGGACCTTTCCTCCAACTTCCAGAACTCAAAGAGTTCTTTCCTCTGTTGTACTTGCTTGTACACTTTCTCAACACCCTCCTGGCGGAGTATCTTCTCCTCTCCCATAGAACACTCAAAAGTTCTATCTTCCTGTACACTTATGCACTTTTCTCGATGCCCACCTGGCAGAGCTCTCAGAATCCTCAATGGTTCCGGTCTTCCTTCAAACTCTCAACAGAGTTCTTTTTTCTCTGTGCACCACTGTACACACGCTCAATGCCCACTTGGTAGAGCTCTACAGAATCCTCCAACGATTATGTCTGCAACTGTGTTCTCACCCACACAGCCTTGCCTCCTGAGGTGTTCAGCAACCTCACAGGTCTTCTTCCTGAGTTGATAATTCCATTCATGTGCCTCATCACGTCTTTGTCAGACTCCTCATAGTTCAGAAGTGCAACCTCTGTGCACTGGTGTTCAGAGTCTGCAACACTCTGTCATGCCCTCCTTACATGAAACCTCAAAGACCTCTTGAACCTGAAATCACACAAACTCCCTACAAATGCTTCAACAATTATACATTCACAACATACATAGGGAACACACACAGACATCCATATACACAAAATATGCAGGAAAATCTGCTATGTTTATATTAATAAATTGCAACAATGCCTGTATCTTTACAATGGTGTTCTTGAGATCTCTCTGGCTCCTCTCTTCTCTACCTCAACTAACTCAAAATGAGATCTCAAAATATCTTTTACCTGAGGGGCTCATCGAGCGCTTCCCTCCAGGATTTACCTACCCTATTCAATTACAATCAATGGTTGTCTAGTCCAGTGCCTGAATCTAGATCTCAATCGATCTTCAATAAAGACTGATCTACCTAACTCCTACTCAAAGGAACGGCTTTCCTGGCTCAATAGCCTAAGACATTAAATTACATTCAATTCAAATTCAAATGAGGTTGTGCCTCTCTCTTTTAGCATTTGAATGCATGTGCGCTGACATGGCTGGTTGGATGGTTGGCTGGCATGGAGAGATGCTCCTGCATCATACTCCACAGCTGCAAAAATCATGAGCTCCTGCTCATGAGCTTCCTCTGTAGCTATTAGAATCCTCCTGGGTCCCAAACAAATCTGTGGAGCTATCCATCTGCTCCATCCCCCTGTTGTTTATGTTGCTTATGTGTTGTTGCTGCTCCTTCCCTTTTGCTCAGCCTCTCCTCACTGGCAGTTTTTGTTGACCCCAACATCAGCCTTCTGATGTCTTCTATCACTACATCCAGCTGCTCCAGTGGCTGGATCTATTTTTGCAGTCTCCTCAGATGCAAAAAATTTTGGCACATGGGCAGATTGCTATGATCTCCCATGCTATATTCTTCATCTTCATCTGTGGCCTTCAATTGCCACTCTACTGCAGACTTCAGTTCTGCAGTCTCTTCCTGACTGACCTGCTGCTCAGTCATCCTCTTCTCTGATAGCTCAATTTTTGTCAGTCCTCTTGTTGGCCCTAGATTGTTCATCCAATCCTCCAACATTTCTAGCTCCGTCTCCCATGGAGTGATAATTTTATCTTCCTTCTTGGTTTCCTTTGCTGCTAGCTTCAGTGCTACAGCTTCTTTCTCTTCAGTCCCCTGGCTGAAACTAATGAGCCATCCCTCAGGATGCTCATCTTCTTCTTTCGCTTCTACTTCTGCTGTCAACTTCAGTGCTACAGCTCTCTCAGCTCGTTGGCTGAAATCATTGAGCCATTCCACCTAATGCTCATTTTCTTCATCTGCTTGGGAAGCTCCCAAAGTCTGCTCCAACTCTTTTTCTTCGACAATCATCGTCAGTTCTAATTTTCTTTTATCAGTCACAACTGACTGTTCATCTGTTGTTGTCGTATCATCTACAACAGAATTTTCTGCCTCCTCATGGGCAGATGGTAGGAATACTTGTATTCCCCCAATCATCATAATACCATTCTGATCTTCCTCCTCTTTTGTCAGCTACACCTGATGATCCCTTTCCATCTATGAATTTATGAGACCCTCAGACAGTCTCATCTGCTCTGTCAGCTTCTCTGGTTGAACCAAATTCATATGTTCATCCCTGCCCACCTGTAAATATGGGATGCTTCCACTGCTTCCTTGGCAGACCATGAGATCAACCGATCCCATCTTCATTAGCAACCCCTGCTGAATTGAACTGTCCATGAGACCTTCAAATGGTCTCAGATGTTCATCTCTGCCTTCCTGGCAGTCTTCGATGCTTCCACTGCCCTCCTGATAGTCTTTGAGATCCCTCAGTGATCTTTGATCATTGCCCAACTGGAAAATTGAAACTCCTTGGCTTTCCTCAAGACAGTCTGTGAGATCCTCAGTTGATCTCAACTCGATGCCCTCTTGGAAATCTAGAATTTCTTCTTCTCTTCCCTCCTAGCAGTATTTGAGATCATCATATGATCCCAATTCATCTTCTTCATCATCCCAATCATCGAGACCCTTTCCAGTCTCTAGCCAATAGTGATCAATCATCTTTTCTTCTGTGGCCCTGAGGTTTTCAGCATACCTCAACCATCTTCTCAATAGCCTCTGTTGTCCTTTGACCATCAGCTCCCTGACTGGCCATTTCACCTTTGGTGTCTTTATGGGCCACTCATGCACCCATCTCAGCTTCTTATTCTTCTACATCTTCATTTCGAGCTCCTCCATCTCCCGCTTTATATCAGCGAGCTCTTTATCCATTTCTGCTATGCTCATCAGCTCTGGCTTCTTCTTCCTACGGCCTTCATTATCCATTTTGTTGTGTCTATCTGCCTCCTTGACAGATCTGTTGTTGTCACTCTGCATCTTGAGTGTGTCCAGCTTCATCCTTACAGCCCTGCTGACTGTCTTCTTGATCGTTGCCTACCTGCAAACAATCATTACAGAGTCCTCCAACGCTTTGTCTTCTTTCTGCTCCTCTTTTCTCCTCTTGCCTGAAATATACAGACAAGGAAATCAGCTCTGATACCACTTGATGCAGGGGAGATTGTTCCTCGACACCTCCAACTCACCCGCTCACAGGATCGATTTCAAATCCCCTCTCTTCTGAGCCAGAGCGCCTCTTTAGATTCCTCTCGGGAATCATTGTGCAAACCCAATCCAAAGGTCCTTCTGACTTTCCTCTCGGCCTCTGCACCTAACCGTGGTGATTCTCGACTCTCTATCGGGTTTTGGGGTTCAGAATTTTCTCTATCGATAATCACAGCACTCTCCAATTCTCCAATGCACCTTAGGCGCTAGCCCTGCTGGCAGTGTTCCTGGTTCATATGACCCGCTACTATGTGACTGCAGCCCTATATCTTTCCATCGGGGTTTCAGGGTTTCTGTTGTCACGATGCACATGTATTCGCAAACCCTGATCCTCCGATCCCTGATGTGCTCTGGCCCTCCAAGCCAAGCCCTGGCCAATGTGACCAGTCCTCGTGACCGCAACCTTAGCCCGTCAGGGTTTTGGGGTTTTCAATGTCACGATGCAAATGCATATGGGATCCCCAATCGTCCAAATCCCGATGCATCGGTCCTCCGATGCCTGTCGGGACTTCTCTCCTCCTGCTCACGGGGCTAAATCTCACGTGACTCCTGCAGATGAAATGGTTGTCGACAATCTGATCCCAGATCTGATGGCTTACATTTGTCCTCCTCGTGCGCTCCTCCTCCAGAGGTTAAACTCCACGCAACTCCTCCTGATCCAGCGGCCTACGGGATTCCTTCATGAGATCCGACGGTTGTCGGTCCTCCTCTCCTATATGCTTCTTATGGCGCCCCTCCTAAAAGTGAACTACTCGACGATCCAGATCTATTAGTCTATCCGACGACTGTCATTGCTCCTCCCTGAGCTCCTTCGTGCCTTTTTCCCAATATTGGAAGAGATTCGAATTTCCAAAGGCCTCGACCTTTGCCTGTTCCCTCTGCAAGCTCCTCGAACTTGATTCTCACTGCCAGTATGAGGACGTTGTCCTTCCTGTGCTTTCTTCTCCTTCCAAACCCTCTAAGGTTTCTTTGACTCATGTGTCTCTGCAGAGTCTTCTTGCGCAAAGCACTATCTGTCCTGAGCTTCCATGAGTACTCAGACCCCTTGGGAGATTTTGTCTTCTTCTCCCTCAGATGGAGAATGAAATGGATGCCCTCCTGGCTATCCTTCTGCTCAAGCCTCTTCTTGAGTGCTTCTGGGTATTTAGTAACCCAGTGAAATTTCCCTCAGTGGACCTTTCCTCCAACTTCCAGAACTCAAAGAGTTCTTTCCTTTATTGTACCTGCTTGCACACTTTCTCAATGCCCTCCTAGAGGAGTATCTTCTCCTCTCCCACAGAACACTCAACAGTTTTGTCTTCCTGTTCATTTATGCACTTCGCTCGATGCCCACCTGGTAGAGCTCTCAGAATCCTCAGTGATTCTGGTCTTCCTTCAAACTCTCAACAGAGTTCTTCTTTCTTTGTGCACCACTGTACACACGCTCAATGCCCACTTGGCAGAGATCTACAGAATTCTCCAATGATTATGTCTGCAACTGTGTTCTCACCCACACATCCTTGCCTCCTGAGGTGTTCAACAACCTCACAGGTCTTCTTCCTGAGTTGATGATTCCAGTCATGTGCCTCAGCACGTCTTTGTCTGACTCCTCAGAGTTCAGAAGTGCATCCTCTGTGCACTGGTGTTCAGAGTCTGCAACACTCTGTCATACCCTCCTGACATGAAACCTCAAAAATCTCTCGAACCTAAAATCACACAAACTCCCTGCAAATTATTCAACAATTATACATTCACAACATACATAGGGAACACACATAGACATCCATATACACAGAATATGCAGGAAAAACTGCTCTGTTTATATTAATAAATGGCAACAATGCATGTATCTTTACAATGGTGTTCCTGAGCTCTCTCTGGATCCTCTCTTCTCTAACTCAACTAACTCAAAATGAGATCTCAAAATCTCTTTTACCTGAGGGGCTCATCGAGTGCTTCCCTCCAGGATTTACCTACCCTATTCAATTACAATCAATGGCTGTCTAGTCCAGCGCCTGGATCTAGATCTCAGTCGATCTTCAATAAAGGCCG
Organism: Picea engelmannii; assembly: GCA_009831015.1. NCBI lineage: Eukaryota > Viridiplantae > Streptophyta > Pinopsida > Pinales > Pinaceae > Picea > Picea engelmannii. The sequence continues at coordinate 487,521 of ML792284.1, read as the reverse complement.
ATCTACCTAATGCCTACTCAAAGGCACGGATTTCCTGGCTCAACAGCCTAAGACATTAAATTACATTCAATTCAAATTCAAATGAGGTTGCGCCTCTCTCTTTTAGCATTTGAATTCTTGCGCGCTGACGTGGCTGGCTGGCTGGCTGGCTGGCTGGCATGGAGTGATGCTCCTACATCAAAAGATCTTCCTCTACAATGTTATTTAGAAGTTAGAATTAGTATTAATAGGAGTAGAAGGCATAAGAAAGTCTTGTCTTGGTCATTATTGTAATAGAGCTCTATTATGCTAGAGGTTTCCCCCTCAAAGAGGCAAGTGAACATTTCTTCCATTCAATAAAGGCATTATTGTTGGTATTATTATTCTCATTATTTTGTTGTTTCGGGGGTATTGTTTTCTATAATTATGTTTCTTCTCATTGTAATATATTTGGTACCTTACAAATGAAATGTTTTATGCTATGCATGTTCTAACAATAATTATTGCATGCACATTCTTGCAGAATTAGAGGTACAAGGAAATAAATTTGGTTCTTATATGAGGATTGGAGTTATGGAAGATGCCCAGGGATCTTACAACAATAAGGAGGAGATCATAGGTCTGCATGTCAACGTGGGTAATGTTGAGACAGAGTGTAATGGAAGAAGAGACAAGAATGAACTTGTAACCATGAGAAGCATGTGTAGATAATTGCAGAACTATAGGGTTGATAATGAAAGGATTATGAAGGCTCGGGAAGAGATACTTCAAATTCCAAACATTTTGCATAAGAAAGTTAACAAGGGATATGGCACCAAGTAAGTAGCTAGTTCTAAACAAGTGACAACATCTAGATCACAAAGAAAAAGGGATGATTATGGGAATGACAGGAAGTCAAGAAGTATGAGCATGCAACATCCTTCTCCATGGAAATCAACCAAAATAACTCATGCAAGTTCAGGGCCAGGGAGAAGCCCAAGTGTGTCTCCTATCTAAAGGCAGATAATAAGGATTGAAGAATATTTCTTGCAAGGAGAACTCAGGAAAATCAAGCCACCAACTTTCAATGGTGAGGATAGGAAAAGAGAAGAGGTTGAGGCTTGGTTGTTGGAAATGAAGAAATATTTCCAACTACATGATTACCCCTCGCTGGTAGAAGCTAGAATTTCCACCTATAAATGTGTCGAACCTACAAAAAATAGATCTAGCTAAACAATGATACACACATTTGTAGAGAGAATAGAAGAAATAAGAAGAAGGAGAGAAAGAATGAAAGAATTATCATTAACCGTTTTGAATAATGAATAATTTACACATGATATACTCTGTATAACTAAATGAGTGTGCACTGGAGGAGAACCAATGTGCCATTGTGGTGGTATATAGTGATTTAGACACACACCAGCAAATATAGGAGTGAACTGCCACCTAGTCTAGTCTCTCAGGCAGTTACGGGAGTGAACTGCCACCTAGTTGAGTTAACTAGTCAACTAGTCTTCAGTTAACTAACTGAACAGAAAGTAGTGAGGAGTTAACTTAGGGAATCAATGGTAATGTGCCAGTCTAGTGATGATACCAAGGCAATTTTGAATTAGAATGGTGATGATCCCAATATTGCATGGTAATAAAATCAATGCAGCATCTAAACTCAACTCAACTAGTCAAACTGAAGTGTCAACTGAAAGAGAATATTCTCTAGGTGAAATATTCTCCCCTAAAATATAGGATACTAGATAATGACTAATAAACAAGAAAAAACCTTAGGAAAAAGATATTCTAGGTGTGTATGAAGTAAATCCAACACCCCCCCTGAACATCATTATGAGGAAAATAAAGAATGGGTCCCGACAACGAGGCCATGTTAGATACCCAAATACAAAATATACACTAAAATAAAGTGAGGAAAGAGGGAAAAACTCATGGGAAAATCCCCCCCTCAAGGTATGTTCTAAAGTGTGTGAGATACAACAAGCTCCCCACTAGTTTTTTGTACAGTGTGTTGCCAACCAATGGACTATCCTCACCATCCTCAAGTTTGACTCCTGATAAGAAAGGAGTCAGAGCAGACTTGCAGTCTGTCATGTGAAATATCTCAAGGAGATTTTGTGTATACTTGGCCTAAGACAGTTTGATTCTAGATGCATCCTGATTGATCACGAGTCCAAGGAAGAAGTGTAGTGGGCCCATGTTCATCATCAAAAAACTGTCATGTAGAATCCTCTTGACTGCAGCAATCGATGAAGTCAAGAAACCGGTGATCAACAAATCAACAATTTACAGAACTAAGAGTAGAAGTGAATCAGTCGTCTTGAGCATGTAGACATTCAGGTCTGATTTACAAAGTACAAAGTTCTATGACAACAAGTAGGAGTCCATCTTGGCATACCATGCCCTCGGAGCCTGCTTGAGGCCATAAAGGGACTTCTTCAGTCAACAGACCATAGATGAGTCCTAAATAAATCCCTGGGGCTGCTCCATGAAGATCTCCTCAGAGAGATCACCATGAAGAAATGCATTATTCACGTCCATCTGATGGAATTTCCATCCTTTGGATGATGCAATGTCAAGTGTCAATCATATGGAATCCATCGTCACTACTAGAGTGAAGGTCTGATCATAGTCAATACCATGAACCCGTTGAAAGCCTTTGGCAACAAGCTTGGCTTTGTATATGCTAATCTGTCCATCTGTTGCGCTCTTGGTCCTATAGACCCATCTGCATCTGAAAATTTTCCTCCCAGAAGGAAGGAGAACCAAATACCAAGCCTGGTTCTCGAGGAGGAATTTGTACTCCTCCTGCATGGTGGATTCCCAAAAGGGATTTCCAGCAGCCTCGCCATAAGACTATGGATCTAAAGATTGAACCAAGAAAATATTTCTGGAGGGAAATGGTTCACTGGTAGTGAGTGAAATAGGAGGCTCCTCAAAATCAAATCCAGTCCTCCTAGTATCATCTGGATCACCAACGAGATCCCCTGTAGCCTAAAGAGTAGTATGTGCCCACTTGGGCCTCTGCTCAGGCTCTCCAACAGCACATGGATGCTCTAACTCTGGATATGACTATACTGACTCTAAATTTGAATCATTTGAGTCCTTTGAATCAAAACTCTCGTCTAAATAAGAGTCAGCATGTGCATGATCATCATCTCATATAGGTGGAAGAATGAAGGTGTGTGCATGCGAGACACTTTCCTCAAATTGGACACTTCACTCAATGATGAGTTAGTCCGAGGAAAGATCAATAAGACTATATCCCTTCACACTTTTAGGATATCCAACAAAAATTCACTCAGTGCTCTGTGGATCAAGTCCCTTCCTCTTTTCAGAGGGAATCTGGGCCCATGCACATGAACCGAAAATGCGGAAGTGGGTCACTTCCGGTTTGAGGTCACTCCAAGCCTTGTAGGGGGTCTTATCTTTAACAAATCTATGGGGAGATATATTTTAGATGTATGTTTCACAATTAAGTTCTTCGACCCATATTCTCTGTAATAGTTACTTTGCATGCAGCATGCAAGATGCCATCTCCTTTAGAGATCTATTTTTCCGCTCAGCAACTATGTTTTGTTGCAGAGTATAGGGAACTGTGTGCTGCAAAAGAATCCCTGACTCATGGAAAATATTATGGATCTCATGATTTACATACTCTCCCCCATTATCAGTTTGAAGTAATTTGATCTTCTTTCTAGATTGTGTCTCAACCAAGGCTTTGAAATCTTTGAGGTGTTGAAAGACCTCGGATTTTTTCCTAAGAAAGTATATCCATGTAAAACGTGAGAAATCATCAACAAAAATGAGAACAAACCTCTCTATTCTAATGGATGGATGTGGAAAAGGACCCATAAAGTCACTGTGGATCATATCTAAAGGTCCAAAAACTTGTTGAGACTTTCCTTTGTCGAATTTATCTTGAGGGTGTTTTCTGAGAACACATCCCTCACAAACTCCCTTGGAGAAATGGATGTCTGGTAGACCATCAAACAATATGTGCTTGCTAATTTGTTACATGTATATGAAAATCAAATGTCCAAACCTTTCGTGCCATATCCTACTACTTGCATCAGCATGAGTAAGAAGTAAAGCAGAATCAGGTTCAATGAATTCAGAAAAAGTATACAATCTAGACTAATGATTTACCTCACCGGTAGAGACCCTGGAGTTGGTTTGCGCTAGAATTTGTCCATGGAATTTGGTGTGAATATGAATTTATTTTTGGCACTGGAATTTTTCATTTGATACACAAAAAGAAGGTTGACAGAAAGTTTGGGAACGTGCAGCACATTCTCGAAGCTTCCATTGGTGAGTTCAATCCTTCCTTTGTCGGTGACTTCAACAGAAGAGTTGTCCCTCATCAGAATAGGAGGACCTTTGCATGCATCCAATGAAGAATAGACTACTTCTAAGGAATCCATGTGATGTGATGCTCCTGAATCTACGATCCAAGCATCGAGAGAGGAGTTGATTGCAATCAAGGCATGGCTAGAATTGCCTTTCTTGGAATTCGGATCTTTTGGCATCTTCTTCTTTGCACCCTCAGGGATGCGATCTCCAAGGTTGTTTTTCTGAATTATTTGAGATATCAGATCTTTATTTTTTTGCATGCATTAGGATTCCGAGTGGAATCCTTTGTGATAGTATGTGCATTTCTCCCCTTTTCTTCCCTTTTCCCCTTTGGATTCGGAGGCATCGGTGAAGGGTTTTGTGTACCCTTCCTTCTTCAGATGTGAATTTGAATTTCATTTATATTTATCTTCAATTTTTTCATATTTTTGGTTGCCATCATGCACAATGAGTGCATGCGCCCTTGGGCCTTTGATTGTGCCCATGTTGATGAGCTTGATTTTCTCTTGTGTCAGGGATTCGATAAAGTCCTCAAGAAAAGGCATCTTCCAGTTGGCTCCAGAGGCGAGTCTGACAGAATGAAATGTGGATACGAATATAGAGAATTCTGAACCAATATTGGAGAGAATGGTGAGAACCATTTTTTTCTCCTCCTATTTATCAACCCCGCAAGCTTTGAGTTGTGATAGTAAATACTTGAATTTTGTAAAGAAATATTTGATATTCTCAAAGCTTTTTGGATCCAATGTGAGCAGCTCCACCTCCAACATGTGTCCCCTCATCTTATCCTATTTGAAAAAGATCCCTTCCAAGGTGGTCTAGGATTCACTGGGAGTCTTATAGGAAGATATATAAAAAAGGATATCGGGAGAAATAAGACTGCAAATTGTTCCGAGTGCCACATCCATGTGATTCAAGTACTTTGATTTTTCTATGGATGATGTCGGTTCTATATCTGTATTCAAGTTTAACCTGTACAACCCTTTGTTTCGGATATGTATGGTTATTTTCTCCTTCCATGCAAAATAGTTTTAAGGTGTAAGAATGAATTCTTTTTGGAAATCCATCTTTCTGTTGTCTTCAATCTTTTGTACCTACAAAATATTTTGGTGTAGCTTTTTCTTAGCATTCTGTCGGATCTGATACCATGTAAATGTTTTGAACTTGCACAAAATACATCTAGCTAAACAATGATGCACACATTTGCAGAGAGAATAGAATAAAGAAGAAGAAGGAGAGAAAGAATGAAATAATTCTCATTAACCATTTTGAATAATGAATAATTTACACAGGATATATTATGTATAACTCAAAGAGTGTGGACTAGAGGAGAACCAATGCACCATAGTGGTGGTCTAGAGTGATCTGTACATACACCAGTAGTTACGGAAGTGAACTTCCACCTAGTCTAGTCTCTCAGACAGTTACGGGAGTAAACTGCCACCTAGTTGAGTTAACTAGTCAACTAGTCTTCAGTTAACTAACTAAACAGAGAGTAGTCAAGAGTTAACTCGTGGAATCAAGGGTAATGTGCCAGTCTGGTGATGATACTAAGGCAAGGTATAATTATCATGGTGATGATCCCAATGTTGCATGGTGACAAAACCAATGCAGCATCTAAACTCAATTCAACTAGTCAAACTAAAGTGTCAACTGAAAGAGAATATTCTCCATGTGAAATATTCTCCCCTAAAATATAGGAGACTAGATAATGACTAGTTATGACTAATAAACAAGGAAAAATATTAGGAAAAAGAAATCCTAGGTGTGTGTGAAGTAACTCCAACACCACCTACCACTTGAAAGGAAAGGTAGTCGTGTGGTGGGATCGGCTTAAGTAAGTCAGGGACCTTGAAGAAAAGAGGATCTAATGGAGGTAGTTTAAAGTATTTTTCCAAAATATATACTTGTCGAGGCATTATTATGAAAGGAACATGAAAGATTTCTTTGAACTCAAGCTGGGAAGCATGAAAATGGAAAAATATGAGAAGAGGTTATTTGAATTGTTGAAGTACGTTGACTTCATAAAGGATGGGAAGGTCAAAATCCAAAGGTTTCTAAGTGGGTTACCCTCTTTCTATAGTGAAAAGATACAATATGATAACCCTAATAACTTGGAGGAATCTATAAGGATAGAAAATCATCTTTATGAGTTCAGCAGATTGTTATCGCAAGATTTGTACTTATGCAAAGCCCAACACAAGACCCCAAATCTTGTGCAACTATGGAAGATCATACCACTGTAACTTTAGTAATAACTTTCCTTGTTTTAGTGATGGAAGAGGTCCACCACAAGGGAGGATTCCTTGGTGACCTCAAGGGATCAAAGTAGAAAGTATAGTAGCCAATCCTACCACCCCCTCTCTTGATCACTGAAAGATTGGTCTAGGTCAAGGTAGTAGAAGAGGTATGAATTTGTTTGAGTACCTTCTTAGAACAAGAACGCTTTATAACATATATATGATTATTTCCAAGTCTAAACATGCAATTAATAGCTCTTTAAGACATCAAACAATATAAGTTTCAATGGTTGTTATAAATTTGAAGCAGTAAACAATGATATGAAAATAGTAAATGATTTATAACGACATCAACAATTCGTGCTCAGAAATGCAACAATTGACCATGAAAAATTAACATGCATCTAATAGAATATTATCCAATTGTTTAGAGAAATTCATGAATACATTAGGCCACCTTTACAAGAGTGTATGCACCAAACAAGAGTGTTTTCAGATGGTTGTAGCAAACCTTTATAACAACAACAATAAGATCAAGGAGTTTTCCAATGTTAGTATTAGTTAGGTCAGTAGAAAGATTGAGAGAGTTGAGAAAGTGAGTTTGTTTACCAATTCACAAATAGAGATACTTCTTAGATCATTTCATTTATTGGGAGATGGAGCCTTATAACAACAAATACAACTAATATTGAATATTGATCTAATTACAACCAAGAGGTAGGATTAAAACCCTAAGGTGCAAGCACATTTGAGCCTTAGACTTTGAATCCTGAGGAGAAGGATTTCTAGGTTGCAAGCATGTTTGGGCCCTAGAAATCGTACCTTCCTTCTTGAAACTTTGATTAGGACAAAGGTAAAAAAGTCTAGGGATAAAATCCTAAAGTGATATCACTTTAGGGATTTAGGTTTCTAACCCTAGCAAGGATACTTTCACAAATTTTGGATAAAAATCACCTTGTTAGAGGAAGAATCACTTATGTTCCTCTCTTAGGGTTTCACCAAACAAGACGTCTAGCATAAAATAGCAAATTTACCATGAAAAACTAATAGCATAAGAATAAATTGAAAAAAAATCACTTACTTCATCCAAGAAACCAAGAGATAAACCCATAATTGACAAAACTCCCATCCAAAATCAAAAAAATCCATCCACAAGTGACCTTCCAAGAATAGCACATTAGAGAGAGAGAGAGAGAGATAGCCAATGAACCTTATAGTGTAGAAATTTCAGAAGTAAGCTTACAAATGGTGAGAAAATATGATAAAATGAAAATAGGGTTTGCCTTTTTATATCAGGAAACCCTAACACAGGTTTTCCAAATAATTTTCCAACAACATAAAATAAGTGGGGCTGACCCCTTAATTTGTCTCTAACATAAAGACAAAATAGAAAAATAAATCATAGAAAACCCTAAAGGGTGATCGCATGCTCCAAATTTGTGACGTCAAGCTAGGAGAGGATGACGTCATGCCTCCAAAGGAAAATTTTGGGCCTCCAAAGGTCAACTGGCATCCTTTGATCGTGAAAGAGTGTGAAGTGAGGTGTGTCCTCACCCCAAGTCATTCCAATGTGATTTGGAACCAAACCATCCACCAAACCATAGCCAATAATATGACGTCCAAGGCCTCCAAATTCCATGTGGATAGAGGGTGACATCCAGGGCCTCCAAATTCCATGTGGATAGAGGGTGACATCCAGGGCCTCCAAATTCCATGTGGATAGAGGGTGACATACAAGGCCTCCAAATTACATGTGGATAGAGGGTGACATCCAGGGCCTCCAAATGCCACGTTCAGGGCTAAGAGATATACAATGATATCTTTGAGTGATGTATGAAGGCCCACTGCTAGAATTTCCTCCATCCTCTATGAAAAAAATCCCTGGGTACTTTTCCAAGCATCTAGGTTATATGTGTGGCATAATGAACAAAAATTATAATACCAAGCCCATTTGTCCATCGTCCAAGGTTATTAGAATGTGAGAGCCATTGTCTAAGGGTGGTGAGTCACTGGATTACCCACTTCTCTCCATCACACATGCCAAAGTCCTGCAATAAAGGCACAATTTCTTGGGTACAAGCCCAGGATGTCCCTCAAGAACCATGTCAAGGCCATCCAAAACAAGCCAAAGTATAAAGCATGGTTAGCCAAAGTTCATAAGAAACATTAGTCGTTAAAAAATACAAAGTATGCTACAACTTAATATATAAGCCATGTAAGATAATTAACCTCAGTATCCCCTTCACACATCACACCATCACAGGACCCCATATGAGTTACCAAGTTTAAGTATGGGAGGGTATTCATCCAACCCTATTAGGTGTTCCACCTAGACATGAAATAAAATAACCCGGGTAGAGGGATAGGTCCTGAGAGTGAAAAGGGAAAGTAAAAACCCACCAAGAGTAAGTGTGAAAGTGATATGGTTTAGGACTTACTTCATGGATTATGGTGTTAATCCATCTCTATGAGTGCCTTTGTGGAGGGTTTGCTTTCTCTTGAGTTACCCCATATTTATCTGCCACTTTTTTCCAAACCTCTATTTACCTTTTTCTAGTCCATGCTTTCATTAATATTTGCAAATTTGTTTGTCCCCTTCTGTAAGGTTTCAAGCTATAGCATTACTTTTTTGGGACCGGAGTGAGCACTGAAAGAGTAGACCTCAAGTTGGACCATCTTTTGGTGGTCTTGCTTTGCTATGTTCACTTTATTTTCTAGCATCATTTTCGTATTCTTTTATAGCAGTTGTGAAACAACCTTTGGGACTTCATCCCCTATTCTCATGAGAGAATGTTCCATAGCCAAATTTTCGTATATTTTGATGGCTTTAATATGGAAGGTGTTAAGTATGGTCGAGAGCATAACATTACCCTTGGGAGGGGCCCCCACTATTACCCCTTTTCCTTGGGTGGTTACATCATGGGACTATGGTATAGAAGTTGACCACCAAGGTGAAACAAGGCAGCTGATACAATTTCCCAAAGCAGTGATACATTATCCAACTTCAACCAAAGAACCTCATCCACGTGCCCAAACAATTAATCACAACACTTTGCATAAAATAAGGACTAACATACTTCATGGTGATAATAGCTTACCATCTCCCATACTCTGGGTTGCTTGAATGTGATGAGCCTTGGTTGATCTGTGCTAGGAGGAAAATAAGAGGGGTTTATGGGTTGCCATCTGTGGACACATTGATCATCATCATGGTTGATATCATGGTCAAGATAATGTTCTCCATTGCAAGCCATGAGACATTATCTCTTCTAGTTACCCATAGGCATGGGGGGGTAACATCTGGCTCCAACATGGGGACATGTGCTCATCGCAGAGTGCATGAGAACCTCAACATTTATGGTTTCCCAATACCTACAATAATTCTCCCACTTCAACTAAAAAATCACTTTAGAAGTATATGTCAATGGATGTGATCCATCAACTATCTGTGATAATCCAAACCATGTTGAAAAGAAAATTTTCCTTAGCTACGAAAAAATAAAAATATAAAAAATCAATTTCCTAACATGTATTCATTATGTACAAATAAAAATGCAATATATATACAAATGAAATGCAATATGAAAATTCCCTAACCTATACTAATCTATGTGAATCGGAATGATAGGTATAATTATATAACCAGTAAAACCATCCCAACAGTTTATTAGAACATCTACCCCTATGCTTGATCATAAACAAAAACAAGTATAAGTTAAGCACAAACAAGTCATGAGTGAGGATATACATCATAACATAAATAGTCATAAATTCCAACTCATGGAGGTAGGAGGGAGGGGGAAAATCATGCAAGGAGGCATCACCACAACCCTGCCCTATCCATCCCACGACAAGGCAAAAAGAACCAGGCGAAGGAAGATCCTCGTCATCAACTATAAAGTTATCACTTGAATATCGAGAATAAGAGATGAGAAGGGACCTAAGGAAAAATTTGAGGTTGTCTATGGCAGGAGAAAGGGAAAGATAAGGTATCAAACCAGATCTAGAGAAAAAAAAACTTCCCACAAGCCAAAGTTTGTTGGACTTGTGTGTGAAACTAAAAATGTATGTAACAAGTCACAAGTTGAAAACAACTCCATTCTACAGGAATATGACTATCATGAGATAAATCCCCAACAACATATATAGTGGAACATAAAGGTGAAAAGGGAAAAGGTTGGGAACTCTCATCACAATAATCTTACTTTGGGCCAATCATGTTATTTCCCTCACTTAAATTAGAGAACAACGGTGGTTGAAACTCTTCTTCATAGAATAAATATCAGTGCTCAAAATGATATGTATCAAACCTCCCAGGATAAGATCGGAATTCATCATGAGAATGTTGCAACAAGTCATCCCTGGGTGGTTGGAATAAATCTGTAATCATGTCATCTTCATGTTTCCAAACACCTGAATCAATATCAATCACATACGGTTTTTCTAACAACAACAATCGAAAATGACCTTCAATATCATAAATGGGATCTATGTTAAAGCCATAACAAGTCACATTCCATTTGTGTCTACCAACATGTATAAAGTCATCAATATTTCTAATCACATCGTTACTTGCATTATAACTTGAAGGGTCTAGTGCATCCAAGGGTTCCTCTGGCACATCTTCACTTTCCCATTCATGAAATGTATCAACTTCAAAAAATTGGAAAGGGGTGTAAATTAGCACGTTATTTTCTTCTTATGAAGGAGGAATGATGGTTTGGATGACTTCATCAAGTGGAGGAAAAAACACCAACGCTTTGTCTTCATGAGGAGCCTCTTAACAGATTAGGTCTTTAACAAGGTGTGTTTCGTCAAAGTGTTCTTATTCAACATATTCACAAGGAAACCCATGTTATTCTTAGTAATCTTCCTCGTGACTCACCTCTTTGATCTCTCACTCTTCAATCAAGTCGTTGTTGTCTTCAATAGAATCATGAGGAAATACTTCATCCTCTTCAACATGTTGGTAACCCTCTTCATAAGCTTCTTCCTTGGAGATGTGAAATCTTCTTCATCCAAGGCATGCTCAAGAAAAGGTATGAATTTATTTGAGTACCTGCCCAGAACAAGAGCACTTTACAACATATATATGATTATTTCCAATTCCAAACATGCAATTAATACCTCTTTAAGACACCAAACAAGATAAGTTTCAACGGGTGTTATAAATATGCAGCAATAAAAAATGATATGACAACATTAAATTATTTGTAACAGCAACAACAATTAGTGTTTAGAAATGCAACAATTGACCATGAAAACTTAGCATGCATCTAGTATAATATTATCCAATTGTTTAAGGCATTTTCTTAATAAGTTAGGCCACCTTTACAAGACTGTATGCACCAAATAAGAGTGTTTTCAAATGGTTGTACGAAACCTTCATAACAGAAGAAAGAAGATTGGTGAGTTTTCCAATTTTAGTATTAGTTAGGTTAGTATAAAGCTTGAGAGAGTTGAGAGAGTGAGTTTTATGAACAATTCACAAAGAGAGATACTTCCTAGATCAATGTCTTTATTAGGTTATGGAGTCTTATAACAACAAATAAAACAAAGCTTGAAGATTGATATAATTGCAACCAAGAGGTAGGATTCAAACCCTAAGGTGCAATCACATCTACGCCTTAGACTTTGAATCCTAAGGAGAAGGATTTCTAGGGTGCAAGCACACTTGGGCCCTATAAATTTTTCCTCCCTTCTTGAAGCTTCAATTAGGTCAAAGATCAAAAGTCTAGGGCTAAAATCCTAAAGTTAGCACTTTAGAAATTTAGGGTTCTAAACCTAGCAAGGATAATTTCACAAATTTTGGACAAAAATCTCCTTGTGAGAGGAAGAAGGACTTATGTTCCTCTCTTAGGGTTTCACCAAGAAATACGTCTAGCATAAAATAGAAAATTTACCATCAAACATTAATAACATAAGAATAAATTGCAAAAAAATCACCTACTTCATCCAAGAAACCAAGAGATAAAACCCTAACTGTAGAAATTCCCATCCAAAATAAGAAAAATCCATCCACAAGTGACCTTCCAAGAATAGCACATCAGAGAGAGATAGTCAATGACCCTTAGAGGGAAAAAATTTCAAAAGTACTCTCACAAATGGTGAGAAAAGATGATAAAATGAAAATAGGGTTTGTATTTTTACATGAGGAAACTCTAACATAACTTGTTCACATAATTTGTCAACAAAATAAAATAAGTGGGGGAAACCCCTTAATTTTCCTCTAACATAATTCCAAAATAGAAAAATACATCATAGAAAACCCTAAAGAGTGACATCATGCTCCAAATGTGTGACATCAAGCCAGGAGAGGGTGATGGCATGCCTCCAAATGAAAATGTTGGGCCTCCAAAGGCAAAGTGGCATCATCTAATGGTGAAATAGTGTGAAGTGAGGTGTGTCCTCACCCCAAATCATGCTAATCCTCTCTAGAACCAAGCCATCTACCAAACCCTAGCCAAGAATATGGTGTCAAAGGATAGAGGGTGACGTCAACGACATCCAAAGGCCACATCCAGGGAGGAGAGAGCTACAATGATATATCTGAGTGATGTACAAAAGCACGTTGTTATAATCTCCTCCATCCTTTGTGCACAAAATCCATGGATACTTTGGCCATCTCATCAGTTTCTAGCCCATATGTGTGGCATAATGACTAGAAATGCTTAGACCAAGCCCATATGTCCATCGTTCGAGGTTCTGACAATGTGAGAGCCATTATCTGAGGGTGTTGAGTCACTAAATGACCTATTGATATCCATCACACATGCCAAATTCCTACAATAAAGGAAGAAAGTCCTAGGTATAAGCCAAAGTATAAAACATGGTTATCCAAAGTTCATAAGAAACATTAGTCCTTAAAACACACAAAGTATGTTGCAACTTAAGATTTAAACAATGTAACATAATTCACCTCAGTGTCCCCTTCAAGCATCACACCATCCCAAGACCCCATGTGAGTTACCAAGTTTAAGTACGGGAGGGTATTCATCCACAACCCTATTAGGTGTGCCACCTAGACATGAAATAAAATAACCCAGGTAGAGGGATAGGTCCCAAGAGTAAGAAAGAAAAAACCCACCAAGAGTAAGTGTGAAAATGATATGGCTTAGGGCTTAATTCATGGCTTAAGTTGTTAATCCATCTCTATGAGTGCCTTTGTGGAGGGTGTTTTTTCTCTTGAGTTACCCCATATTTGTGTGACACCTTTTTCCATGCCCCTTTTTGCCTTTTTCTAGTCCATGCTTTCATTAATATTTGCAAATTTGGTAGTCCCCTTTTGTAGTGTTTTAGGATACAACATTATTTTTTTGGGACTAGGGCAAGCACTGGAAGAGTAGAGCTCAATTTGGACCGTATTTTGGTGGTCCTTCTTTGTTATGTTCACTTTCTTTTCTAGAATCATTTTCTTATTCTTTTAATGCAGCTGTGAAACAACCTCTGGGCCTTCAACCCCTCCTCTCATGAGAGAATGTTCCATAGCTGAAGTTTAGGATATGTGAAAGGATTTAACATGGAAGGTGTTAAGTATGGTCGGGAGAACATTACCCTTGGGAGGCCCCCCTAGTATTTCACATTTTCCCTTGGCGATGACATCATGGGACTAGGGCATAAAAGCTAACCACCAAAGTGAAACAAGGAAACTGACACAATTTCCCAAAGTAGTGATCCATTGTCCAACTTCAACCAAAGATCCTCAACCACATGCCCAAAAAATTAAGCACAACACTTGGCATAAAATAAGGACTAACATACCTCATGGTCACAATATCTTACCATCTCCCATACTCTGAGTTGCTTGAAAGTGATGATCCTTGGTTGATCTGTGTTGGGAGGAAAATAAGGGGGGTTGTTGGGCTGCCATATGTGGACATGTTGATCATCATCATGGTCAGGATAATGTTCTTCAATGTTGGATGAGACATGATCTCCTCTAGTTACCCCTAGGCATAGGGGGTAACACAGAAGAAGGCAAGTTTTCCAAAAATCTTGGAATGACAATATGAAAGGGAAAAAGGATCAAAGGAAAAAAGGTGTTAAGCCACCCTTTTTCAAGAAAAAATCCCAAGAAAATAAACAAGGTCAAACGACCCAAAATGAGCACAATATTGGATATTCATTTGGGAAATTTTCAAGGCAATAGTATGTATAATGTGTCAATGTTTCATGGAAACCTGCACAGGAGACCTAACTAAAGAAAATACAAACAAATATGATCAAGAAAAGGAAGAGATATTCAATATGAAAGAATGAGAAAATGTATTCACATGACTCCAATGAGATAATCAATATTTGATACTATGAATGAGTGATATACACTCATATAGGAAAGAACATTCCATAATTAAGAAAAGAAAACATGCAGTGAGCTTTTTCTTAGGAATGCATGCATAATAGTGATGGTCTAAAATAGAACTAGCTCCACTTAACTACCATTGAACTAGTGAGTTGAAAATAGAAATATTTCCAACACCCCCCTTGAACATCACTATGGAGTAATAAAAAATTAGTCCCGAAAACTAAGCCATATCAGGTACTCATGTACAATGCAACTAATGAACATTGAATAAAAAATGAGGAAAGAGGGAAAAGCGCGTGGGAACAAAACCCCCCTCAAAAGACATTGCATCAAAAGAAGAAAAGGCAGTTGGTAGGCAATTGTGTTCTTCACTCTAATATGATCTCGTAAAGTCTCAAACTTCAGCACAGTGAAGGTATAGGTGAAGTGTCAGCAGTTTGTTCATAGGAAGGACAGAACTGCATATCAATGATCCTATCATGTACTATATCTCTGATGAAATATATGTGGACCTCAATGTGTTTAGTTTGATGTTGTTATATTGGATCTCTGCAAAATCTTAGTGTACTCTTATTTTCACACCATATGGCATTCAGACAATGAAACTGGATACCAAGCTCGATAAGGAAGTTTCAAAGCCAAATTTTTTGAATGACACAATTGACTACTCCTTTGTACTTGGCCTCTACGGAAGATAAAGCAATGGTTGATTGTTTCTTACATGACCAGCAAATAAGGCATGACCCCAAACTGAGAGTGTACCCGAAAGTGGACTTGCGATATGTGCCATCGTCGGCCCAATATGAATATGTGAAGCCTATGAGTTCCAATGCACAACTAGTTTCATAGTGAATCCCATAATCCATGGTTCCATGAACATATCTGAGAATGTTCTTGGCAGCCTTCCAGTTCAGATCATGTGGCCCCTGCATGTATCTAGAAACTTCTCCTACTGCATATGAGATATCTGGATGGGTGTGTGTGAAATACAAAAGACTCCCCAGCAACTGTCGATACAAAGTGTTGTCCACTAATGGTGTATTCCTGCCATCCTCAAGTATGATCCCAGATAAGAAGGGTGTAGGTGCAGACTTACAGTCTGTCATGTGGAATCTATCCAAAATATCCATGGCATACTTGGCCTAAGAAATTTTGATTCCATAAGCATCATGACTAATCTCAAGACCGAGAAAGAAGTGAAGTGGACCCATGTCCGTTATAGAGAACCTGTCATGCAAAATATCTTTGACCACATCAATGGATGAATCGAAGCTACCAGTGATCAAAATATCATCAACTTAGAGTACTAAAATCATCAAAGAGTCAGTAGTCCTCATCATGTAAACATTTCAATTACATTTACACCTAAAAAAATCATTTGAAAGCAAATAAGAATCCATCTTTTCATACCATGCTCTAGGTGCCTGCTTGAGGCCATAGAGTGACTTATTCAGTCTACATACTAAATATGAGTTCTAAATGAACCTTGGTGGATTCTCCACATAGATCTCCTTTGAAATATCATCGTGAATAAAATCATTTTTCACATCCATCTGGTGAACTTCCCATCCATTGGTTGTTGCAGTGGCTAGAACCAAGCGAATGGAATCCATATTTGCTACAAGAGAAAAGGTCTCATCATAATCTATCCCATGAATCTACTGAAATCCTTTTGAAAATAACCTTTCCTTGTACCTGTTAACCTGACCATATATTTCTCTCTTGGTCCTATAAAACCATTTTCATCTTACAATCTTCCTCCTTGGTGGAAGTGGAATGAGATCCCAAGTCTAATTCTCTACGAGTGAGTCATACTCCTCATGCATGGTTGCTTCCCATAGTGTATTTCCCACAACCTCACTGTAGGTATGCGGGTCGAAATATTGAACCATATAGAAATACATGGGTATTGTTGATTCAGATGTTGAAAGTACATGAGAAGGCTCCTCATGCTGAGATCAATTCATCCTCGAATCCAATGGATCCCCTGCAAGGTCGCCTGCTACCTAAAGTGTGGATTGTGCCCACTTGGGCATATGTTGAATCTTTGGCATTAGCTCCTCAATTGGTTGTACTATCTTCTTGAATTCAGATACACAATCATATTAGTCTGAATATGTAGCGTTTGATTGTATGGAATCATCATCTATGATGTCTGGAACTGATGGAAGCACAAGATTATATGCATGTTGCATTGGTGGTGCATGGAAAGGAATCTCCTCAAACTAAACATTGCAATCAATGATGAGATGGTCTATAAAGGGATCAATCAACATGTACCTCTTAACATCATCTGGATTTCCCAAAAACATGCAAGGTGTGCTCTGTGGATCTAACACTTTCCTCGTTTCAAAAGGAATATGGGCCCATGCGTAAGATCCAAAGATGAGGAAGTGTGTGACATATGGTTCGTCACTCGTCTAAGACTCAAAAAGTTTCATGTCCTCAATATATCTATGAGGAGATATGTTATGTATGTAAGCAACATAGTTAATATCCTCAACCCAAAGCTTGGAAGGAACCGACCTCACATGCAGCATGCAACTAGTCATCTCCTTAAGATATTTGTTCTTCCTTTCAACAACTCCATTCTATTATGGAGTTTATGGAAATGTATGTTGCAACTAGATACCAACCTCATGACAAAGATTTTGAACATATTTTTTGATACACTCCCCCCCATTGTCTGTATAGAGGATCTTGTTCTTCTTCCCAGTTTGTGTCTCTATCAGAGATTTGAAGTCTTTGAGATGCTCAAAAACTTCATACTTTTGCCTGATAAAATAAACTCAAGTATAGCATGAGTAATCACCAATAAATGTAAGGACGTACCTTGATTTTCTAATAGACAAATGTAGAAATGGACCCATGATATCACTATGAACAAGATCCAAGGAAGAGGAGGCTCTCTTTTCCTTCCTCTTTCCAAACTTCTCTTCAATATGATTTCCATGAATGCATCCTTCACAAACCCCTTCAGAAAATTGAATGTCTAGCAAGACTTTGACCATTCCTTGCTTGGAAATTAATTTCATGTACCTAAAGTTTAAATGACCAAATATCTCATGCCATACTCTACTACTATCATCAGCATGCATAAGTAGTAAAGAGGAGTCATGGTCAGCAAAATTAGTGAATTTATACAACCTTCATTTGTGATCTACCTCACCAATTTCAATAATGTAATTGTTATGCATGTCATTTATAGAGACTGAATATGAATATGATGTAAATTCAACCTTTTTACCTATTTGAGTGATCTGATAAACTAAGAGCAGATTTATAGAAAACTTTGGAACATGTAAAACATTCTCAAAACTACCATTAGGAAGTTCCACTCTTCCATCTCCTGCTATTGCTTTTGGAGTATCATCCCCCGTGATAATTGGGGGTCTTGAGGATGAACTCAAAGAAGAAAAGACTTCATCTTTGGTTTCCATATGATGTGATACGCCAGAATCTATACTCCATGAATCTGATGAGGAATTAATTGCAACCAGAGCATGATGATTACTTTTCTTAGGAGCATAATATTCTTCCTTCTTCTTCTTGGCTCCTTCAGGAATGAAGTTTCCAAGGTTATTCTGTTGAAGTACTTGTGCCATAAGATCAATTTGCTTCTTCATGCATGTGGATTCTTCATGATTTGGTTTATTGCAATAAGTGCATTGTTATCCCTTCTTCTTCTTCTTCTCTTTGGAATTTGAAGAATCTTTCGAACCTAAAGAATCCTTGAAGGGTTTGGAATATCGCTCATTTTCTTTATGTTTCTCCTTTCCTTTCTTTTTAGATTTTTTATTGGATGACCCTTTTCCATATTGCATGGTGAGTGTGTGTGCTTTGGGTTCCTTAATTAGACCCATCTGAATAAGTTTCATCTCCTCATGTGTGAGAGAATCAGTGAATTGTTCCATGGTAGGCATCTTCCACTTTGATCCCAAAACATATCTGCTAGAATGGAAAGTGGAAACATAGGAAGCATATTCTAGTCCTAGCTTAGCCAAAATTGTTAGAATAAGTTGGTCATGTTGTTTATACTTATCAATACCACAAGATTCCAATATCACTATCAAAGATTTAAACTTGGTAATGAAATCATGTATATTATCAAAACTTTTAGGATCCAAGGTATTCAACTCTACCTCAAGCATGTGACCTCTCATCTCATCCTAGTTTCCAAAGAGAGATTCCAAGGTGGTCCAGATCTCATTTGGAGTCTTGCATATGGAAACATGAAACCATAAATCAATTGAAATTAATTAAAGAAGAAGTCTTGTGGCCTCATCCTTACGGTTCACTCATCTGGTCTTCCCAATCGTTGTTGTAGGTTTTGTTTCTATCATCATTATTTGGTTTTACCCATTCATTGGTCTTTGTATTTTATACTTAGGATTCTTTGTGGGTTATTATGATCCTACCTTACTATCATAGATTGACCCTGGTTCAGATTTGATAAGCTTCCAACAAAATCCCTCTAAAACTATAGGCCCCTCTAATAGACCAGAAGGCAATGCAACACACAGAATGTACTGTGCAATCTCACCTGAGATAGCTCTATGGGTGGCTGCAATACTCAGGTGTTTGCAACCTAGGAATTAGTGGAGATATGTGGTTGTACTATGTAATCTTTATTCATTCAGTCTAACATCTAATTATAGAAGTCATTTTATTCATGCATGTGGAATACCAGATCTAACTAGTTAATTCATTCATCTAACATTCAACAATTAATCTGCCATAAAGATGCATACATTCATTCACATAACACAGGTGTTACCGTGGTTCACCCCCTCGTGGGATACATCCACAAATATCTGGATCTCAAGATATTTATTATGGTTTAGTAATATATCATGCCATGCATGTTTACAATCTTAGGTCTTACTCTCTTCCATAGGTTCCATAATCCCTGTGAGGTTGACTAGATCACAACAAGCTCCTCAGCCTGCAATCTAACCCTCGGGATCAAGTCGCTCACAGCCTCCCTAGATCACCAGATTACAGAGTCGTACAATTCTTAGAACTTCCTCCTCCTCGATCAACCCCCCTCTCATTTGATCTCTCTCTACTGACCTCTGCTCCCTCTAAGTACTACCTATTTATATCCTTGGCTCATCAGCCATTAAAATACATTACAAAAACCCTAACCCTGGCATCGTTAGGTTTCCTTGCATGTGTGCCTCACCTTCTTCCCTTACACATGTTGCTTTTCCTTCCAGTTGTCTTTTCCTCCCTGCATGCTTCTCTTCCCAAAATAGTCTTTTATTCTGACTAGGCCTGCATCCAACAGGCCCCCAACACTGACATGTGGTTCGTCCCAAGCCACCTAAACTTTGTGTGCTTCTTCAATAGCTCCTCTGAGAACTTGGAACTTCTCTATGAGTTCCCTTGATTGTGTTTGAGCCTGCATGGTATTTTCTTCAAGTGCATCCAACACTTGCATTGTAATCTCCTAGTTGATCATCTCTGTGCACTCTATCTGAGTTTGTGCCATGTTCTTCTTTGCCTCTTATTCCTGCACAATTATCTTCATTGCCCATTCTTGGAGAGGTTCCATTTGAGCTTATCACTCCTTCTTTTGTGTCTACACAGCTATGAGTTATGCTTGCAGTTTCTTCATATCATGTACCCCTTTGAGGCACTCAGTGATCTTCATCATCTTATGCCCCTACTTCAGGTCCTGGATAGTTGTGCTTATCTTCTCCTCTTCATGGTCCCACTGATGGACCTGTTGATCCTCGTCTAGCTTTGTCCATAGTTGTGTTGCTTTATCGAACAAGTCAACAAATGTGTTGAATTGTCATTCCATCTCTTCCATCTTCCCTGCTTCTTCCTACCTCCTTTGGTCCTTCACCTTCGGGGGAGTGGTAGGGATGAGTTGTTCCTGGAGGTTTTCGATCTCCTACCTATATTGATCAATTGTGTTCACAATCTAATCAATTTTTTGCGTCGTTGTGAGCTCTGTTGTCTGGGTACTCTTCAAAAAAATTTCATAGGCTACAGCCAATCCCTGCTCGAGCATATCCGTGTGATCTTTCTCATCTTTGGTCTCAATATTGACTTGGTCGAGCACCAATTCCAATGCTTCTCTGTTGTCCTTCATCTGTTGCAGTTTTTTTGCATCTGTGTGTGCACGCAACTGTACCTCTTGCATGACGTTGACTTGTATTTTATATAACCCCTTGGTTGGTATCTGCCCCATTACCAACTATATTTTTGACAGATCTTTCAAGGGTGTCTGGCCCATAATTTCATCCATGCAAAGCATGTTGGGTGCAATGTGAAACATCAAGCTCAGTTGTTTCGTTGTCTGGATCCTATCATGCTCGCTTGAACCAGCCTTGGCTCCTGCCTATGATGCTTCGGGGACTGATTCTATTCCTTTGTCGGTCCACTACGTTTCTATGATCTTCTCGAAGAGTTGCCTCATGTCATCCAACTCATCCTGAATCCTATCACTTTGGCACTGGGCTTTGTCGAAATCCTCCACTATTCGGTCCTGGACCATTTGGGCCACGAGTTTCGCATCGTCCTCAATGATTATATATTCTGGTGGCATTTTGTTTGCCTTCATTTTCTTGCACACATGTGGGGTTTGTATGATTGGTATCTTGGTCTAGCATTGATCCTGTTGAGTAGCAATTGATTTCGTCCCTTATGTTTTCTCAATCTCTTTTTCCTGTTCCTACGGCGCCTAGGTGTTGTTCTTCTTCCCCACCTTGGTACCTTTCTTGGATGCACCCCCTTTCTTCTGTTGCATCAGGTTCTAACCTGGCTTTGGATTCTTGGGCCCCGTTATTTCTCCTGCATGTGTCTATTCTTTCCCTGCATCAGCCTCCTTATCCATGGACAACGCTTAATTCAGGCCTAGAAAAATCCAGTCATCGTGCCAATCTTTGATGGCCATTTCTACATCCTCTTCCTTGATGTAGTACCATAGTTGTAGCCATTCCTTCTTGGGATCCTTCCATGCTTGTATCCATACTACATGCATGGTCACTTTAAAGTTGACTATGCCCTGATATTGTGTGACCACTTCTGGCATAATCTGTCAAGTGTTGGCAATGCTTTCTTGCAGGTCGTTGCAATACCCTGTGAACATGCCTTTATTTGCACTTTCGTTTTTGGGGTCTGAAGTGCTCCCCAATGATAAGTATCATTTTGCGTGGAAACGAGTGGATATCTCGGCAAAGTATGTATACTTAATCTCCCTCCATCCAGCCAAGACGATCAGGATGAGTATCCAAGAATAGTGAAATTATGTCCCCAGATCCTGCATGTGCTTGCAATATTCTAGGAACATATTTAACAAGTACGGGGCCCAGCTAGGTACAGTGCCCTCTACACACTGAGTTGCAACTCTGATGACCCCAGTAGGGACTTCCTACTTCCTGCACTTCCTAAGCAACTTGCAAGACATGATTTTTTTCGCCATCCTTGTTGTTGCGTCACTAATGCGCTTAATTATGATTCTGTGTGACCCTCTTTCTGTACCATACGTCTTCTTAATTTCCTCATCCAGTGCCTTCTTCTTCATTTTTTCATCGAGGAATTGCACAGGTGTCTCCCCCTGAGATGGCAGCCTTGTAATATACATAATCAACTCTATGTTTATCGAGACGGGCTCTTCCACCCATAGGTATCCTTCATGGGTAACTACCATCAGTTGCTTGACGCAGTTGTTTACGTCTCGGCCCCTTCCAAAGTGAGAGATCTCCAACAGGCCTAGAATATCGATGTTGGCCAGTCCGGTTGCCCACTGTTTTGGTTGGTTAATTGGTTCATCAAAGTGTCCTATACACAAAGTATCCAGGTAAAATTTCTTAGAAAACTTCAAAAAATTGTCCGTGTCAGTCACATTGTGATCTGAGTACCGTATTTTTTTGATGTGGCCTAACAAGTTAGCCATGAAACACACCCCTTCCAGAATGTACAGTAAGACTATGGTTGTGGCAACCTGCCTGCACGATGATCTTGCTATTGGTTACTTTCCCTTCTGCTGTGGTGGTTGACTCGAGGTTTCAACCTCCATTGTTCTCTCTTCTGCATACGCCTCTGCCCAGCCAGTGACATCTTCTACTATGCCCTCATGTGGTTTCTCCGGCGCAGTTGTGTGTGACCTTTCTAGTGCATCCATTTATGTCTGGTTCTGAACTGTCCCATTAAACCTCGAGGATTCTTCATGATTTTCAGAGCGCAAAGGATTTCCTGCATCCTGGGTCTATTGGATCTATCCTATTTTTGGCATATAGATATCCATACCCACTGATGTTCTCTGTTGGGTTTCCTCCACCACTGGTGTGGGGATTCTTGGTTCCATATTGGGCGATGATTTTTTTTACAATTTGATGAATTTTGTAGGCCGAGGTGGTTGTTGTTCACTTCCCTATGGATGTTGAGGTGCTCTGAGGTTGCTTCGAGGTCGTCTATAGGCATGGTTCAATGATCCTAGCTTGGGTGGTGCCATGGTGGTAAAAATGTTCTTCGTCGAGCTTAGTTGGCTCTGTAACCTCTAAAAACTCGCTCTCTGCTCTGTATACTCTGTCGCTCTATGATTTTCTCAATTTCACAATAACCCTTTTGATCCCCACATGCTTACCTTATATATAAATCGTGTGAAACTTCTCGGAGACGTTACCCAATTTTCATTTTGAATGAACTTTCACTTCTCAAGTACTTGCTATTGAATTCCCTTGCCATCGCCAATTGGCACATTTAATGCGACATCTCGTCAATCATTCTTGTCATTCAATTTTGACAGTCATCATCCATTGGTGCCTATTTGTCGTACCCACCATTTTCGTTGTTTCCTCCTTTTAGTGATCATTGGTCCTTTCTCCTCCACGCTAACATTTCTGAGTGCGAGTGAACATTCTCTTTTCGGCGTGCTACCCATTTGTTGCTATCTTTTGATGTTTGATGCGGTAACCCCTATGTTGTCGCGCTTATTTGTTTTTTCAAGTGCTAGGAGGTCGATTGTTCCTTTGCAACTTCAGTTGACTCCCATTGATCATCCCTCTAAGTTATGTTCCTCCTAAATTCTTCAACTGTACAACTCCCCCATCTATGACAGTCTTTACTTCTTATGGTCCTAACCAATGCATTCTGATTTTTCCTGGGTGTTGAAGAGATTTACTGTCATATACCAAGACTAAGTCTCCCTCCTTGAAATTTTTCTTCTTGATGTGTCTATCATGCCAAGATTTCTCCCTTGCTTTCTATATTTCTTGGTGAAATCCTGCTATAATCTTATCTTCCTCCATGATCATCAGCTAACTTAGCCTTTCCTATACTGCACCTCGCTCTATCATGTTGGTAATTGTTGCTATGTGCAGACTAGGTACCAAAAACTCTAATGGAACCACTGCTTCTTGTCCATACACCAATATGAATGGTGTATGCCCTGTCAATTTTTTTCATTTGGTCCTACATTCCCACAGTATTGTTGGTATCTTCAAGTCCCAATCATCCATATTAACGTTTCAGATCTTTGTCAGTGAATTCTTGAGGATCTTGTTAAAGGCTTCCACTGTTCCATTTGCTTGAGGATGATATGGTGTTCTCTTTTGATGATAAAATTCAAACTCTTCAATCATATCCTTAATAGTGTTGTTAATGAAGTGAGTTCCTTGGTCACTCATCAAAATCCTTAGGCATCCAAATCTAGTGATCACTTGCTCAAACAAGAAGTGTGTCGTTGTCTCTGCGCTGCAATCTTTTACTGGTGTTGCTTTTGCCCATTTTGTTAATTACTATGTCACAGTAATAATGTACTTCGCTCCTAACCTTTTTTCTAGTGGGTTAATTGGTCCCACAAAATCTATTTCCCCTTTGTCGAATACCTGCAAGGTTACTTATGGTCTTAGGGGAATCTTGTCTCATCTATTCAGTTTACTAACCCTCTGACATACATCACATCTCTGGAAGTAGTCCTTTGAGTCTCTAGGAATACTCGGCCACCATATTCATGTGCACAATACCTTCTACGTAGTAGATTTTCCTGCATAATGTCCTCCTGCTATTCCCTCATGGGCTTCTACTAAAATCCTAGGTGTTTCATGTTCTAGCACACATCTTCTCAAGATGTTATCTGCACCCATTTTGTATAAGTGTCCGACAATCAACTGATAGTCTGCATCCACGACTACCAGATTTTTCTTCTACGTGGTGTTGAAGTCTTATAGGGCAGTCCATGTACTCAAGTATTGAATGATGTCTATGAAGTATTCATTGGATACTTGGACTGAAAATAATTGGGCATCGGGAAATTTTTCCTCTAGACTCATAGGTTCCTCTCCATTAGTGATCCTCGACAGGTGATCAGGTCCTGCATTCAACTTCCCTGGTTTGACTATCACTTCAAAGTCAAATTCCTGGAACAACAATAATCATCTACAAATTCTCCCCCTCAACAATGGTTTGTTGACGAGGTATTTGAGAGTTGAATGGTATGTGAACATCTTGAAATGTTTTCCCAATAAATAATGTCCGAACTTCTGAAGTGCATAGACCATAGCTAAGCCTTCTCTTTCTGTGGTATTGCAATTCTACTTTGATTATGACGGTTTTCTGCTAGTGAATGTTATAGGATGGTCCAATTCTCCTTATCTTGGTTACGCCAGAATAGCTCCAAGTGCTATGGCCAATGCATCTACAATCACATGGAATGTCTTTTCCCAATATGAGAATACTAGTATTGGTGTGGTTACCATCTTCTCTTTCAGGGTGTCCAATCCTCACTGACAATCCTCATTCCACTAAAACTTGTTGTCTTTTCTTAACAATTTCTCCATTGGTGCAGTGATCTATGCATACCCTTTTATAAATTTCCTGTAGTATCATGTGTGTCCCAATGTTGCTCTTAATTGATGGACTGATTTTGGTGGTGGTATATTAAAAATTACTGCAATCTTGGTAGGATCTACTAGCAAGCCTTGTTTGCATACTATATGGCCCAACAATATCCCAAAGGGTGTTCTGAAGATGAACTTCTTGATGTTTAACAATATATGACACTACCTGCATCTTTCTAACATCAGCCTCAACACCCCTACACGGTATTTCAATGGACTATAGACTATCCAATCATCCAAATATACCTTTAGAAACTGGTGGATGAATTCTTTGAATGCATCTATGACTACTCTGGAAAATATTGCTGGTGCATTCTTTATTCCAAATGAAATGACTGTGAACTGGTAGGATCCCCATTCCATGGAAAAAGTGGTCTTGTATCTGTCTTCCGGGGTTATCTTGATCTGATGGTATCTTAAGAATCTGTCGGTGAATAAATAAGCTTCATGTCCTCCTACATTCTCCAACACCTCATTTGTGAAAGGAGTAGGGAACGGATCATGTAGGCATGCATCATTCATCTTCCTCAGATCGACACATATCCTTATCCCCCCCAAATTATTCTCCTGAAATACCATCAGGATTACCCATTCAGATTCCTCTACAGGTTCTATGATTCCTGCCTCCAACATCCTATCGATTTCAGCTTGGAATTTTTGCTTATATATAGGGTTTAGTCTGTATGGTCATTGTCTGATTGGTCTTGCCTTAGCTCTGAGAGGTATCTTCATTTCACCTAGCTCTCCTGTTATGCCTTTCATATCTTTGAACATTGTTGGGAACAGGTTGATGTACTCACGCAATAACTCTATTATGCTTTCCATAGTTTTCTCATCCCAATAGTCTCCAATGCTGGCCATTTTGGGATTCTCAAGTGTCCCAATGTTAACTTTCTTCACCTTGATCGGTACAACAAATACTTCGGATTCCAGAGGTGGAAATTACACTTCTCTTTCACCTTAAACTTCCACAGTATTGATGTTTCACGGATTGTCTTCATCTGTTTCTTCTTCTTGCACATGGTAGCATGACAATAGTCCTTTTACTGTTTGTTTGTTTTTTTGTTGTTCTTTCGTCATGAGTTCAACTTCTGGTTATTTAATGAATATCACCCCTATGATTTGTTTAAGTGATGAGCCTATGTTGGGGTTCTCATGCTCAAATGATAAAGTGACTATAAAATTATGTTGTAATATTGTCCAGTTTTTAGTTCCTCTGCGCAATTCCTGGTCTGTATACCAGTTTGTTGGAATCCATTCTAATGTGTGAACAAAATGATGAGGCCATTCCTCTGGTGGTGTCATTCTCCATATCATTCTGCACTTCTCCAAGTGTTCTGTTGGTGCCCCATGTATGCCATATTTATGCAGCTAGTTGCTTCCTTGTTCTGCACCAAACCTAATGCGTAGTAACTATTTAGATTGGTACCATTCCTTAATTGTTTCTGTGTGTGCACCCCACCATCTTGCAGGTGTTGTCTTGAGTGATATATCTAGGGCTAAGAGCCTCCGATTTTCTATAACATCATCCTCGTATCATGTTAAGAATGCTTCTAAGTCATTCACCCCATGGAAGCTGGGAGGTTCCCTTATCTTCGTACCTACCCATCTTACTACGCAGTCTATTCTTCCGCATCTTCTTGTGGAGACTTTGTGTAACCTCTTCTGCAAATTTTCTAAGATCGTATCTAAGTCTAGTGCACATGATGTGATGATTCTCCAACTGAGTACCCCATCTATAGTTGGGTTCACATAATTTTATTCTCATGCGGTTGTTATGTACAACTGGTTAATTTCCTCCAGGTCAGAGCAAATAGGTTTTACAAACCTTTCCCTTTCAGATGGGCCGAACGACGCAATGACTTTGTATTCTCCTGACTCGAATGTCATCTTCCTTGTATTTAAGTTGATTATGGCCTAATTGTCAAATGCCCAATCCAAGCCAAGCAATGATGGATAAGGTGTTGTTTCATACACTATCTCTATTACTTCGAAGTCGGCTTTAGTACACACTCCATCCAGATCTATTATCGCTCCTTTTAGTCTTCCAATTGGTAGAACTCTATGTTGATTTGCTAGTTTTAGCTAAACATGTGAATATCCTAATGTGGGTTCTCCCATACATTGCCATGTCTTCTTGGGTTTGGGTAGCACATTTACTTTCGATACTAAATCCAGTATAATATCTCCCATGTTGAAATCTCCAATGTTGGCGTTCAGTCTGAATTCTTTGTTTGTTCTCCTTCTTATATGCAGATGATTAACTGTTTTTTGTTCTAGTTTTCCGTTTGCCTCTCTGCTACATATTTCTAGCATATTTTGTAATACTTTAATAGAGGATGGATCATTTAGTATTTTAACACAGGATTGCAAAAAAAACTTAATCGTACTTACTTGTCCCAGGGGTTGTGCTTCTTCGGTGTGATCCAGCGATGGAGGCATCTCGTACGTTGGTACTTCCTTATTATGTTGCACATTTGATGTCGATGCAATGTTTGGATTCATGAATTCTTGTCTATCCTCCTTGAATATCTCCTTTTACTTCTATGCATCAAACTACTTCTTTGGTTCGGCATTCTTATTCACCCATTGGTGTTGTGTTGGCTCTTATCTTACTGCGTCGTTTCCTGTTTTAGCTCCTCCCCGCGTAACTATGTTGATGTTGCTTCCTTGATCCCTCACTTCTGTCGAAATCCACTGAACATTCTGATTGTTATAATTTATCTTCTCTTGGATCTTCCCTAATAGTGTCGTACATTCTTTTGTGTCATGATCTAATGCACAACAATACATACACATCGCGGGTGGAAGTGGAAATTATCTTGCATAGTTTCTTGGTTGTTGACAATTGTGGCATACCACTAGTCCTCTGCCTCTTCCAAATCCTCCTCTTGCTCTTCCTCCACCTCTGTAGCTAGCTCGATACCCTCGTGGTGCATTATACTGAGGTGACCGGTTATATTGCGCGAGATTATAGTGTGGTTGTGTGGTATTGTACTACGGTTGCATAGTGTTATATTGTTTCTACACAGTGTTATATTGTTGTTGCATAGTTTTATACGAGGTTGGTACTTGGTTAAACTGTGTTGTGGCTTTCCTGGTCATCATTTCTTCCTGCACCACGTAAGCATCTGATGTTCTTTCCCTCATGGGGTCCATGGTTCTGCAATCTTTGTAATCATGGCCTACTAACTTGCAAAAGTTGCAATATGAACTCTTAGGTATTGTCTGGTACTTCTACATCATTGGAAAGTGATATGGATCATCCCCATGTTTCTTACAGATCTCACACAATAGTCCCCCTGTTGACAATGGTTTTGGCATTCCTACTTCCATGTATTGCGTGAATGTTGGACATTCGTTCTTATGGTGTCCTTCTGTCCGACATGTGGTACACCAAACAACTTCTCTTTTGTCCTTACCTTTGTTCTGGTTTAGTTGGAATGTTAATATCTTCATATCCTCCTTCAACTCCTTTATGGTTGGATTTGTCTTCTAACATTGGTTCTCTTCCAGTTGTAGGGATTCCTATAGAGCTTTTGCCTATGTCTGAAACTTTTGTTGTTGCAATGGGTATTTGAAGTGTGGTAACAATGAATTGACGAACAAATGCCTATGTTGCATATCTTTCATGACATACCTTAGTTTTCCCTTCAATCTTTTGAATCTTTGGTCAATCTCCCATACAGATTCTCCTGGTTTCTATCTAATCTCTATCATCTCGTTCATGTATTGATCCTCTGAACTAGGATTCCTTAACTCATTTATCAATAGCTTTTTAATATCTCCAATCGTCCTGGTTTTCCCTGGCAGACTGTTTGCAGCTAAACTCATGTACCAATCCAGTGCACAATCTCTTAGTGTGATAGCTAACTATGCAAGTTTAATGTCTTCGTTTGTGATCTGTTTCACTTCCCATATCTTTTCACAAATAAACAGGTTCTTCTTCGGGTCCTGTGATGCCTCTCCTTTGAATTGTGGTAACCTGATGGTGGGATCATGTCCTTCCATCCTAAATGTTGTACTACTACCTCCGCACGGTGTAGATACTTGACTAATGCTTCTTGAATCCTGAACAATATCCCCCACTTTTTGTTCCTTGTGTATATGTACTTCATGTTGTCTTCCTTCTCCCAAAATTCATATCTCTAAATGGTGGTGTTCTTCTTGGTGTATTAGTTGCACATGGGTTTATGGGTTCCACATAGACATTGATATGGATAGGTGTGTTTCCTTCTATTCCCTCTATTGGACCTATTGTCTTCCTCTCATATGTCACACGTAGTATTTCCTCAATATTCTCCATATCCCGGAGATACTCTACCTCTTCTTCATCACTTTCCAAGCCTTCCCTCGCGGCTACGACTCTCTTCTTGGCGTTCACCTTATATTGGTAGGGTACTCCATTTCATGTTTTTCTAGTTGTTGCCATGATCCACTTGATCTGGTCTTCGTCCATCATAATTGGGTCCAAGGCCTCCTCCTTATTTCCTTTATCCATTTCTCCTTCTCCTATCAATGCTTCCCCCCTCCCCCCATGCACGCAGGGAAGTTTAGTTGTCTGACTCCATTGTCATTACACCTTTGTTATATAGTAATATCTTAGTAGAAGTATATAATGATCTGATATACCTACCTCGAGGTCCCTTCAAGAAATCTTGTTCAGTTGTGTTGTAAGACTTTGTTGTATCTACTGCAAATTTTGTGATAAATTCTGCAACAATGTTGTCTAACCAGAAATCTATTGCACGCATAAACTTATTGTCAACTCGTTGTAACTACGCGATCTCTTCAGGATTCCACTCTAGATGTATGATCCAATATGTAGGATGGTTGTCTTTCAACCTTTTTACCCACTCCTGCAGTACATGTGGGAAATCACAGAAAATTACTTCATGCAAATCACTGAATATGTACTTGTCCAGATATTTACGCAGTGTCAACTTCGGGTTTCTATTATATTTATGTGCAAACTATAGCTCCTTTGAATTCAACCAACTCTCTATCTCTGCCTTCATTGGATTCCATGGTCTCAACATCCCCTTTTAAATTCTCATTCTCTCAACATCTTGTCATCTGACTTGTCATTCTTTTAATGTGTATTCCACAAATCTCATATACTCAATCCCATCACATTCCCAACTGTCCCAGCAATGGAACCATTTGTTGGGTTTTACCCATTCATTGGTCTTTGTATTTTCTACTTAGGATTCTTTATGGGTTATTATGATCCTACCTTACTATCATAGATTGACCCTGGTTCATATTTGATAAGATACCAGCAAAATCCCTCTAAAACTATCGACCCCTCTAGTAGACCAGAAGGCAGCGCAGCACACAGAGTGTATTACACAGTCTCACCCGAGATATCTCTATGGGTGTCTGCAATACTCATGTGTTTGCAACTTGGGAATGAGTGGATATCTGCGGTTGTACTCTGTAATCTTTATTAATTTACTCTAACATCTAATTATAGCAGTCATTATATTCATGCATGTGGAATACTAGATCTAACTAGTTAATTCATTCATCTAACATTCAATAATTAATCAGCCATAAAGATCCATGCATTCATTCACATAATACAGGTATTATCGTGGTTCACCCCCTCCTGGGATATGTTCACAAATATCTAGCTCTCAATCTCTTTATTATGGTTCAGTAATATATCACGTCATGTGTGTTTACAATCTTAGGTCTTACTCTCTTCCACAGGCTCCTCAATCCCTATGAGCCTGACTAGATCGCACCAGGCTCCTCAGCCTATGATCTAACCCTCAAGATCGAGTTGCTCACTGCCTCCCTATCTCACCAGTTTATTGAGTAGTACATTTCTTACAACTTCCTCCTCCTCATTTGACCCCCCTCTCTTCGGATATCTCTCTACTGACCTCGGCTCCCTCTAAGTAGTACCTATTTATATCCTTGGCTCATCATCAATTACAATACATTACAATCTCCCTAACCCTAGCACCGTTAGCTCTTCCTTGCATGTGCACCTCGCCTGCTTCCCTTACACATACTGCCTTTTGTTCCAGCTATCCTTTCCTCCTTCCATGCTTCTCTTCCAAAAATATCCTTTTCTCCTGACTAGGCCTGCATCCAACAACCATCGTCAAATTGTACAATCCTTTCCTTTTTAGTTGGAATTTGGCCTTCGGATTCCATTCAAAATAATTGTATGGTATGAGAATTATCACCAAATTTGACTAAATAATTAGTGGTGTATCCATCCTTCTTATTGATTCTGAAGACCCTAAAAATTAACCCTCAATTTTCAAGTGAAATATCCTGAGAAATCACTGCAAAAAGTCAATTTTTCAAGGGTGTCACACCCTACTTAAGAATACAATGTGACAATTTCCTTAGTGTCGCACTCTAGTAGTTCAAAAGGTCAGACTCTGATAGTGTCGGACCTTACTACAGGGAGAGGGTGTGACACTATCAATTTTCACACCTTACGACAAGGAGAGGGTATGACACTATGCTATTGTTACACTTTTTGATAGGGAGAGGGTGCAAAACTATCAGTTATGCAGATTACACTCACTGAAACTTTGATTTCCCTCTTCTCTAGATTTTCTGGTTTGCTCCAAGCAGCTCAGCTCTGATACTATGTCAATGTTTCATGGAAACCTACACATGAGACATCGCTAAATCAAATACAAACAAAGTTTATCAAGAAAAGGACGAGAGATTCAATATGGAAGAATGAGAAAATATGTTCACACTAATCCAATGAGCTAATCAATATTTGATACAATGAATGAGTGATATACACTCATAGAGGAAAGAACATTCCATAATTAAGAAAAGCGAACATGCAGTGAGATTTTACTTAGGAATGCATGCATAATAGTGATGGTATAAAACAAAAAGTCTAAAATAGAACTATCTCCAGTTAACTATTATTGAACTAGTGAGTCGAAAATATAAATATTTCCAACACAATGTTGGGGATGTGAGGGAAATAACTTATATAGGGACTTCCATCACAAAGGAGAAAGAATGAGGATTGCTCGCAACATTCAAGAGGATGATTTAATTGAATATATGGGAGGAAACATGACAAAGATTTATGTATCCTTGGATAACAAGCAGAATATTAATCCCCCATGATTGAAGTGGAAGGTAATATTGACAACCATCCCATCGCAATTTTAATTTATTCTAGAGCGAGCCATAGTTACATCAACTCTAACTGTATTGTTGAAATATTTCACTTGCAAATGAGTAAGCATAAGAAATATTGATTAGTTCAAATAGCCATAGGGGTTAAGAGGAAAATCAATGAGCTAGTTAAAGATTGTCCAATAGACATGAATGGACTCAGCACAAAGGTAGATGTGAAAATCATATCATTGGGCTCATATGATTGTCTAATTGGCATGGATTGGTTGGAAAAACACCATGCTATACTAGATTGTTACAACAATACAATCACATGTCTTCATGAAGAAGGGAAGCAAGGAAAGATTCAAGGCATTCCAAGAGTTGTAGTTGTTAGAGAGATTTCAGCTATGCAACTGAAAAAGAATTTCTGGAAGAGATGTCAAATTTTTTCATCCCATATGGAAGAGGCAGCCCAAGATAAATGGGTAAGCATCGAAGACCATCTAGTTTTGAGGGATTTTGAAGATATTTTTAATGATGTCCTAGGATTTCCACCAAAGAAATACATTGGTTTCTCTATTGATTTAGTGTCAAGAGATGCCCTAGTGTCCAAGACACCATACATAATGGGCACACCAAAATTGAAAGAGTTTCAAATGCAGCTTGAAGAATTTTAAATAAGGGGTATATGTGCCCAAGTGTGTCACCTTGGGGATCCCTAGTGTTATTTGTAAAGAAGAAAGATGGAACTTTAAGGTTGTGTACTAATTTTAGATAGATAAATAAGGTCACCATAAAGAATAATAATATTTTTCCAAGGATTAATTATTTGTTTGAAGGAAGATGACATCACTAACACAAAATTCAAGAAAATATATGGGCATTATGAATTCACGGTAGTACCATTTGGACTATCAAATGCGCCAACCATTTTTATGTGTTTGATGAATGGAGTGTTCAAGGAATACCTCAACAAGTTTTTAATTGTGTTTCTAAAATATACTCATCTACTCTAATTCAGATGAGGAGCATGAGAAACATTTACAAATGGTGTTAAAATTTATAAGAGAGCAAAAATTGTATGCTAACCTAAGTAAGTGCATCTTTTATCAAAAGAATATTCACTACTTGGGACTTATAATTTTAGCAGAAGGGATAACAATGGATCCTGAAAAGATATAGGCCATTAGAGGATGGTCAATGCAAAGAAATGTCACAGAGGTCATATCATTGATGGGTCTTGTTGGTTTTTACTGAAGATTCATAAAAGGATTTTCAAAGATTTCAAGTCCAATCACCTCTTTCCAAAAGAAGGGAGTTAAATTTGAATGGACTTCCAAGTGTGAAGAAAGATTTCAGCAACTGAAAGACATATTGCCGAGTGCGCCAATATTGAAGACTGAAGATCCAGATGAAGATTTTGTGGTGTGAACCAATGTGTGCAATGAAGG
This sequence comes from Picea engelmannii, assembly GCA_009831015.1. Taxonomy (NCBI): domain Eukaryota; kingdom Viridiplantae; phylum Streptophyta; class Pinopsida; order Pinales; family Pinaceae; genus Picea; species Picea engelmannii. The sequence goes on along the minus strand of ML792284.1, from coordinate 453,239 downwards.
GCTCAGTGGATTCCTCACTCAAAAAGATCATGTGGTATGCTATGAGTCTCGAAAATTAAAAGAGCATGAAAGGAATTGTGCTACCCATGATCTAGATTTAGCAGTAATTGTACATGCATTAAAAATGTGGAGAAATTACCTCATGGAGAGGATATTTGAGCTAAGGACACACCATTGTGGCATGAAACATTCTTTTGGACAACCAACATTAAATGTTAGACAAACTAGATGGCTGAAATTTCTGAGTGAGTGTGACTTTGAAATTAAGCATATAAAAGGCAAGGAAAAGCATGTGGTTGATGCACTTATCATGAGATCTCATGAAGTGAATATTGTAGCCATCAGCATGTACAAGACTTATTTGAAAGTTAAAATTATTGCAACAGCAAATTCAGATCACCAATATCTAAAAATAAAAGAAACATTACAACAAGGTAATTTTCAGAAGAAATTTAATTTTTATAAGATGAAAGAAGATGGAATTCTCATGTACAAAGGAAAAGCATATGTGCCAAATTCCAGTCAAATGAAAAATCCAGTGCTTGTTGGAGATATTACACACACCTAGAATATTGTTTTCCTTATTTTACTATGTTTATTCGACATTATTGAGGGTCTCCTATTTTTTAGGAACATCTCCTACATTCTAGGAGAATATTGTCTTCAGTTTAGAGCCAATTACAATTAGTTATACTAGTGGAAGTCACTCATGCATGGAAACCTTAGTTTTATCACCAACATTTGCATGTTTTTCTCTCACTTCCACATCTGTGACTCAATTAACGGAAGACTACATGACTAGTTAACAAGGACTAGGTGGCAATTAACTCCGGTAATTTCATTTGTGTGTCCAAATCTCTCTATGTCACCACTATGGCACATTGAATTCTATTTCAATGCACATTAATCGAGATATACAGAGTATATCATGTGTAAATTATCATTCATTCATTTTGTTTATACATTTTCTCTTTTTCTTCTCTCCAGTTTTTCTATTGTCTTCTCTATTTTGCAAGTTTTTTTCATTGTTATGCTAGCTAGATCTCTTGTGCACATACTCACCACATTATACATGGTATCAAAGCCCATCGGCCACTAGGAATAAGGTGCATGGAATTTTTTGTTTGCAGGTACTAAAAATTGAAGAACGCAGGAAGATTGGAATATTCGTCGTCTGTCATGCTAACACTGTACAACTACTTTGAATGGAACAAAAATATGGATAATTTGCTCTGAGGTAGAGGATTGTATAGGCTAACCATGGCTATGAAAATAGATCCCACATCAGCCATTGAAAAATCCAAATACCTCAATAGAATGAATGAGGCTTACAGAGCCCTTTGCATACACATATCCTCTAAGTTGTTGTTTCATGCATCTTCTTGAAAAACTCCAAACGATATCTGAACCACCATGGAAGGACTCTTTGGAAAACAAGATGATATGAGAGGCCACATGCTTGAAGTGGAATTACTTGCATTGGATCCGAAAATATTTGAAAACATCCAGGATTTCTTCACAAGGTACAAGGATTTGTTGTTGCAACTCAAGGCTTGTGGGGTTGATAAATCAAAGGAGGAAAAGTGAATGGTTCTCACCATTTTATCAAAACTTGGTCCAGATTATTTATTTTTTGTATCTACTTTCCACACTCAGAGGTTGACTACTAGAGCATCGTGGACTATGCCCTCTTTGGAGACCTTCATTGAGGCCCTGATTCAGGAGCAAGATAAACTCATCAAGATGGATGTAATCAAAAACTCTAAAGCGCATTCACTTGCTTCACATGATAGCAACAGTTCTCAACATCATAAATTTAAAAAAGAAAGGCAAATAAAAGGCGCATGTAGAAAAAAAGAAGGAAGGGTACTCCAAACCATTAAATGACTCCTCAAGATCCAAAAGTGGAAAATGGAAGAAAGGACAGAAGTGTACCTACTACAATTGAGGATTCCATCCAGAATCTACATGCATGAAGAAGAAAAGAGACCTTATGACTTATATTCTTCAAAATAACAACCTTGGGGATCAAATTCTCAAGGGTGCCAAGAAGAAGCCAGAATATCATGCTCCTAAAAATAATAATTATGCATTAGTTTTTGTTCACTCTTCACCTGATGCTTGGATCGTCGATTCAGGTACATCCCACCATATGGCAGCCACATGTGATATTGTATCTTCTTTTACTACATGCAATGGTCCACCTATCCTCATGCGGTATGAATCTATAATCGAGGTCACCAAAAAAGGGAAATTAGAACTAGGTCATGAAAGTTTTGAGAACATTCTCCATGTTCCTCAACTTTTTGTGAATCTACTATCAGTGTATTAGATTACACACTCAGGATCAGGAAAAAAGGTGGAGTTCATACCAGACTTCATGTCCATATTCGACATGCAAGACAACTCTAGGATTGTTGTCGGGGAGGTAAATCATCAATCTCGGTTATACACTTTTTCTAAGTTTATTGAACTTGATTCCTTTGTACTACTTACACATGTTCATGACATTAGTAGACTATGGCACGAGAGGTGAAATTCAAGTACATGCACCAATTTAACAAGAAAGTGATGGTCATTGGATTACTTGATATCCACTTTTCTAAAGGGGTTTGTGAAGGATGTGTCCTTGGAAAGCACCCTCAAGAGAAGTTCAAGAAGGGGAAGGCTCACAGGGCCTCTTCTCCAATATATATGGTTCACATTGATCTCATGGGTCCATTCCCGCATCCATCCATCATCAAGGAAAGCTACGTGCTCACATTTTTGGATAATTACTCACATTATACTTGGGTATTTTTTCTCGGGAAGAAATATGAGGTATTTGAGCATCTCAAAGAGTTCAAAGAACTTGTTGAGACTTAATTAGGGATAAAGATCAAATCCTCTGTATAGATAATGGGGGGGAGTATGTAAATATAGATGTTCATAATATTTGTCTTGAGGTTGGGATATAGTTGCAGCACACAGTACCATGTACTCCACAGCAGAACGTGGTCGTTGAGTGGAAAAATAGATCTCTCAAAGAGATGGCCTCTTGCATGTTGCATGCAATATCACTTCCTCCCAAGCTTTGGGATGAGGCACTTAACTATGCCAATCAAATTCAGAATAGATCCCCTAATATATATATTAAGGCCAGGACTCCTTTCGAGGCTTGGAGAAACAACAAACCAAAAGTCACCCACTTCTATGTCTTCGGCTCACGTACATGGGCCTGAATTCCCTCTGAAAAGAGGAAAGCACTTGATCCTCATAGTATTGCTTGTATATTTGTTGGATACCCAAATGGTGTGAAGGGATACAAACTCATTGATCCCTCTACAGACCAGCTCATCATTGAGCATAGTGTTCAGGTTGAGGAAAGTCTCTCGCATGCTCCACATGAGCCGCATGCAAGTTCTTTTGTCCTTCCACCAATTCAAGATGATGAGTATACACATTCAGAATCTACTTCAGATATGAGTTCTAATACAAATTCAAAGGATTCAAAACATTCAGATGCACAATCAGTACAGGTAGATGAGGAGCTACAACATAGGCCCAAGTGGGCACAAACCACTCTTTAGGATGCAAGATATCTTGATGGGGATCCAACAGATATCATGAGGACTCAATCTTAGTTTGAGGAGCCCCCTCATGTACTCACAGCCACTAAGTCCATGTTTCTTATGAATTTTTATGTGGCTCAGTCGTCCAACCCCCAGACCTATGGTGAGGTTGTAGGGAATCCCTTTTGGGAATCAGCCATGCAGGAGGAGTACAACTCCCTCCTCGAGAACCAAACTTGGGATTTGGTTTCACTTCCTTTAGGAAGGAAGCTTATCATATGAATATGGGTATGTAGGACCAAGAGCAAAGTGGATGGACTGGTTAGTAAATACAATGCAAGACTTGTTGCCAAAGGTTTTCAACAGGTTCATGGCATGCACTACAATGAGATATTCACTCTAGTAGAGAATATGGACTCCATTCATTTGGCCCTTGCTATTGTGGCAGCCAAAGGATGGGAAGTCCATTAGATGGAAGTGAAGAATGCATTTCTTCACAGAGATATATTAGAGGAGATTTACATGGAGAATCCACTTGGCTTCATACATGATTCATATTTGGTTTGTAGGCTCAATAAGTCTCTCTTTGACTTCAATCAGGTGTCGAGAGCATGGTACGCCAAGATGGACTCCTACCTGTTGTCCCAAAATTTTGTCAGATGCAAATATTATCCAAATGTCTACATGCTTAGGACTATTGATTCAATTTTGATTCTAGTTCTTTATGTGAATGATATTTTGATCATTGGCTTCTCGATTTCACCGATTGTTGTAGTGAAGAGGATTATGCATGATAGGTTTGTTATGACGAACATGGGTCCACTCCATTACTTACTTGGTCTCGATATTAGTGAGGATGCTTCAGGAGTCAATATATCTCAATCCAATTATGCTTGGGATCTCATGAAGATATTTCATGTGGCAAACTACAAGTCATCCCCTGCCCCCTTCCTATATGGGGTGAGACTTGAGGATGGTGGGAACACTCCAAAGGTTGACAACACTCTGTACAAAAAAATATTTGGGATTTTTTTGTATCTCTCCCACTCCCGAATAGACCTATCATATGTAGTGGGAGAAATCTCTAGGTACATGCAGGAGCCACATGAGTTACAATGGAAGGTTGCAAAGTATATCCTTCGATACGTTTGGGGCACCATTAGTTATGGGAAACACTATGTAGAAAGTTGCAAGTTGGGTCTCATAGGCTTCACAGATTCTGAATGGGCAGGTGAAAACACTTATCATAAGTCCACATCTGGATACACTCTCATTTTGGGTTCAAGTCCTATATATTGTTCGAGCAAGAAGCAGTCTGCTATTACTCTATCCTCAGTCGAGTTCAATCACATACGAGTATTTAACACTACCATCCAAGAATTGTCGCTATAGAACTTCCTTACAGAGTTGGGCATCCAGTTCCACAAACTGACTGTCATTTGGTGTGACAACCAGAGTACTCCTCAAGTTTTGCAAAGACACAGTGTAGTGACAGCGAAAACATTATATCAAGATCCATATGCACTACATTGGAGATATATTCCACAAGGGGATCATCGACCTATAGTTCTTTCTTTCCTTTGAACAGACTATTGACATCTTCACCAAGACTTTCACTAAGAATAAGTTTCACTCTCTACGCGATCGTCTCAGAGTGAAGGACATAGTTTCCTAGCAATTATCTTTCTCTTCTTTTGATACATTATACTCTGAGGGCGGGGGGGGCGAATCCCATGAGGTTTTCCCTCTTTCCTCACTTTATTTCTTCAGTGTTCATTGGTTGAAATGTTCATGGGTACCTAACATGGCCCTTGTTGTCGAGACTCATTCTCCATTACCCCATAGTAGTGTTTAGGGGGGATGTTGGAGATATTACACACACCTAGGATATCTTTTCCTTATTTTCCTATGTTTATTAGTCATTATTGAGGGTCTCCTAATTTTTAGGAACCTCTCCTACATTCTATGAGAATATTCTCTTCAGTTTAGAGCAATTTACACTTAGTTATTCTAGTATAAATCACTCATGCATGGAAACCTTAGTTTTATCACTAGCAGTTGCATGTGCTTCTCTCACTTCCATGTTTGTGACTCAGTTAATTGAAGACATCATGACTAGATAATTAGGACTAGGTGGCAGTTAACTCCAATAACTTCATGTGTGTGTCCAAATCTCTCTAGACGACCACTATGGTGCATTGGCTTCTCTTCCAATGCGCATTAGTTGAGCTATACAAAGTATATCATGTGTAAATTCTCATTCATTCATTTGGTTAATACATTTTCTCATTATTTTCTTTGCAATGTTTCTCTCATATTCTCTATTTTGCAAGATGTGTTCGTTCTTCTACTAGCTAGATCTCTTGTGCAAGTAATCACCACATTATATAGTGCTAATAGAAACACATAATGTGCCATATGTTGGGAACCCAGGATATCAGAAGATAATTGCAGCTATAAGAGGCTAATACTTTTAGCCTAGAATGAAGAAACAAGTGGCTAATTACATAGTCATATTTCTAGAGTGATAGAAAGTGAAGACAGAACATAGACATCCAACGGGGTTGTTGCATCCATTTATCATTCCATAATGGAAGTGGGAAGTTGTCATAGTGGATTTTATTACAAAGCTACCAAGAACAGTGAAGCAACATGATTTCACCATGGTGTTGATGGATAAATTAACTAAGGCATCGCATTTTATTCTATTGAAGACTACACACAAGGAAAAAAATATTGCAGATATCTACATGAAAGAATTTGTTAGGCTACATGGGGTACCAAAGGAAATAGTTTTAGACAGACATCCAAATTTTACTTCCAATTTTTGGAAGGGTTTATTCAAAGACTTTGGGACAAATCTAAATCTTAGTACAACATATCACCCAGACTCATATGGGTAAAAAGAGAGGACTAACATAATAATTGAGGACATGCTCAGAATGTATGTGATGGATCATTCATCAAATTGGGAGGATTATATCCACTTAGTGGAATTTTCTTACAATAATGGGTATCATACCTCATTAAAAATTAAAAATGAGATTGTTTGAAGCATTGTATAATAGAAAGTGTAACACGCCATTGGGTTGGGATAATCCAGCAGATAGAGTAGTTATTCGTCCATATTTGTTGAAGCAAATGGAAGAGAAAATGGAAAATATCAAGCATAATTTAAATAGGGAGAAAATTTATGTAGACAAGAATAGAGTGTTTAGATATTTTAAAGTGGGTGAACATGTGTTTTTAAAAGTGAAGGTGAAAAGAAGTTTACTAAGATTAGGAACTTTCCCAAAGTTAGCAACAAGACATTTGGACCTTTTGAAATATTAGATAAAATAGAGTGAATTTGCAAACATGTTAGAATTACCTGCATCCATGTAAAGTTCATCATGCATTTCATGTGTCGTTATTAAAGAAATATGTGCTTGACCCTAACCACATAATTTATTGGAATGTGATCCAGGTAGAGCACGAAGGGGATTTTTGGGTGGAACTAGTATGCATCCTAGACCAGAAAGTCAAATTGATCAAGAAAAAAGGCATAGGGTTGGTAAAGGTTCAATGGACCTACTGCGGTCTTGAAGATGCTACATGGGAGCATGAATAAAACATGCAACAAGAATACCGACAATTTTTTGTCAATTTTGAAGAAAAGAAAATGCAAGAATCCATTTTGAGCAGCTAGAGTTCCATAACCACATCTCAGAGTCCTAGCCAACTGCACTTGGGGGGGTGATAAATGAATGGTACATTACTTGGGTCAGCGAGTTGGGAGGAATATGATATTTTGGTTGGAACTGCTGCTGGAGTTGTAAAATTGCAGAATTTTATTTCTTTAAGCACTGTGATATAAATCTATGTATATATGTATGTCGGCGTGCACTGAGGATAGAGCACAATTGTAGGGTAGGGGTAATGTAACATCCCCACTATAAACCTCAATTTAATTAATGTTTGTGTAGATATAATGTTTGGTTATGGCCAAAGCAATGTATATGAGAAATGTATTGATGAATTTTCAATAATAAAATGTGATGTCAATTGCTAAGGGGACATGGACATAGATGGGGGATGAATTAATCCACAAGAGAGGGGAGGATCTTGGAGAATGTCCAAGAGGGGACCAAGGGGGAATTACCCATGTCTATTATTTTCACCCACATTTCTGAATTTTATTATGACTATGTATTAAACTATGTTTTCTTATTGAGTGTCCCCAAAACCAGTCATTGAATGCATCTAAGTGGGTGGGTGAGAGAAGTCACATCCAATAGTTATTGGGAGCATGGGGGATGAGTAAAATGAGCTTGGGGAAGTGTGTGAGTAGATAAAGGTAGCCAAAGGAGAGGAAATTTGTATGGCCAGCTACAACAAGTTTGGGGGGGAATCAAGTTTTTGCATGAACAACAAGTAGATAGCAAGAAAGAGAGCTTGGAGTTGGAGCACCCATGGAGGAAGAATTTGGAGCATGCTAGAGTGTATTTGGATTTGAAGACTAAAGAGCCAGGCTTTTAGGCCTAAAGAGTGAACTCTTGTGTGAATTGCATTGAAACAACAAGTGCTTGTTGTTTTTGCTGGTAGTTTTCCTAGCAATGAGTTCACTTGAGTTTCCAGTAGAGAGATTCATGGTTATCTGTGCCAGAGAGACCTTGATAAATGAATGTGATTCTCGAGGGACTGAGATCAGTGAAGGGGTACATTCCTTGGGTTGGTCAGGTCGAGAGGAAGAGAGTTGGTGGAAAATCAGGATAGTTGTAGGAGAATATAAATGGGTTATGGGATTTCTTAGTTGTGAGTGGACAGTGAGAGACCACCCTCTTTTGTGGATTGCTAGCCCGGCTTGGGAGTGACTTGCTATTGAAATTTATAGTGATCACTCTATTTTTGGATGGAACTTATGTCCCAAGCAACTGGTTGCACAACTGATTTTAAAAGATAAGTGTTTTGTTTGTTTCCTGGTTGCATTATGAGTTTTGATTAATATGCATGAACTCTATGTATAAAACATATTTATATGTCAATGTGTTGAGTTATTAGTTGCATTTCATGTCTTCTTTAGAAATATGTAGATGAATTTAATTAATGGCATCATACAGTAGTGAAATCTATTATAATTCGTAGTTGTTAAGTTACATGAAATTAATTAGTTAGCAGAAATTTTAATTTTTATGAGTATTCCACACATAATGGACCTCAGCTGGGCTGGAGGATGTTACACTAGTGCTAGTTTTGGTGGTGGTTTAGTTTTCCCAAAGTGCATATGTGAGTAATGTGTGCCAATGACAGGGTTTATCATTTAGAATCTTCTTTAGAATATTAACCATATTTTTATTTGTGGACTTAGCTTACCCATTTCCTTGTGGATAGTAAGTAAATGAAGTAAAACGTGTCACCCCAAATTTATTAATAAATTAGGTAAATTTTGGAGATATGAAATTTGTCCCATTATCAGTGATATCAAAAGAACAAAATGAGAGAATATGTTTGATTCGAAGGATGAGATTACTTGTTCATCCTATGCATGTTTGAGTGGTACGACTTCAGTCCACTTGGTGAAGTAATATGTTGTTGTTAGGATAAAAATATGTCTAGCGGAAGATGAAGGATTAATAGGATCAATCAAATCTAATTCCCATTTAAAAAAAAGGGAAATCAAGAAGAACTGGTTTTAAGGGCATGGCAAAGAACTTATCTTTGCCTGCAAACTTTTGACACTCATTACAAGCCTGTGTAAATTTATAAGAATCCTTAAAGATTGAAGACCAGTTATAACTGGTTCTCAAGATTTTGAATGCAATGGATTTTGCAACAAAATTACCACCAATATGAATAATTGAGTATGCTATCCATGAATTTCCTTTAATATTTTTTGGGTTGTTGTATTGTCTACACAATAGAACAACAATCCATCAACAATTTTGCGAAAAAAAGAGAATTACCTAAGATTAGTTACTTGGAAGCTTCAAGACAAACCCTCCTGCGTTGCTGGTATTCAATATTATCGAGACATTTTTGAAATAGAAAAAAATAAATCATGTCCTTGTACCAAGGATGTTCTGTTAAATAAATATTTTCATGTTAAACGAGAAAAAGTGCAGACAAAGCATTTTTGTCAATTTCAGAAGAAACGCTCGATTCAGGATGTTGAGCTAGGTGCAAGGCTAGATCTCATCCCTTGATTGTGTTAGATGTTGTTATTATGAAATCATGTTCTTGTATCTTAGCAAGACAATGTGCAATTTTTCTTGAAAGATGTGTTTGAGAAAGCAAAAATTTAACGGCGGGCAAAGGGACTTTTACCTGTGTGTGCTTGCCTAAGATATAATGGAAAAAAAATTCAATAGATTTTACAAGAGCATATGCATATATTTCAATCAAATTATATTTAAATTCATCGTCTGATAAACTTTGGCTCATGTAAGCTATCAGTTGGTCGTTATTTTGATCATCCTTTTGAAGAAGGATAGTAGATATTGCTTATTCAATAACATTAATATAAATAATGAAATCCTTTTCAAAATTTGGTTTTGCCAAAACCAGTGCAGAACTAATTGCTCTCTTGATTTCTACAAAATCCTTTTCAGTATCATCATCCCATGAGAATGATCGATATTGCTTGAGGATATTGTGAATTGGTTTAACCATACTTGTGAATCGGGGATAAATCTTCTAAAAATTTGATTTTTCCCATGAAAGATTGAATTTATTTTTTATAAGGGGCTTAAAGATTTTGGATTGTGATAAACCTCTTGGTATCAATACTAATTCCTAAATTTATAAATAAATAAATAAAGATGACCAAGTTTACCTTGTAGGACACCAAATATTGATTTTGTAGGGTTCAAGGACATTCCAAACTTTCTGCAATGTAAGAAAAATTTCTAAGATGATCAAAATAATCTTGTTGGTTTCTAGAATAGATAGTTAAATCATCAAGATATATTTGAATAATCTTATCGATAAGATCGTCAAAGCATATTTGCATATCCCTCTAAAAAGTAGCATCAACATTTATTAGACTAAAAGGAATTATTTCATATGCAAAGGTGCCCCAACAAGTAGTGAATGTGGTTTTATATTTATCATCCCTCTTGACTCTGATCTGATTATAACATGAAAAACTATCAAGAAGGGACATCATTTGTGACCTTGCCACTTGTTGAAAAATTAATTCCATATTTGGAAGCGGAAAATTATCTTTCACATTTTCCCTATTCAATGCACGAAAATAAACACATAATTTTATGTCACCATTTTTATTTCACACTAGGACAAGATTGGATACCCACTCGGAATATTTTACAAGAAAAATAATATTATCATTAATCAATTTTTCAACTTCCTTCCTAATGTTAGCTTCCAAGTTAGGATTAATGAGTCTTTTCCTTTGCCTAATTGGCTTTGCGTCTTCCTTGATAGGAATAAAATTATGAATAACATTAGGATAAACAACACAAAGATCCTCATATGACCAAGCAAAGGCATCTTTAAATTCACGAAATAACTCCATGAATTTTTTTTTTCCTCCTCTAAACATTGAGCTCCAATTTTCAAAGTCTTTGGATTATCATGAGTCCCAATAGTCAGCGAAACAGTATCACCCATTTTAATTTTTGACTTTGTCTTTCTTATGCCCAACATTACTAGATGAGAATGAGCTCTCTAGAGGAGCCAGTCCTTTAGGAAACTTATTATCTTCCAAAGATATAATTTCTTTTCATTTAATAGGCTTGTCAAACCAAGAATGGCAAAAAAGATAACTCCACATGTATGATTTGCATTAGCTAGATCGGTGCATATATACATAACTGAATGACTCTTGGTCTTCCCCAACAGGTGATCATTCTTATCACTTATGAATCTTAATATTTACATTATAGTTACAAGTAACATAACGAAAAAGTATTGTGTCCAACATTCCCCCCCTTAATCCAAAGGGATATGTGTGAGTTCGAGCATCATTCTAAACTTCTCATTTTTTTCTCTTCCAAGCACTTTGGTGAAGATGTCTGCAATTATGTCATATCAAAGCCTCTCTTCAACTCTTTCTTTATGGATTCAATGCAATTCTCTTTTTTCTTTGTTATGAACAAATCATATACATATACTACAAGATACACAACAATTTTTCCAACTTTCTTGACAAACAAAGTTGCATCATCAAGACTGAAATGCTTGAAATTCAATTTTAGAATATGCTCAGTTAACTTTTCGTACCATGCTCACGGTTCTTGTTTCAAGCCATTCAAGCATTTGATGAGATTTCATACCTCATGTTCTTATCCGTTCACGACAAAGACTTTTGGCTGAGAGATGAACACATTCTCTTTCAAGTCTCCATTCAAGAAGGTAGTATTCACATTCATTTGATGAATTTTCCATCCATTTTGTGTTGCCATGGAACATAGAGTGTGTATGGTAGCCCATTTTGTTGTGGTGGAAAAACTTTCCTCATAATCAACACCTTCTTTCTATGCAAATCCTTTTTCCATGAGCCTTGCTTTGTGTTTGTCAAGTGAACCATCTGATATGTACTTGTTCTTGAATACCCACTTGCAGTCAATCAGTTTGGTTCCATATGGAGGGTCCACCAACTTCCATGTCCCATTCTTGATGAGAGCATCATATTCCTTCTACATGGCTTCTTTCCATTCATCATGAGAAGTGTCTTCTTTAAAGGAATTCATTTCATGGTTAGTAGATAAATTCAACTCACAATCATATGAAATATCCATATCTTCTACATCACCTGAGTTTGAATTATATACATTACCTCCATATTTTTTTAAGGACAATTTTGTTCTTGTCTTTCCAATATCATAAGGATGAACACTTTCAAGTGTTTTAGTGAGCCATTTTGGTGGACCTTTTTGAGATGTTCCAAGTTGCGCAACTCATTGAGATGGTGTTGAGTTCTCATCAAGTCTCAACTTTTCAATCCTCTCGATCACATCATCCAACTAAACTTTAGGTTCTGATGAAGTGGCAAGAACTTCTTCATGTGGGGGAGATGATGCTACACAAGGATATTCCAAATATTGACCCAAGATAGGGATCCCCCTTCAATATATGGAATCTCATCATCAAATTCATGATATGTATTTACACAAGTGAATTTGTCCAGATGATCAAGTTGCATCTCAACAGTTTTGTCTTTCTTGGTGGATTCAATAAAGATCACATCTCTAGAAAGGATGAAATTATTGTTTGTATCATCATAAATATGATACCCCTTGGTGGTATTTAACTACCCTCTTCCGTCTCCTTACAAGTTTGCTTCTTTGTTTTTTAGGAATCAAGGCATAACAGGTGGAACCAAAGACCTTGAGATGCCTCACTGAAGGAATGTGGCCATATCACATTTCATATGGAGTCTTGTTTTTGAGAGCGTGAGATGGACAACTCTTTTTGACATAAATTTCACATAGAACCACATTATCCCAAAACATTAATTTAACATTCTTGAAAAACATCATGGAACGAACCATATTTAGGAGTGTCATGTTCATTCGTTCAGCTACACCGTTTTGTTGAGGATTGTATGGAATTGTAGTTTGATGTTTGATCACATGTTGGCAAAGGTAACTTTAAAATTCATTAGATGTATATTCTCTTCAATGTGAAGAGAGCCAATATGAGACTAAGCTTCATTTTGAATCCATACATGAAAATTTTTAAAAGTTTCAAAAGCTTGTGATTTATCTTTCAACAAGTACACCCGACACATTCTAGTGTGATCATCAATAAAAAGTCATGATATATTTGTTTTCATTTGCATAAGGAACATGCATAGGGCCACACAAATCAGAATGAATCAATTCAAGTCTTCTACATGCTCTGGAAGTAGAATCATGGAAAGGTTGTCTGATATGATTTCCAAGAATACAAGCATCACATTGTTCCATTTTTCTAGGAATGGTAGGCAGACCAAAAACACCATTATTTTTCAATAAACAAAGACTATAATAATTGATATGACAAAATCTAGCATGCCACAAAAGACTAGATGGAATTATACATGAGTCATGATGAGAAAGGTATGCAACAGTGTGTGTATGGGTATATGTCCCATTTGGCTTCAACAGTCTTCCATCTTCCATTCTAGTCATGACAACCATGTTGTCAGAATCCTTCCTTATCTCAACTTTTCCACCAAACATATGAACATGGTGGCCTTGTTGTTTGATGTGCACAAGGGACAACAAGTGTTTTTGCAGCTCTAGAAGATAGAGTACATTGTGTGGAAGAAAATATGGGAGTCCAGGAAACTTAAGCCTGATGGTGCCCATTCTTGAGGGTTTGAGACTTTATCTGCCTACAAAGTACACTATGTCATCTACATTGTCATCAAATTATTCGAAGAAATCTTTTCGAAATGTCATGTGTGAGGTCGCACCTATGTCAAAAATACATTCATCTCTCCAAGAAGAAAATGAAGTATTAAATATATCCTCACTTACTCATATATTGCAATAGGAAACAACATAGTGAATAGGTGCTTTACCTTTCACCAGGTCTGAGGCTCTATCTTTGTCTTATTTGATATTTTTCCATGGAACTTTGTAGTTGGAGGCTTCATGTTACCCATTCATTCTACAGCGGGTACAATGAAGTTCGTTATTTTATTGGGGATTATGCCAACCCCCCTGCCTCTAATCTTCTTCTTTATGTGACATTTCTTACTGCCTCCATGTTGTACATTAAATGAAGTGCTTCCAAAACCCATGCTGCCAAATGGAGAGGGTGTAGAAAGTGCACCAAAGGTACAATGTTGTTGCATCAAGAGAACTAGAGACTTCTTATCTAGTGAAGGCAATCACTCAGCCTTGAGGAATGAGTAATGTGTCGACAAAAATGGCTATGATCGCTAGAGAAAGACACCATTTAGAAGTTGGTCATGAAATATATATATATATATATAT
>ML792284.1:402673-417490 GCA_009831015.1 Picea engelmannii | reverse complement strand
TTGTAATTATACCTCCTAGTCTCCTATATATACCAAGGAGACATTTTCATTTTGAATCATCTTGTACTTGAACATTTAAGTGGGGTAAAAGGAGGTTGGCCCCTCGAAGAGGCTTATTATCTGAAATTCTCTCTTTTTCAAGGTGTTGAGTACTTTTTCTGAAGATTTTCTATGCTATATTGATATTTGTTTCTTAACACATCGTATATATGCTATAAATTATTCTTTTAATGGGTAGGTACTCAAACAACTTCATGCCTCTTCTACTACCTTGACCTAAACCAATATTTAGGCGATCAAGAGAGGCAGCAATAGGCTTGGTTATTTTGCTTGCTACTTTGATCCCTTGAGGTCACCAAGGAAGCATCCCTTGTGGTGGACTTCTTCCATCACTAAAATGAAGGAATTTCTTGTTAAGGTGACAATGGTGGGTTCTTTCATTGTTACGCAAGATTTGGGGACTTGTGGTGGGGCTTTGCACAAGTACAAATCCTATGATAACATGCTAGAATTTGAGGTTGTCCATATGTATACTTAAACCAATATGACAATTCAGCCCAAGTAGAGAAGATGTTGGGTCGTAATTCAAAGAAGTCACCCACGACTTTCTCCTCCAATGAGTTGACAAAGAGACACTTAAAAGTGTCATTCTCATTTTTCCCAATGTTATGACATGTAGTAGAAAAGGAATGAGATGTTCATTGATTGATATAGTTCCATTACCATAAAAATTAGGAAAATGGTATCTAAATTTAGGAAGAGGAGTTGTGGCGGTGGCCAGATTAAGTGGGGAAGCTACATGCCAAGGAGTAATATTTAAATCTTCCTCAAAATTGAATAAACAAAATTGTTTGATGACCTTGGTTGGATTTGTAGTTGATACAACATGATTGTAATGGATGTACATACTTCCTATTAAAGAATATGTTGAAGCTTGTGAAGAGATAGAACCACTAGTACCATCAGAACCACTAGATGAAGTCATTGTGGGTTGCTTGGGATGAAAGGATATAGATATACTTGTTATTTCAGAAGAAGAATCTAAAAAATATATTCTAAGTTTAGGTTGTAGATTCTCTAAATTTCTTTATTTCTTCCTATTTCAAGGAGAGGATCAAATTCAGGAGATTTTCCTCTAAATCATATTGAAAAATGAGAATTAGTGGACACAAGACAATAAATTATTGAGGAGGCCTATTATGAGCTTGCCTCTGAAGGGATTTTCTTTGATCCTGAATTTCAATATATCTAGTTATAGCTTCCCAAGAACATTCAAGTTCTTCCTAAGTATGGAAAGTATCAAAAAGATAAGATGCAACGCTTCTTTGATCAGGAAACCTTAGGTTAGGTTGTTTTCAGGTAGGCAAAGTCATTAATAAAATAATACAAATCAGAATGTACAAAAAGAACAAAACTAGAGAGTAAAAGATTACTCCCTAGTATGGTCACCAAATAAATGTTGATTAAAGGAATGGAAAGTCTTCACTCAAGCATTTTCAAATATCATTAGGCTAGGGCAGGATAGGCACGAATGTTACCCTAGGATTATAGCCTGCTCAAAATTATCAATCAATCCTCAAGAAATATATTCTTGGGGCTCATGCTATTATCAAGTTATATGCTTTTGCTAAAAAATGTAAAAGAATGTTTATGTTTGAATGCTTATAAAATTAAAATGAACAAAATAAAGAATACATACAACCTGAAAACCATTAACACAAGTTTCAATTGAGAATAAACCATATTTTTAATATTCATTATTTTTTTGAGTTACAACCAAATGCTCTTTTCAAACCCTTGCGAGGGTAAGGATCAAAATCAGACTTAGAAATCTAGGATGGAATTTTAGTAATCATACAAAGACAAATGGTGTATGAAAGAAAAAGACCAACACGAAATGTACTGGATCGACCAAGCCACAAGCTCATGAAGTCTTGACTCTGCAAAATAGTCTTAATTAGAACTAAAAATTAATTCTGTAATTCTGATGAAACTAAACAGACTGCCAAGATAAACGAATGACCTTCTTAAGCATGTCAAAATTCTATGCTTCTTAGTCCTTTCTCCTTTGCCACCTTTAGAATGATCCTTCTATCAACAAGAGGATTTATCTCTTAAAAAACTTAGAAAATGAAAGAATGAAATTCAGAAATCTCAATTTGAAACAAGAGAAAACCTTATCAAAAGTATCTCTCTCTAATTCTTCATCTCCTCCTTTTCCTTCTTTTCTTCCTTGTATTCTCTAAAAGGTAGTTCTTCAAGTAGTTGAACTACTTTTAGTTACTAAAGTTAAATAACTTTAATTAATGAATAGGAGAAGTATTTTTTATGATAAGGATAAATAATAATAATATAATAACTAATAAGTGGGGCCCCTTTTATGTCATTATGTGTTTAATTTTTTAATCACTCTCTTGTTCCTCCACAATCATAACCACACTTTATGCACATATTATAACTATAAATATAAACAACAATTGAAATGATCATACTTCATAAATAATAAACACTTGTATCTCCCAAAACTTTTAGGCATGATATAAGTTTTTCAAAATAATAATAATAATATTAGTTGTCCAAAAAGATATGTATTTCAAAGTCAAACTGATTCCACCATGGAAATTAAATAAAATTAAAAGTCATATTTTTTGTGTGAGGTTGTTTGTGTCTGTGCACTACCCTCTAACACTACTCTTTTGTTTTTTATCAAATATGTATCTACAAATTTATTATCTTCACCCTTTGAAATCTTTGGGTGCATGTCATCAAAGGTGATATTTCTCACATCATCTTCAAGTTTGAGTGGAAATGATTTGGTGGTGTAGGCAGAGGTTTCAGAGGAATCTGAACTTACTACTATGGTAGGTCACGCTCCCTTACTTGGCCCTGGCTCAATAGATAAGGATTTGTATTTTTTAGGGAGTTGTGGGGAATGTACATGTGAAGCCACTGAGGCAACTGGTTGAACTGGTAGTAAAGGAGGTGGAGGAGGGAGAGGTAAAGACATAGTTGGTCAGTGACCAATACCAGATGGAGGATTGGCAAGTGCATTGTTCCAACCACCATTTACTGGAGGTTGGGATTGTACATGAGGTTAATCAAGAATGTTTGGGATGCTCAAGTGAGGTGGCAGATCATTAGGCTGAACAGGGGGTATGAATGGTGGAAAAGAGGGCTGAAAATTCGGGTGTCCCGCAAGGTTCAAGTAACCAATCTGAACTAACAAGTTAAACTCCTCAGAGTTTGCATCAAATTGTATAGAAAATTTCATCCTCTTGGTTATCCCTCTCTGCCAAAATGTATTTGTCCCTTTGGCCATGTTTCCTCTATTACCTAGGTTTTTGACCGGTTACTGCCTCTACTAAAAAAGCTCATCTATATTCATACATTTCCAAATTAGTACATATATAAGACACATCGTATAAAACGTCTAATACCATTTGTCAACGTGACTAAATTTGGCTCTGAAAAATTCATAACCATGCAACATGAAAAGGGAGATGAACATGAAAAGTGAATCTAGGGAATACAACAAAAATTTTGCACACACACCAAATTACTCTTTTAAATTATGCAATTTGTTATGAGAACTTTCACTATGCACATGCCATTTTTTATAAATGTGAACAAGGAAGTATATGGAGAAAGAGGTTTATATGATTGGGAGTTGTTACCTCTATATGAGGTACCCTATATTTTCACTTGGCTATACCATCGTAAGCCCAAGGATGCAAGTCAAAAGCCATGTAAGCCATAATGGATGAATTTGTAATGGTCTCCCAAACTTGTTCTGACTATGATCAATTCCCTTAGTCCTCGTCTCAATGTCTTTCGTCTTGGATAGGATTGGAGACCTTGTCATGGATATTTTGGAACACATGGTTGTGTGGAACCATGAGTCTTATGTAAGGGTGATTGCATTTTGTGGGGACTAGTCTGGTCTATGTCATGCACACCTATGTCTTCCCACATGGTTATTTTCTATTGAATCTGTAGGCATCCCTTGGCCATGGTGCATTTATCATTTTTGTTCTCGACATAGAAGTCTCACACAATTTTCATCATTGCACGTCTTTTGAGACAATTCACAGATCCCAATGCAATGGGTCCCTAGAGGCAAAAATACAACACGAGTTCAAAATTATCAAAAAAAAATTGCAAGCAAAACCCATATTGCACATTTTGGATTGATGAAATATTAAGGGAGATATTGCCTCACAAAGGAAAATTGTCCCATCCTTCTAAAAACATCGTTGGGAACATATCCCAAGTCAAATGGTCAAGGAAGTGGAACGTTGGGGTCTACTAGACTTGGGAGATTTTTTAGCAAGACGGAGATGCTCTTTTCTCCAAGCAAAATAATTAATTTGTTCACTAAATGAACAAATCGTCCCCTTTGGGACAAATCGTAACTCCTCATTCATAGATTTAATTATTCAAACTAGTCATTGGAAGATGGAGAGGTCAATGTGTATAAAATATGACTATTTTTTAGTTCAGTCTTCTAGGAGAAATTGTCCCAAAATGGAACGTTGGACTTCCCTCACCCAAATCGCACCATCTTCAAGGCTACACAACCTCCCTCCTTGAAGAGTGAATCTCTCATGTGGACATATTCAATGGTCAAGTTTTCAAAAAAGGGATTATATCCCATTTTTATCATGAAGCTATGTAATAAGGAAATATTGTTCAATGGTTTAGTCTCCATCTAATTATGGATGAGCAAACCAAGAAAACTATTATTTTATGAGGGAGGTAAAAACTAGTCGTTACAATAAAAAACTATATAAGGCTAGCCCATCCTCTCATTTTGTTGTTGTTGAAACTTTGTGAGATCATAATGCCATATTTTGGAACTCAATTTCGTTGTGTCACTCTAGATTGTTTACTATAATGTTTGTTTTTCTTGGCCAAGGATAACTTTAATTGTGCTTTGACAGGGGTTCCTTAGGAGAATTGAAAGAGGTGACCAATCAATCCATTGAGGGGCTACATAATCGCGTGGAAGAAAGAAAATAAACTCTTCATCTATTTCTTTCTTTGTGGGTTCTTAGTTAAACACACCCAAGTTATTGGACCAATTTCTTTGGAAGTAGCTTTAACTAAGTGGTAGGTTATCACTTTGACCCTAGTTGATTGGTTTTCTTGGAGACCATCCATCAAGGAGATATCCTAGAAAATCCAAGGAGGAACCATCTATTGTTAAATTTATAGCATTTGGGGGTGATAGTCCTTTGACTCCAATCCCAATCAACTAGAAATCCATCCAGGCTAATCTTAAACTTGCAGGGTCACAATCGCTCAAACTAAGAGACTTCTAAAGGTAAAAAAAAGGTAAAGGTAAATCTCTCAATTTCTTCAACCATTTAATTTCAATATTTTAAATCATATTTTATTACAAAAATACAAACGAAAAAAATAAATAAATAAATAAAAATAATCACACCTTAGCTTAGTATTTCATTTTTACATCTTATAAGCTAGTAGATCTTGTGGTTTTTGCTACTTGGAAATTTCCCTACCCCAAGATATATTTACCCTTGAATTTTATGCTTCATTGAATATACTTTACAAGGGTTTGCTTGAGAAATAGTGTGTAGATCTGCGTTATTACAACCAAGAAAATCTTTAGATCTACACTCTTATTGACAATAAAATGGGTGAATATTGTAAGTATTTACTTCCTAAGCCCTTTCACAATTGTTCTAGATCTGATTTACCAATTTTATCTTTATTTTTTGGTTAATATAGAAGAAAACTATAGATCATTAAATATTTCTCTTTGTTGTAGCAATTTTGGGTTTTGACCCTAGGGGGAATTGAACCCCAAATCTGCAAAAGCAATTTCCAGCCAGCTAGAAATTAGTTTGCAGCAGATTTGAAGCTTCTAGGGAATATTATTCACTCATAATTTTATACCATATACTCTATACCCATAGATATATTGACTTTGTGTATTTTTACACTTTTGGGAGGCCTCAAAAGGCCATTTTCTTGCCGGTTTTCTGCATTTTTATCTATTTTTTTAGGTCTGATATAACATGAAAGCAAGAAAATATCTTATTTCCAGCCACCTCATCCAAGGCACACACATTAGAGATCATCCGTAAAGTGGTAAGGACATTCAAACCTATCTCTTGTGCATTTTTTAGCCAATATTTTGAAGAATTGGGTAAGTTAACGTGTTGGTTCGTTACTTTCTTTTCTGCATTATTTACTAGTTCATCAAGTCTTTAAAATAATTAACTCCTACCTTCACCTATTGTTCTCTATTTAGGCATGGGTCTTAATATTGTTTGAGGTGAAGTAATAGTTTGCAAGAAGCCTCACAGTGTTGGATTACTGAGAGGGGGGTGAATCAGTAATAGAGCAATATAATCCTTTTTCACCATAAAATGAAAGTGTTATATCAATGTAGCATTATCATCCAATAATTGCAGAGTAAATAAACAATGAACAAATGAGCAATCATGCACATACACAGTACATCAGTGTTTTACGTGGAAACCCAAAGCGGGAGAAAACCACATAATGTTTTTTCTTATATGTCTTGAAGAATTACATTCATTGGAAGCACCAACTTCCTTTGTTTTCCAGCTGCAACTGGAAGGAGGCTCCAACCCCCTAGTTTCTCAAGCTACAACCTGAGGAAAGCTCCAACTCCCCAATCTCTGGCTACAACCAGAAGGAGGCTACAACCCCTTATGTTCTCCGGCTACAACTGGAAGGTGGCTACAACCACCTGTACTTGCCCCATCCAACCGCCCTGATATATAAGCAGAATGATGGAACCACTTTCACACTATCACTATGAGATATATTGTTGTAAACCTGTACCAATCAACCTGTAATCAACGTGTACCATAAACAAGTGCATCAACCATGCACCAACATGTACCTCAACCTGTAATCAACCTGTACCATAAACAAGTGAATCAACCATGCACCAACCTGTACAAAACCTGTACCATGAACAAGTGCATCAACCATGCACCAAACCTATACAAAATTTGTACCATGAACAAGTGCATCAACCATGCACCAAACCTGTACAAATAACATGTCACAACAACCTGTCCAAACAACCTATCACAAAAACATGTCTCATCAATCTTATCAACCAAATCAGATCTACTCACCAAGATCAATCACCAAGACAACTCTCAAATATGTGCATCAACCAATCATAACACAACAACTCATAATCATCACCAAGATCAATATGTGCTTCTAATAATATATCAATACAAGTATGCTACATCATCCATAAACCATGTGTCAACAATACTACTAACAAGTGCTCCCAACCATGTACCAAGTATGTACCAATCATGTATCAACTACTCATCAACTATGACTCATCAAGATGTACCAACATCATCAACTATACACCTCACGTATGTGCCAACTCATCAACTACTTGTCTCAACCATGTACCCAACATGTACCTCAACAAAAATCCCTCATCAATTTCATCATCCAAATATGATTTGTAACTTTTTAATAGACCTGGTGTATATGATCACATACCTGCAAATTTTTCTTAACTTTAACAACAAGAGACTAGCATTTTCACCAAACTTTACTTTAGTCTCACGTGACTAGTTTTGGATTAGTCAACAACCCTAACTTGAAATAATTATAACTATGTACTTGTAATGAATAGAGATATGAAAATAGTACACAATGTTCTTCAGTGTGTTTTTTTCAATTCCTCCAGGTGTCACTGCTTGGAACCTCTCAAAAAATGAGTTATAGAAAAAATGGCATACCTTGTTGAATTATTGCTTATTCTAGAGAGCGAACTTGTAGAGTGTTCCCTGCACAGAATATTTGTTGTATGGATCTGAAAATTTTACAAAGAATACCACAAATGGTACTCTAACCAAAAATGTTGGTCTTACTTAATTTGGATCTGTTATGAAGAATTTATGGCGTTTTTACCCGACACACTTGTTTTAGACTAGTTTCAAGACTAGCCACAAACCCTATTTTCCACGGAGTATAACTCCAAAACTACAATGACCCACAAGCTGAAATTCATACCATAGATACTTGGATATGTTTTCTCAATGGCCTATCAATTTCCCAGTCTGAATCATTCTATAAAAAAAAAATATTGTGAAAATGGTGAGATGACCTGTAAATAACATACCTTAGAAAGCATCATCAAAAGAATTTATCCTCCCTTGAATTTCGGTCTTCTTTACTTCACCTTCTCTCTGGAATTCGGCTTAGATATCCTTTGGTTACCCCAGTCACCTGTATATATCAAATATGCTCAAGTGTGATATGAAATGAGAGAGCCTTGCCTCTTATTTATACTTTCATGTAGCTTCCTCAAGGGGTTACCTGTTAACCATCTTAACCCACTTTCCTTATTTTAGGGTTAAACAACTTCTAACCACTTGTCCAATTAGTAATTTATCCATTAAATTTATTATTTAAATAATTTATTTTGTATCCACTTTGACTTATATTACACTCATCACTTCACTTTACCTCAAGGGGTTACCTTCTAACCATCTTAAACCACTTTCCTTATTTTAGGGCTAACCCACTTCTAACCACTTTTCAACTTAGTAATTTCTCCATTAAATTTATTATTTAAATAATTTATTTTGTATTCACTTTGAATTACAGTACACTCATCACTTCACTTTATTATTTACCTTCTAAAAATCTCTTAAACCACTTTGACTACTTTGACTTTTTGGGGCTTCTAGATGACTCATGAGAGTTCTCCAACTTCACATGGCCATAACTCTCTAACAGTGAGGAGTTATGTGTCGTTCCACATACCACTGGAAATAGCATGACATGTATTATCTATATAGAATAGTCTTACCTTCAAATATATCAAAACTCATACCATTATCCATAAAAAAAACTTGGGTCCATTACCCAAACCTAGGTTCTCCAACTTCTCATGGACATAACTCTCTAGCCATGAGGAGTTATGCGACGTTCCACATACCACCGAAAATGGAATTACATGTACTATCTATATGAAATATTATTACCTTCAAATATATTAAAACTCATACCATTATACATGAAACAACCTTGGGTCCATTACCCAAACCTTTGTGCTACCAGAATTCGCTATCGGACTTTCTCCAAGGGTTGACATCAATCACTAAGGGTTGACATCAATCTACAATATCACTCTCCAATGGTTGACATCAATGACAACCAACAATCCATACCAACTGTCCATCAACCTAAGCCAATTGTCTGACATGACATAGCCTCTTGGCATAGGAGTTTGGCTTGAACAGGGAATGATAGGTGTCATGGTGATATTGGGAACCTATCCCATGTGTTGCTTCCCTAGTGTTTTGAAGACCTTGTCAGGCTACTAGTTTGGTCGATAACATGAGTAATTTGTGAAAAGTGATGATATGATAGGAATTGTGTGAAACATTGTTCAAATTCAAAATATTAAACAGTGCTTGTACATTTTCTTCATGAAATCAATCATCCTTCAAACTATTCTAATTAATCATCAATTTATGCCCAGCATTCATCATGTTGCTCATTCTTTCAAACTACAAATCATTCATATGTCCACTTTTAATCATACAGACAAGGAAAAAATGGAAAAAGGAGTTTTATGAATAGGATTGGGGAGCATAACTTATGTAAAATGTTATATATATGATGGGAGATGAAAGTCTATATAACTATCTTTTAAAACATATGATCTTAACCCTTTCTCTCCTCTTACATCGTTAGCATATGAATCTAATTAGCTTGTATTTTTTTATGCTTCCCAAATGTAGATCAAACATATATGAGCAAAAGTAACTCTTCACTTTTACTTCTTCCAAATAATATTTAAGAAAGTCATTGTAATGATGTCCAATCAAAACAAAGTTTTTCGAAATAAGAGTTCCAATAACCATATCATTCCTAGCATAAAGTGACTGTGTTTGCACATATATTGATTCAAATTTTGAACATAGCTCTACCAACATGAAAAATCAAACTTTTACAAGCCATGAATTATAAATTTTACATAAGTTCAAAATGTACCCATATTAATATTGTACACATGAGAAATAATTGTATATTCCAAAAACCAAGACTATATCCTTGAACTTTATATCTAGTCAAGGAAATTATGCCAAGAGGAGAGTAGCTCAAATGGAAGAAGCATCAATTATAATTGATTTCAACCGATAAAGGTTCCATCTTATTAACTTCACAAGTCGTGTGTATGAACACATATTTTATCAAATGAGTTAAATATTACTGTAGAATTTAATACTCATTATAACAAGTGAATTGGTTGTAGCTATGTTATCCCCCATTTCTATGGATAACTAAGGAGATGATGTCTTGAGGTCCTCAGTTTGCATACATGGAGAACCGAGAGACGGACCAGCAAACAGAGCCCCACATCACACCACCCATTACCATGAGATCGATGATTGTGCCATTCACCACACCAGCTTAGCTCATAGAGGACGACAGGTCTTGCTCCATGAGGTATTGAGTCCAACATTGTGGTAAGTGTAATTTTAATAAATGAAGCATTTGAATATGTTGCAAAGGGTTCTTCCTTGACTTTAAAAATGCTTGCTTGTAAATTATGCTCTTTTCCCTATTTCACCTTGGTGGTTGACAGTGTGTCTTAGTAAGTAGTCATCCTCAGGGAAAGGGATACTACTTGGGTGCCTCCTTAATGAGTCATCATACCACTCCCACACATACTTGCCACTTTCCATGTTTCTTTCCCTTTGTTTCCTCATCTTTTGGGTTTTTGGGCCACATTGACCCAAAAAGGGCTTGTACCTCATTTCATGGGAAGAAGGGGTTGAAGGCCCAGATGATTGTAGTTGGAAAAAGATAAAATCCAATCATAAACCTTATGTATGATCGCTCAGGGATCCCAAGAACAATGAAATGTTTCTCACAAAAATTGAGGGACCCGTAAAATAAATAACTAATTAAACATGCCAACCAAGGTAGAGCATGTGTGGGCAATGTTTTTCATGCTTAGGTAGAACTCCCACACATCATCTTCAACTTGGGGAAGCATAATGTGACTAGGATGGAGTTAAGGCGGGAAATGTTTTTCAAGATTAGGTATAAGTCTCAATTTATCTTCAACTTGGGAACACTCTAATAAATTGGCAAAGGGGCCTGGAAAAATCATGCATTGCAACGAGGGGCAACACACCTTCTACAAAGGAACCCATAAATGAGACAAATGAGCCCTTGTATGTCAAGAAACCCAATGCCCAAAAGTTTTACCCCTATCCACCTCATACTCTTCACATGACTTACATAGGTTCCATCTGAGAAACACTCATTAACTTGCGAAACGATTCACCCAATAGGTCATCATGACAACCCTCCCATACCTAAATTTGGCAAGTTGCATAAGGTCTTTGATAATTTGCTTATTTTGAGAGGGGGGGTTGATGTACATGTTCAGATGGTTATTTTATTATGTATGTCTTACTTGACATGATTCTTGTGACTTATGAGCCCTTGGAGGATGAATTTCCTTGTCTTTGCAAGGACTTGGAAAGTGGGAAGTTTTACGTGGAGGCATAGGGTCACTTGGACCTTCACTTGGGGCATGGATCCCATAGAATGGATGTTTCACCCCCTCTCCTTGGACAATTGGATGAGTAATGTTTCCTTTGGAGACATGAGATAACACTTGGAAGAAGTAGAGCTATCCCACTATTGCCCAACATTTGACCTCAAAGGCTCAAAATGTCACTTTTAGGTCATGACATCACACTTGGGGATAGGGTTTAGTGACTGTGGCGATGATTTGATGATTATTTGGCATGCTTTGATGGAGAGAGAGACTCCTCCCATGCATTGGAGTAGTAGGTGGCTTGGCTCATGGCCTTTGGAGGCCCAGCGACTTCTTCTAGAGGCCAAAATGTCTCATTTGGAAGCTAATTAGGGCTTGACATCACCCTTTTAAGGGGAATATTTTGGTAAATTTGAATTTTGAAAATGTAAAGGGAAAATTAGAGGAGTTCAGCCTCCCTATTTTTGTTTTACCCTAATGTAATGTGGAAAAACATTTTTAGCGAGACCTCCTATAAATAGAGGCTTGCTCTTTTCATTTTGATAGATCATCTCACTTGAGAATTACATACTTTATGGATGAAATTTTCGCCCCTCTTGGGAAAATCACATATCACTCTCTTTGATTCTATTTGGATGTTAAACACTTGTCTTTGAAGCTAAAGTGGTGTGCTATCTCTTGGATGCTTGTCTCTTCCTATGGTGATGGAATGTTCTTGGTAGATAAGGGTTTATCTTGTTATTTCTTGGAATTGGTAAGGAATTTATGCATATTGTTGGTATTTCTTTCTTGTTTCATAGTTATTCTTGTCTAGAGCCTTGGAGGAGTATAAGGGCATACACCCTCCACCAAGATTCTGTTAAAATATTGTGTAACTGTAAAGAATATTCTTATCCCCTTTTGTGGATAAAGATAAAATATATTTATTATTGATTAGATCAATCCCCTTTTGTGGATTGATCATGTCGGTCATTATAATTGACCAAATCCCCTTTTGCAGATTGGTCAAACCCTAATTGTAATAGGCTAAATAAGAAGTCGGCCCCATAATATATTAAAGGTGGTTATAACCACCCAGAAGAAGAAGTCGTCCCTGCCAGTGAAGAGACACTTCCACATGTGCCAGAATTGTATAAATAAGAGAGGCCAACGCCTCATTTTAGACACACACTCAGCTCACTCATCTAGTGTGCAAGTATTGAAGGAAGCTGCAGTTACCAGTTGCCAAAAGAAGGAAGAGAGAGAGAGAGAGGGGCATTCTTGGGAGAGGAATTTTTGTGTTGTTTGGTTCATTATCTTGGCATTGTATTGGCTATCTATATTAAGGAAGTTTTGTTGGGTTTTCTTCCCCTTGAGGGTTTCCCAGGATAAATGCTTGTGTACTCTTGTGATTGAGTTTCTCTCAGTGATCATGTCTATGTTATTGTTATCTAGTAAAAAGAAAAGAAACCTAATAATAGCTTAAACTTTAACATGGTATCAGAGCTAAGTTGAAGAGAGCATCTTTTACAGGAAAAAGAAAAACATCATTGTTGTCGTACATGAAAATTAGGGATTTTTATTGAAGAAGGTTTTTAGCCCCAAATCCATCTAGAAAGGTGCACACTACCTCAAGGAACATTTTGGCATCTTCAGCGCACATTTTCAGTGGCTAGATCTCCCGAAAAGTGAAACCCTAGTTTTTACAAAGTACCAGAAGTACCAAAAGTACCAGAGTACCAAAAGTACCAGAAAACCAGAAGCACCAGTCCAGAAATCCACAGATCAAGTTTGAAGGGGTAAAATTTGGATTTTCAGAAATCTGACTGTACCAGCATACTCGCCTCAGTCTAGCGCATCTTTTGGTGAGTTCAGTTTTCAGATCCAAGAAATTTGATTTTTTTATTATTTCTATAGCTCGGAGGGCTAGGGTTTCTACTGCAAGAAACAATGGCTACCAACATGAGGGTAGAAGACAGACTGGAAGGATCTAGAAACTTCAGATCTTCGAAGCATACGTTGCAAATGATTCTAGACGAGAACGATCTCTTAGAACATGTTACAGTAGGTGTACCAGAACCAAATGAAGCAGAGCAAAATACCAAGCATAAGAAGAATGAAAAGAAAGCAAAGAGAATCATGTTAGATTCAATAAAGGATCACTTGATCCATCATATATCCGAACTACAGACAACAAGGAAAATGTATGAAGCACTCAGCAGATTATATGAAAGAACAGACATTAGCCAGAATCTTACCTTAAGAAATCAGCTTCGTAATATGAAGATGGACAACTCAGAATCTGTCAACATCCTACCTTATGAGAGTTTCTCAGATCAGATATTAGCTTGCAGCTATTGTAGATGTCATTAGTGATAAGGAGCTTGTAACCACAACCCTAAATGGGTTTCCAACATTTTGGATTCCTTTTCTACAAGGAGTGTGTGCAAGAAGCAAGTTACCCAAGTTTGATAAGTTTATGGGAAGATTGCACACATGAAGAATCTAGAATTGCAAAACAATGGAAGAGATTAATTGTTGACGAAGAGGAAGCTCTTATAGTTCAAAAAAATAAAAGAAGTTTCTTCAGAAGGAACAATAAAGAAGCTAACTCTGTAAGAGTTCCAGACAAGAAGAAAGATGTTTAAAAGATCAGATGCTACAACTGTCAAAAGTTGGGACACTTTTCCTCTGACTGTCCTCAAGGAAAAGGGAAAAGAAAGCATCAAGTACATGTGGCAGAGGAAGAGGAATCTCCTCCCTCAAAGAAAGCTTTAGCAGAAATTAAGGATTATGCACTTTAAGTTGAAGATAGTTGATTTGAAGAAAGATAGCAAATGGTGGAGTCCGTGGAGCCTCCCCACACAAAAACAAAAGATAAGTATTCATGTTTATTTCTAGTATCTTGTTTACTTCAATACTTTATCATTACAAGTTAGATTTTTGTGAGAATGTTAATTAATCTTGTTTTACTTCAATGTCTATGCAGACTTATGAAGGAAGTATCAAAGAAGAGGATGAAGAAAGAGATAAAATATTTATTTCATGTATGACCACTCATGAGAGTGACAAAGAAAGCATATTGTAAGTAAGTTTACAAGTCTCTGAAGAAAGAACTTATGCTGTGAATTGCAGAAGTTAGACAACACGACAAGGACGTATGATATGGTGACAGTTAGTGAAGACCAGACAATATCTGATATTCATATAGGAGCAGGAGGCTCCTAAAGATGCAGAACAAAAATATTCAAGATGAAGAAAAAGATGGATACTCAGAT
>ML792284.1:337306-393738 GCA_009831015.1 Picea engelmannii | reverse complement strand
TGAACAATAGTATAAGAGTTACACCAATACACCACAATACACCATGCACAATATATATGAGAAATAATCAATAGTTTTTGTTCATGGGAAGTAATGACTTCCAAAGGTAGCTACAGCTTCCAAATGTAAAGGGAGGGATAAACATCCAAGAGGAATATAAAATCCTTCAATATAAAGAGAGATTTGAACTCTCTATCCTTTCCCCTTCCTTCCACCCAAGAATATATGAGAGATAATAAAACTTTATTCAATTCTGGGATGTTCATAAGACCCAACTTGTACAGCATGCCTCGCGCTCAATATTTAACATCTGATTCTAAAAATCGCACACAAGAAACTAAAGTCCGTACTCTTTCCAATGGAAGTGGTCCCACTGCATTTGGAGTCTGTATGAAAAAGTTATGACTATTTTACCCAGAACACCTGTTTTTTGACTAGTTTCAGGAATGGTCACAAACCCTATATTCCACAGAGTGTATCTCCATAATGATAGTGAATCAAGAGCTTAACTTTTTACCATAGGTACCTTGATATGTCTTCTCAATACCATAGTGATTTCACCATCTGGATCGTTCTAGAAAAAAAGTTATAGCAAAAATGGTAAGATGACCTGAAAATAACATACCTTAGAACACATCACCAAAAGACTTCATCCTCCCTTGAAATCCGTCCTTCTTTTTCTTCTTGTTCTCTCTGAAATTCGACTTGTATCAAATGAATGTATGATGATGTTTATTTATATCATTTATGTCACTTCCTTTTAACATTAGGTCCGACCTAACACTTTCTTATTTTGTAATTCTTTTCTTTAATTATCTTCAGGGCCTACATGTACAATTCACTTTGTTATCTTCAAAAATTCATTTCTCCTCAACCATGAGGATCCACGTGACGTGCCACATACCACTGGAAACAACATGATGTATACTATCCATCCATGGGTGTTGTATCTGCATGTTCATTTTCCTTCATGTCCAAATAACTTCATCAATCTTGTGGTCCAAAACCCATGACTAGGGTTGACATCAATGACAACAACCAATCTTCCAACAACTTCTTCTGTCATCATGAGATCTGATCTTCTGGGTAGTCATCTTGATGTTATAGGAAATCTTCACCATGCTTCTACTGTGGACTGGAGGTTCTCCACCAAATTGTCTTCTTCTTATCTGCATACAGGAGTATCTTTCTAGTATGCCTCAAAGTCTTGAGATTGCTCTGCATGCGCTCTTTACTCAATTTCTTCTGGAGAACATTCTGTGCATTCATCTGATGTAGAATTCTGACTCATGGATGTTGTGGATAATATAATGACTTATATAGAGATAATTCTGGTGTACTAGAACAATCAATCATCATAGTCTCCTCCCTCCATCTGAGAGAACCTCTAGTTCTGGATCTCGCAATGCTTTCATTCATAAGTCTTTCGTACACTGTTCTTCATCATGACTTTCAGTTCTTCTGCTTGATTGCTTTTAGTGAGTTCATGTCAGGCTGGTAATCTTGTGATTATTGATAGAATGACTGATTGTTCTAGTTTCTATTTCTTTCTTGGAATATTCATGTTCTTCTTCATGTTTTCATTATCTCTTGGATTCATGGAGATTCCATGTTCTAGATATTCTACTTCTTATCTTCATCATTGGTTCACGGATCTGGATGGACAACCAGGAATACTTTAAGGTTTCTCTTTGAAGAGGTCTTCTTCTGTATTTGAGTTGAACATGTACTATCTTTCATGACTACTACCATGGATATATACATTTCATCATTTTCAATGGATCATAGGATTAGCTCCCTCCTAATCCTTGCTTCATGTAAGAGTGCATATAATCTTCTCCCCTCGTTTGACTGCTTCAGTCTCCATCCTTATTGTCTTCTACAATATATAATAGAGTTCACGCTTCCATCTGCAACCTTATTATCTTCTACAATACATGATTGACTCTCTTGTCTTAACAGAGTCCACGCTTCCGTCTTAGTTGTCATCATAGGTCTTTCTCCAATTTCTCTTGATGTCTGACTTCTAAGTCTCTTCAGGATTGATTCTGATTTCGGCTTATCTTGTAATATCTTTCACATGATATATTTCATTCTTTCATGTGTAATATCTAGTGATATTCACCCTTGTCTTGTTGTTCTTTCATAGGTATAGTTCTTCTTGGAACACATTATCTTCCAAGAGATAGATATACAAGATATGTACAGAGACGATGCAAGCAAGATATGTACAGAAAATAAGAAGAGTGTTGTTACCTTTTAGCAGAAGAAATCTCTTCCATCCTTCTTAATCTTCTTTGTCGGTTCCTTTTCTTCGGAAATCGATGCTTCGTGTTTCTTCTTCCTTTTCTTTATCTCGGGACATTGATTTCTGTAGTGACCGTACTTCTGACAATTGAAGCATTGTATTTCTGAAATGTCTTTCTCTTGATTTGGCTTCCTCCTTGAACCAAACTTCCTTTTGTTTTAGAAGTTCTTGAATCTTGCTGTGAAGGCTTGATCATCGTACTTCTTTTGAGGTTTCTCTTTTGCATTGATCCTTGATTCTTCTTGAGCACAGCAAGTCCAAAGTTCTTCAAATGTCGGGTACTCCTTCCTTATGTTCATGCTTGCAGCAAATGCATCCCATGTCTTGGGAAGACCATTGGGTACTATGTTCACCAATTCTTTTTCTGAAGTGATCTCTTCAATAGCTTGTAGTTGATCTCTTAGCTGCTAGATCCTTACAAAGTATGATGTTATGATATCGTCATCATTCATCTTCATGTCACGGAGCTCATTCTTCAGACTCATAACTTGTCCAATGTTTCTGACTGAGAAGAGATTTGTTAGGGCATCATACATCTTCTTCGATGAGTTAAGATGGGAGATGTAGGGTATCAAGTGGTATTTTATGGAATCCACTATGATACTCATGGCATTGATGTCAATGTCTTTGAACTTCTCCATAGCTGCAACGTTTTGCGGTTCCTTCTCTTCTCCTTCTTTAAACTCTGGCTTCACGATCTTTCCTTTCACAATATCCAACACTTTATTCTTAGCAAGGACGAGGTCAATCCTTGTCTTCGATGCTCTGAAGTTAGAGGCTCCATCTAGCTTGTTCTTAGACTTCATAGAATTCATCGTGGCTTGCTTGACTTGGTCAAACCCTAGATTTGATCGAAAATCCAAACTTCACGTCTTGGCCTTCTAAGAGTACTAGGAGATGCGCTGGGCTAAGGCGCACTGATCTATCTATACATTAGGTCAATCTCGTCACTTAAGGTGCCTCGACAAGAGGTTTAGGGTTTCTGCAACTGCTTCTACTGGTAACCCTAGCTGCAATGCTTTTTGGAAGTTGCTCTTGCTAGTAAACCTAACAGCAGTTCCTCAACGAGCTCAATGTCTAATGGCTATGTTTCCTTCCAGCATTTTAGGATGACTGAAGGGGTGTGGGCCCATAACCTGTTAGAATATAGAAGATGGTGTGCTCATTTTACCATTGACGATACCCTCGTCACCCAACCACAGGCTGAAGCCTCCCTCCAATCACCTTAACCTTGACTGAGAATTCCTCTGGAAGCAAACCATGGGCTAGATAGACAAACAAAGAGTAGTGCATCAATCCCCAAGGATAGCACATCACAAAAGAATGATCAGATGTTCCAAACCCTAGCCAAGAGATATCCAAGCCAATATTGAAACTAGTTGTTGTTGCAGCTGCAGCTGTAACCCTCCTCCAAACTTGCGCACCAGACTGCAACTGCAGTGCGCACCAACTGGGAAACTACAATTCTGAGATGTTGTCAAATGAGAACTAGCGCCCTGTATTTATAGTAATCCTGCCAGTTTGTTGGGGCTGACTTCTCCTTCTGGGTATGTGTCTGTTTAGTATATTATTATTAATTCTGGCCGACTTCTTCTCTTGGAGGCTAATAGCCTAATATAAATTATCTTCTTGAGCCGACAAGGCTTCTAGGGTTATTAGCCAACTCATTAGGGTTTCTCTTGCTTCCCGGAGACTTCTATTCTCGTCAGGTTCACACGTGGGGGTAAATACCTCCCGTAGCTACCATAATATTAACATTCCCAACCTACAATATCTGCAATAACAAGTTGCTTTGAAGAATTTCATAAACCCAGTTTTTGAAATTCATTATTATCATGGGTTTGAAACCATTAATCTTCATCCATCAAAATTGTTTAAGGAAATGCGACCAAACATAATAGTAGTTCTAAATAGAAATGGTATAAGTCACCATGAATTTTAATAGATATAGGTTCGAGTTCATTTACTTGGCAATGGTTAAAAATGCCAAACCATACCAAAAATCTGTCAACCATAAAAGTTTTGGTCAAAGTAAAACAAAGTCATCAAAAAAACTGTGTATTTCGAAATAACGGATAGGACTCCAACCCAATAAGCTTTGACACTGAGATGGGCTCGACCCATTTCTAGTTAAAATGATAACTAAAATATGGCCAAATTTTATGAGTAAGCAAGTCAAAATCCACCCAGAACTTGGTTTATTAAACCGATGTTATTTGTTCATCAAGTTGAGCTGGGTAAATTTCATTCATCCCAAAAATTAATGCAGAAACTATAACCAACAAGAAAGAGTCAATTTTCGAGCTAGGTTCTACTTGTATGCAAACCAACAACAAAAACCCATAACTTTATTCACCTTTTCATATTTCAATCAATTGGGACAAATGGAAAATGGTAGTATGGACATAGAGAACCATAACTCAATGAATTCTTAGGAAATAAATACATTTTCTCTCATTTTTCTTCAAGAAATGACAAAGTAGGGAAAATAAGACATTTTTATGTACACAATATGCAAACCAGAGCCAAACTTACTCAACATAAAGACAAATGCATTGCAAGAGATGTAGAACAAACCACGAGTTCATGCCTTATCATAAAAAAATTTATACCAGTGTCGAGAACCAAGAAAGTTACCAAAACTACCTGAAGCAAGGGTTTGGACTAGCAAACATAGCTCAATCTCTCCCGACAACAAGAACAAATGAAATGAATCATGGAAAACCCTCAAACTAGCAAGGTGACAGACGTGATACTATGGAGTAAATGCTCATGTCTTGTCATATTCAATGCATAGACAACTCCACTACTCAACACAAATCGAAAGTCGTAAACCACATATGCAACATCAATTAAAATATACCCCTATCATATGCCATATAATAAATCAAACCAATCACGAGCTCAAACCAAATGCCAAGTGAATTTTAACCACATATGTCGTATCAACATTTCAATCATAGAGATCCTCACTTGTCACATCTTATAACTAACCAAATCCACACGTGAAGATCACCATCATTGTCAAACAATGCCTTGTATCATGTGACCATCATATCATATGAAATCAATAAAAAATTTATACCATGCAATGATAAACATACAAGCCTCTTTTTGTTAACTCATTTGAGCTCCCTTTAAATTTCAACCATGTGCCATATCTAAAACATACCATCGATCCAAAACTTATAACATACCACCATGTGTATGAGCCATGGATATCATATCCCATATCAAGTCCTTTGAACTTATATCATCCATAGTATGAGTTATTTCCATAGATAACTTAAATGATTAGGGCCATAAAACCTTTGGCACATACTAAGACTTTGAAATCTTAGTTTCTTCATATAT
This sequence comes from Picea engelmannii, assembly GCA_009831015.1. NCBI lineage: Eukaryota > Viridiplantae > Streptophyta > Pinopsida > Pinales > Pinaceae > Picea > Picea engelmannii. The sequence continues at coordinate 388,076 of ML792284.1, read as the reverse complement.
ATGAGGAGAATATATGAAATATAAACTTGTTCTTGTTATAACAAAAGAATGTGATTCTAACCCCTTTATATGTGTGAATATGTATAACATAGACCCCAATATTTCTTTTGATAAGTACTCGATCATCAATGTAGAAATAAGAAGTAATCGTCACTGCATATAAAGTTGTCAAGTATCATCATGCCAAGATTCCTCATGGATTTCGGATTTCTATCATCACATCATTTGGAACAAATATGTATGAATATTGAGAGAAATGACTGAAAATTAATGTATTTGGGTTTTCTTAAAGGGGACCCCACCTACTAGCTATATATATGTATTATAGTCTAATAATAGGCCTCACAATCCTTTGCAGACTTTTATAGCAAGTGACGAAATTTTGAGTCAACGGGTGGGAGTGGGGTATTGGCAGTCAATAATTTACCCAACATTTTGTCTTTTTCTAATTGGGATAGTAACTGGTATCTAGCAGCTAGGTGGTCATCATCTAGGGTTTCTTTGGTTGTAGGATCATAAAAGTGGAGTATTTGGGTAATTGATTCTTTGGAGATTGAGCAAATAATCCTAGTATCATTTGTGGTGGTGATATGTTAATTGTGATCGTCATAATTTGTAGCACACCACTCAATCATCTTAGGAAAATGATAAGTTTGATGAATATTCAAACGAGATAGGTTTGATTCCTAGAGGAACAATTAATCTTTCCTGATGTTAGCATCAATTTAAGCCCTTTGAATTAACTAATACAGGTCAGGGTAAGAAAGAGTGGGGTTGAAAACGTCCCCCTCTCTATCTTCCAGGTGGTCTTGGGGAGTGAGTTGTTTGGGTCCCTTTTTCATTCAGTTAGGGCTCGCTTTAGACTTCATTTTGAAGCTTTAATAGAAAAAACTAATCCAATAGATAAAAAGCAGGGTCCAAGGCGATTCAAATTGCCTATTTTGGCGATTGCAAGAAGAGTGTATAGATTGTCATCAAGGTTTCAAGGTTTAACTTGGGTACCAAATCGTGATTATGATGAAATTATACCAATCATCCGTTAAAATCCCCTTTTGGGCCTTTTATATGGTTTTTAGGCACGCATCACTTTTAAATTGGCAAGAGTTATGAACTCTATGAAGTGCACAAAAATTTGGATGACGACACTAGTGACGTCAGCAAGGTACAAAGACCACGTGGAAGACATGTGTTGGTCTAGGTGGCTGCCTATGTAGTACTTTCATCAAGGCAAGGTGGCACCTGGTTGGGCCAAGTGTCTCTCGACGAGAGTGACTCATCATTGTCAACATGCATTGAGGAGTGTACCCCTGCACATGTGTCCAGTTGTCTTCCCTATCATCATCCTTGAGTGCCCCATCATCATCCAACTAGGCGTCAGGTTGAAATACAATTAGGTGGTTTTCTAGAATACTAGAATTAGTATCGCATGTTCGCGTTAGTGGTTTTCCTAAGGCCCTAAGTGATGCAAAACCAATCAGATGCAACCCCATAGCATGGGTAAAACCACCCTCGCATCGTTGAGGGCGGTTAAATAGTGGGCATGTTCATGATGTGATATGCATCGTGAGCTATCAATCTTGGAAGCCAATAAGTGCTATATTATAGACCAGTGATCTCGTAAATGCATTGGATTTCTGACTTTATCCCCCGGTCTTAGCACTCGATCACTGATATGACCCATCCACAAGCATGCAATTGCATCTGTGTATGTTTTTTCTCACTTTTGAAGTCTGTGATAAGCACATTTTTCTCCATTTTATCCCTTTTAGATACATAGGTCATTTTTCCTTCAAATTTATCACTGCCATTGAGAAATGTTGACATTGTACTAACAAGATGTTTATTTTTTTTATGGAATGAAGTGCTTATTGGGTTAAGGATACAATGTTGTGGATCTAATGCCCACAAAGAAAGCCATATTTCTCTTCAAAGATTGTTTCGTTGAAGATTGGATTTAAACGGTTTGCAATAATCTTAGTGATAAGATTATAAATTAGGTTGCAACAAGATATAGGCATGAAATACTCAAAAGATATTGACTCTTTTTTTTTAGGAATAAGTGCTAAGTAGGTAGAGTTAAAGGATCCCCACACTTTTCTGGATCTTTGAGATTCTAGAGCTACCTTAATAATATCATTTCTTAGAATCTTATAAAACCCCAAATAGAATTCTACACTCAAACCGTCCGGGCCAGGGCTATTGCATTTTTGGACTGAGGAAAGAGTAGAATGAATTTATTTTTCCATTATCTCCTCTTGAAGCGAGGCATTCATCTCTTCCCTTATGGATTTTGGAAAGAGGAAACTAACCTTTAAAATTTCTTTGATAGGGCACCGAGGTGGATCCTTAAACAAATTTGAGAAGTAATCTTTACCTACTTCTACAATGTCATCAAAAGAGGTGACCCTACTACCTCGAGAGTCTTGGATTTCTCAAATTAAATTATTCATTCTCCATTGTTTTGCGTATGAATGAAAAAAAATTGTGTTGTCGTCCCCCTCATTTAACCATATAGCTTTGTTTTTCAATATCCACTTATTTTCCTTGTAATCTAGGAGATATTTCCTTTATACATGCACAATTTTTTCTCTTCCTCCTCTAACATATTGTCCAACTTCCCATCAATCAACAAGGATCCTATATTTTTCCTCCAAATCCCGAATTTTTTTGGTACTTTTTCCATTGAAAACTTTGGCCCATTGGAAAATTGCTTTTTTAACTCAACCAATGTTGTTGGAGAATTGGTGCATATAGGAACGACCAACACCCTTATCTAGGGGTGTCCAAATGGACTTTATAATATTTTTGAAGTGCTCCTGTAAAAGCCATGCATGGTTAAATTTCATAAGTGAAGGTGGCCTGAGGTTTTTCCTTTCTACCTTCAACATTATTGGCATATGGTCGAAAAATCCCCCTACCACCACATGAACCTTCATTTTCCATTGATTATCCAACATCCTTTCTCAAACAAGATATATATCTAACCTTTTTTCCACTAGGTCCTTACCTTTCCTTCCATTTCACCAGGTTTGAGTTAATTTTGGAGGCTCCAAGTTAATAAGACTATTCTGTTATATCAAATTGATAAAAAAACAATTTCTTGAGAGTCTTGACGAGGATGGGGCCCCCAAACCTCCCGAAAGAGAGAGTGAAGTTAAGGTCTCCTCCTAGAATTATATTTGAGATAAGAAATCAAAGATGCTCACTTCTTCCCAGAAGAGGACCCTATCTGTGTAAGGACCATAAATATTTATTAATCTAACCGAACAATTTAGGTTACGATCAGCCAGGGCCAGCACAATTCTTGATGGGAGGAGGGAAAAAAAGTAACCTTAAACCTCATTCTTTAGGCTAAGAGCAACCCTCCTGACATGCCAATAGAGTCAATACAGAAAAACCAATCACATAAAAAAATTGGAAGACCTCTATCGCTTTTTCACCACTGCACATAGTTTCTCGAATCATAACAAAATCTCACTTACAAGCCTAAACAAGCCTTTTGAGGGCTATCACTTTAGGAACACGCCCAATTCTCCTTACATTGAAAGATAACACAATCATTTTAAAATCTTGTCAAGGGCTCTCCCCACTCTAAGGGCCCGATCAATTGTAGTTTTTTTCCACTCTTGATTTCTTTCAATGACTTTGACTGAGCTATAGAGATCAGGAACTTCCATCCTATGTGTCCACTAGGGCCCTTGTCTAGTGCCATAACCCCTGGGACATGGTCCTCAGGAAACTTTTTGGATTTGGAATGGAGCAGGTAGTCAAACTTAATCATCGACATGGAAGGGAGATTGGAAGACAAGTACATTGAATGGCTCAAAGATTCTCCTTGAGATTTTCTAGAAGGAGACAAGTGGGGGGAGAGTACCAATGGGCCCACTTTTTTGGATGAGTTAAGGGAATTCATCGATGAAAAAGAATCACTTATGCCAGTTGGGTTTTTTATAAGAGAGGAGGAGAGAATTGAAATTGTGGGCAGATAATGTCCCCATTTTTGGATTCCTCTGCTCCACGGTCAGAGGCGACCTTGTGAGTTTATGTCAGCTTGACTAGAGGAGTAAAATGAGGTTAACAATGAGCTCATGAAATTTGGAGGAGTTATATGGGAGCCAGGCTATTTCCTTCACCATATTTCGTCATCAGGATCATTTCTTCACAGTCCTCTCTTGGTTTCGTGGCATTTCAATGATTTATGTAATTTTGGGTTATTATTGAGCATACTTTAATTAATTACGCTAAAGGTACTATTTGGATCATGTGATCTAAAGGGATACCTTCGTGTAATAGCTCGTTGGAACCAGGACAAAAAGATATAAAGGTTAGGATGATAATAAATGGACGTCTGACATCCAAGGATGTCTTAAAAGACAATTAAGTACTTTCTAACATTAAAGAGGGGTTAAAAAGGGTATTTGAATGAAAAGAAAAAAGGGAAAAAAGGCTCATGTGGATAAAGTCAGCAGGGAAATATATAGAAGGGGTTTGGAGAAGTATAAAGGAAGGGTATCACTTCACCTTCCTCGTTATGAGTTGATCTCTTATTTGAGTGCTCGTAGAGCCAAGGTTTTTTTGGGGGTTGTTGGGGTTTTTGGGAATCCATGCAGGATTTCCATTGGAATCACCTTGCAAGTCCTTCTTTATTTTAGAGGTTGCAACGATTTACTTGGGAGATTAGTAGAGCTTCCTGGAGGGTCAACTCATCATTCCTTCCAGGGTCGTGGCATTAGGAGGTTGGTTGGAGGGTTGATCTCATTCTTTGATTGAGATTGTGGGCACATGTAGAAGTTGTGAGGCTGGTGGAGAGATCACATACTGTAAGAAGGGTAGAGTTCTTCCCATTTACAAAAACGAGGGTCAAGAGAAGGGTCGTGAGTTTATTGAGGGAGTTGTCTCCCATATTTTGCAGGTCGTGAGGGTTAAGAAGGGGTCACAGACTCCTTTATTGTGTCATGTGAGTACAAAGAGGGCCAAAGATCCCATTGGGTAAGTTGTTGGGTGTTGGTAAAGAGTTGTGGGCTCTTGGGATTGTAGGCCATGAAGGTTGAGGTGCCAAGAAGGTACTAGAAGAAGCTTGTGACCTCCCTTGGAGAGGTCGCGAGGATTACAATAGTCAGCAGAGGATTAGAATAGAGACATGATCTCTTTCATGAGGATTATAAGAGAGCCATGAGCTCTTTCATGAGGATTAAGGAGGGACCGAGTGCCCACGTCCTGGGCCTTGGGTTGAATCATGGAGATTGGAGAGAAGGGACACATCTATGTTCTTGATGTTGAGAGGACCAAGGGAGGCTTGGAGGGCCTTGGAGTAGATCGACAACTCTATTGAGGATACATTGGCACCATATCCAAGTTCCAGTTTGAGTTTGTAGTGTTTTCTATTGTAATGCAACTGTTGTATCAACCACTAGAATTATAGTATTGTGTGTCCCATATTCCACCCATAATAAAAATCCAATGTTGTCTCTTTTATCAATTGTGTATATGGGTTGCTTGCTATATAAAATGTCTATCACTAGAACAGATGCAAACTATTTGTAGAAATTCATCAATCAACTTGTAGCACAAAAAACTTGTGAATGCTAAGTATTTGAAAAAAAAAACACAAAGAGAAACACCATCATTGAACAACAAACAAGTATATTTCCATTGGGGATATTACAGGGTAGATGAACTTCCTTCAGTTAACATTTAAGACTAAAAGATAACTTTCGAGAGTTAATTGGAACTTCCTAAGATTTAGACTTACCAGGAGAAAACCTCGCTCGTGCCTAAATTGAAGAGTTGACTAGGGAGCTACGTCCCGCAACCTTGCCTCCACTTTTGACTAATCCTGAGGAGCATGACAACTTCTCTAGCTCATTCACCTTCGACAAATTTTTTCTTTTCCAAATTTTTTGAAATGGTGGAAAATGAGATGGAGAGAGTTTACACTAAGCCTACTAGTGACCCACTTTATGACAACCGAAACACCTAAATGGGATTCTCTGGTAGTCGATTCTCTATGTCCACGTGAAGCCTCTCCATACCAGCTTGATCTCGTCCAAAAAAATTCTATTCAAGTCCACTTCTATTTGGACCCATGCTTGCCTCTTATCTATCTTTTCCACCCAGCCAGGCTCGCAACTGATATACTTCCCAATTTGATCTCCAATAGAGACTAAAACTGCTTCTTCCTAGAAAACCAATAGAAGGTTTGGAAAGATTTCCCAAACCTTTGCCAGAGATTGGGCTTCTCGAGCAAGTCAAATGAGATCAACCATTCTTTTAAGATTAGGCCAAAAGGCTCCCAACACCAAACTATGCTAAAAACTTCCTCCAAATCCTCCTTACTACAAAATTTAAAACGGATCCATCCTCACACCAAGGTGTGAAATTCAAGACAATATCCAAGCATCCCAACCCAATTCTCATCTAGCCATGATTTTAGTGATGTCGGGGAAACAATTTTGTCGTAGAAACTACCCATCGCCATTATTCCCAATATATCAAGGATGGCCCTAATTTCATGTCTACACCTACCACCATCCTCCCTTTTTACCTCTTTACTTTCCAGTACCTTGCCTTCTTTGCTTGGTGACATGCTACAGGTGGGTTTTGTAGATTCAAACCAATGGGAATGGATTCTCTAATATACTCTCTTTTTGTCGACTCTCTGGTTGCATACAAAGTTGACAAAAGCTTTGAGTTATTACCTCCCAACGCACTATCCAAAGAAATATCTATAGCCAAATGACGCATTGAATCTCCCTAGGACATCCCGCCGGCTTGTAAAGAGTGGATGAATGCCCTCGAGGATACAACGATCGATCGCAGCCAACGGTTGTAAATCGACCAAATCAACAACCCATTTAATCTCTGGCTTTGAATAAACACCTCGTCCGTGGGGAATACGTTCTCTATGTCCTTCTCATATTCACCGAAATCGAGCTCAACGTCATCTATCATAATCCTAACCTGAAATCTATGACAAAGCAAATAAAATCATGGCAGGCATGTTGCCATTGCTACCCAACTGCCTCCCAACATCGAAAACAGAATGCCTCCAGACGGGTTACATGGATTTTATCTTAGTTTTGCTAAACTATACCCTTGTCAGAAACCTTTGAACTCAATCTTTTAGCCAACCACCATTGATTACCTCAAGGATATACTACCCCTCCCAAAGGTTGATGTTGTTGAGAGCATGGAGACATTTTTTGTCCTGCACTAGATGATCAATGATCATAATGTATTAATGGATATTCAGTTGGATTTTTCATAATTTATATATATATATATATATATATATATATATATATATATATATATATATATATATATATATATATAGCCCAAAGGGGTTGGATCCAATGGTGGAAAGCGAGGAGTTTTTCACCATTGGGCAAGGTTCAAATCTCGTGAGGGATTTATCTAGAGTCATGGGGGCACCTTGAGGTAGTGGTCGAACGTGTGGTTGCACCTAGAGATACTATATTAAAATGGTATCATGACCCGTGCACACATAAGTGGATCAAAGCCCACCCCCGTGTCCTTCAAATTTTACCCAAAGGGGTTGGATCCAATGGTGGAAAGTGAGGAGTTTTTCACCCTTGGGCAAGGTTCAATTCCCATGAGGGACAAACCTGAAGCCGTGGGAGCACCTTGAGGTAGTGGTCGAACGTGTGGTTGCACCCAAAGATATTATATTAAATGATATCATGACCCGTGCACACATAAGTGGATCAAAGCCCATCCCCATGTCCTTCAATTTTAAGAGCCCAAAGGGGTTGGATCCAATGGTGGAAAGCGAGGAGTTTTTCACCGTTGGGTAAGGTTCAATTCTCATGAGGGCTTTACCTGGAGCCATGGGGACACCTTGAGCTAGTGGTCGAACGTGTGGTTGCACCCATAGATACCATATTAAATGGTATCATGACCCGTGAACACATAAGTGGATCAAATCCCACCCCCATGTCCTCCAAATTTTTAGGCCCAAAGGGGTTGGATCTAATGGTGGAAAGTGAGGATTTTTTCACCATTTTTCAAGGTTCAATTCTCATGACATCTTTACCTAGAGCCATGGGGGCACCTTGAGGTAGTGGTCGAACGTGTGGTTGCACCCAGAGATACTATATTAAAATGGTATCGTGACTTGTGCACATATAAGTGGATCAAATCCCACCCCCATGTCCTTCAAATTTTAATCCCAAAGGGGTTGGATCCCATGGTGGAAAGCGAGGAGTTTTTCACCGTTGGGCAAGGTTCAATTCTCATGAGAGATTTGCCTGGAGCCATGGGGGCACCTTGAGGTAGTGGTCGAACGTGTGGTTTCACCCAAAGATACTATATTAAAATGGTTTCATGACCCATGCACACATAAGTGGATCAAATCCCACCCCCATGTCCTTCAAATTTTTAAAGCCCAAAGGGGTTGGATCCAATGGTGGAAAGCGAGGATTTTTTCACCATTGGGCAAGGTTCAATTCTCATGAGGGCTTTACCTGGAGCCATGGGGGCACCTTGAGGTAGTGGTCGAACGTGTGGTTGCACCCAGAGATAGTATATTAAAATGGTATCGTGACCCATGCACACATAAGTGGATCAAATCCCACCCCCATGTCCTTCAAATAAATCCCACAGGGGTGTAGACCGATTGGCAAGTGTCATGTAAATGGAAGGAAATATGTAAAAATAGGTCTCAAGGTCGATTCTCACCCCAATTTACTTGTGCTCCATTCTTCCGGGCTGCGTGGAATCACATGGGGTTATAGTGGTAGTGGACGGGTATCGACCCCATGTCACGCGAGTATGAGAACCGTGAGTTGTCGATTCCCCCAGTACAATATATATGTGTGTGTGTGTGTGTGTGTGTGTGTGTGTGTGTGTGGTTCAAAGATATATGTTTGTACTTGATCTTATTTATAGTATTGCCAATTATTACTGCAAATTTACATATTTGCAGTTTGAGTGGCCCTAATGGTTAAAAACATGTGTTTCTTCCTAAGAGGTCACAAGTCCAAATCCATAGGGGGGTAGGGTATGTATACCTCCATAGACTTTAGCAGAAAAATTGTTGTGCGGAGGGGGTCCCTTGTCTCGCAAACAAGGGAGTCTCACATACCAATTTGGTGTCTGGCTTGGTCATGACCTTAAAATTATTATTATTATTATTATTATTATATAAATTTAATTTATTTCCGTTGATTCAATTGCATATATGAAATTTTTATTTATTGTTTAAGTATATAATTTTATATACAATTTGTTTCATTGATATTAGATCAACATCAACATTGTATGATATTTTTTTAATTATTCACATCATATTAATTTGTATTGAATAATAATGATGAAAGAAAATCAAATGAATATAGAACTACTACATTAGTAATAAATATAATGAATATGAAACTACTAAACTAAAGATACTACTATTATTAGTCCCTGTCGTAAGCATAGAGGGACTCGAGAGATCGATAATTCGTTAACCTTGTATTAGATTGTCCTTTGGCCACAAATATTTCCATATTATCTATTGTTGGAACCAAGGAACTGAAAACATTGATTTTTATATAATAAAAAGTATCATATATGTCATGATTTGAATGGACAACAAATTGGAGGTCTTATTGTCAACTTCGTTATTCCCAATGTTATATATGTTGGCATATCCAAAGTATTTGATCGTATATGGTCTTTTTGAATCATATATTTTCTTATGCATTGGTCGAAGATGGATTAATGATAGCATTAGTTCAAATGTTTGGCTTAGCATTTTTTGCTAGGTAGAATACATTTCTCTAGCATATTACTATGTGTGATTTTTTCTTTATTCTCGTGTGCTTTGAGAGAACAGGCCTGCCACGCTGCATTTTCTCTTAAATTTTTTCATAGGCCTACATCCTTCGATGGTTCTGACAGTATTAAGTGTTTACCCAAAAGGTCTGGCAGCCTAAAATGTTTATTCTACGGATGCGTTGCATTACAGTTTCGTTCCATTTTTTATGGTGTTGTTTGCAGTGAAATTGTGTTGAATTGTTCTCCACCGGCATCACTAGTTCAGTGGTTGATGCTTGTTCGCTAGTTCGTTCCATCATTCTTGTTCTTGTTTGATTCAACTTTTCAAAGTTGAGGTCCTACACTGATGCAGGAGCAGCACCAACAACAAGTGAGCATGGGGCAAACACCAACGCATTTTGGCACATGATGAATTGTTTGAATGTTTTGAAGTTTGATACGCCAAACATAAATGAAACAATTAAGAAAGGGCGTACTTGTAGATTGTAATCAGACCTTGAGAATCCCGCTCTTGTCTGAAGGACTAAGAGGCATTTGTGCTAGTAAATGTAAGTAGGTAGCTTTGAATTCTTAGATTAGACAGTTTTAGGAGCTAGAGGGAAAACGGATATAGACACCCTCACTTGTATCATTGTAACATTAGCAACATAATCAATCAAGAGATCATAGAGAAGAAGAAGTAGAGAGCTATGTAGAGTAAAAACCCATGTACAGAAGTTCTGGATTAATACAAAGATCTTTAGTTCAGACTCATGGTGTCCAATTGATTTCTGTGTTGTACATGCTAATTGATATATGCTTGTTTACTCTCTGTTATGAATTTTCTTTTATCCCATGTATGCATGATTTCATGTTAAGTATTTGAAGTCTGAGAGAGTGAAGAATGAGTTTCAATTGTTTCTCTGTCTGAGCAAGAGTTTTCCTGCAAGGAGTGCAGTGAAATTGTCCGCAAGGTGTGCGTTGACAGAAGTCAGAAATTGTCTCTGCAAGCTCAGGAGAGATAACATTGTTCTCATTCTAGCAGAAGTGAAAGTTAAGCACAAGAGCCGTGCAAGGAGTGCGTAGGCTGAGTGAAGTCTCAGAGGTTGCAGCCTGAGGAAATTGTTGAAAGATTGTTGTCACAGGGAGTGCACAGAGTCTAAGAATTCAAATACTTGGAGTGTATTTGAAGAAGTGCACGCAGGAATTTTCCCCAAAGAACTTGAGGATTTTTCAATCAAGCTTAGGAGGGATAGAGTCTTCGAAGTTGTTGAAGACAAAATCAAGAGGGATAGTGCCTTGAACTGTTGTAAGAAGGCACAACGACGTTGTTTTACAGGTGGATAAGTTTCATGAAATGACACTTTATTCATTTCGCAGGAATCATTAAGGAGGAATTTGACAATTGAAATTCTCCGTGGAGAATTCGCGAAGTTCCGAGAGTCGTCGGATCATGCAGAGGAACAAGGGAGTTACGGTTTCAAACCTTTGCATCAATATTCACGAGGTTGCGAAAGGCGAAGTCACAAAATCGTGAAAGAATCTGAGTCGTTTGTTAGAAGGAGGACACATGTCGCGAGATCGCCCATATCGGGGATTCAGATATCAGAGATTAGAAAGGGAAGTTCTTCAACTTCACAAGTGGCGAATTCATGAGAGAATCGTAGCCATCCATCGGAGGAGGACAGGTGGCAAAGATCAAGGGATCTTGTGAACTCGGAGGTTTGCAAGGTCAGAGCCCAAAGATTGGGTGCTCCAAGTGGCGAAATCGCGAGGAGTTAGGATAGTCGTAGGACCTAAAGCCAACAGAGGCCATTGGATCACTCACGTAATCTCATTTCATGGTTTCTTGGGTTGAAGAGTTGACAGCTTAGCATCAGGATTCGCGAAGTCGCGAAGTCCGAAACTCCAAAAAGGCCGGAAGTTTCGATGTGGGACCCGCATTGACGATGTGTTGGAATTTCGGCATTTTGGCATATCGTTGAATAAGGAGTCAATACTTTTGTCCCGAAAGTCCCAAGGTCGCGAGTTGCGATAAGGAGTAGCGAGGAATTCAGGATCCCAGAACTTCGAGTGTCAGGATACAAAGGAGGTAGTGCTTCGGGAAGCGAAGTGTCGAAGTTGGGCATAAGAGACACGTGGTAGAATCACAAAGTGGGCCTGGAAAATAGACAGGCGGACATGTGTCTCCTAGTAGGAGTCAACACTCCATTGATTTTCTCACGTCTCGAGGATTCGTGAGGTAAGAGCACGAGAGCTCAACATTAAAACTTGCGAAGCGGCAAGTAGCGAGGAGAAAAGTCAACATCGCTTCTCGGGGTTTCGTGAAAGGAAGGTGCCAAGGTTGGACGCCATAACTTGTGAAGTGGAAAGTAGCGAGAAGAGCTAGCGTTAAGCTTAGCCAGTGATCATGCGTGGAGGGCATTGAAAAAAGGAGAGCTATACCCAGTTCGGGATCTCGAGTATCATGGGATTGAGAAAGAAGAGTCGGGAGTCACAACTCACGAACTCACGAGTTGCGAGTTGCGACAAGCGCCTTTGGAATTGGGCCTTGTTCATAGTGTTGTGGTCACATGAAAGGGCAGAGCTCGTGCCTAGTACTGTTTGCACAGGAGAGCTCCCGAAAGGACCTGTCGATCGATAATTTGTGATTCCAGCAGGGAATCTAAAGAGCCGATTCGGCTCGAGGGAGATAAAGAACGATCCTGTGAGCGGATCTTAGCTTGAGGGTTGATAGGTGTACGTCAGTTGGTATTAGAGCTTGACTATGTTTGTATACTTCAGACAGGGAAAGTGAGAAAGAAATCTCATCCATGCCGCCGAGAAGAAGAGACAGACAAACACCCGATCTGCCAGAAGATAGGGAGATGTTAAGAGAAAGGGGTAGGCAGGTGCCAAATCTAGCCATGGAAAGAAAGATGCATGACCTATGCGCCAGAGTTGTGGACATGGAAATAAAATAGAGGCGCGCAGTTGGTTTTGGAGATGTCAGTGAATTTGAAAGTGAAGATGAAGTTGGACATGAAGGAGAAGAAGTTGCAGCAGAAGATGCAGAAAATGAACGCATGATTAGGGCTGTTGCAAGGATGGGTGCTAAAGCAAAAATGGATATCCTAGCATATGAAGGAAACCTGGATGTTGAAGAGCTTCTAGATTGGATTAGAGCTCTGAACACATATTTTGACTATGAAGATGTCGAGGAAGACAGGAAGGTCAAACATGTTGTCACAAGATTGAAAGGACATGCAGCATTGTGATGGGATGAGCTACTAGCTGACAGACACTGCAAAGGCAAGCAGAAAATCAAGAGTTGGGATAGAATGATCGCAAATATGAAGGCAAAATTCATTCCTAGGGATTACCAAATTACTCTGTTTTGGAGTATACAAAATTTGAGACAGAAGTTGATGACAGTGAAGGAGTACATTGAAGAATTCTACAGGCTGAACATCAGAGCAGGTCATCGAGAAAGCAATGATGAAAAGGTTTCCAGATATATGAATGGTCTGAGATATGACATTCAGGATGAGATGAGCATGATGACCATTCCAACAGTGGAAGATGCTTATCAGATGGCTCTAAAAGCTGAAGAGAATTTGAGCCGAAAACAAGGTCAAAGAGGCCGAGGTAGAAGTCAATCCAGAGGCAAATCAGTTGCCCAGGATAGAAATCAGAAACCCAAGGAAGAGTGGAAGAAACCTCAAACTCAAACTGAGAGAGGTGGAAGCTCGCAGAGAGGGAAGCATACCGAACAGAGAGGTCGGTATGTTGATGCAAACATTTTTCCTCATACCAAAGGTAGAGGAAGAATAAGAGGTGGAGTGGTGAAATGATTTACATGTGGAAAGAATGGACACAAGTCTTATGAATGTCCAGATAAGAAGAAAGAAGGTGGTGAAACTCACATTGCCAAAGCAAAAAGAAGGAATGTTGAGGCAGAAGATGTTGAAGGCGAAAGATCGTTGATGATGCGAAAAGTTCTCTTAACACCAGAGAAGGAGGTGGAGAGTTCGGTCCAAAGGAACAGACTTTTTCGGACCGCTTGCAAGACCAAAGACTGGGAATGCAAAGTCATTGTGGACAGTGGTAGCATAGATAATCTCATTTCTACAAAGATGGTAGAAAAGTTGGAGCTGGAGACGATTGAACATCCAAGCCCATATAGAGTTTTGTGGCTACAAAAAGGACATCAAGTAAATGTCACTAAACAATGTTTAGTTGAGTTTAAAATAGGAGAGTATAAAGATGAAATACTCTGTGATGTTATTCCCATGGATGTTTGTCATCTATTGTTGGTTAGAACGTGGAAATATGACAGAAATGTGATTCATGATGGGAGCAAGAACACATACACCCTAGATAAAAATGGGAGAACTCACATGTTGTTGTCGATTAAGGACAAGGAAGTAAAACCTAAAGTAAGCAACACTGTACTTCTCATGAGTGGGAAGGAACTTCTTACAGAGGTCAAAAAGAAGGAATAACCGCAATTCATTGTGGTCAGGAAGCCTAAAATTGTTTTAACTAGTACAAGGGTAGATGATTTACTGGAAGAGGTTCAGAAACCGTTGGAAGAGTTTGTTGACATAGTAGTGGACGAACTACGTCGTTCGTTGCCACCGATCAGAAGTGTGAGTCATCACATTGATCTCATACCTGGAGCTAGTTTACCAAACAAAGCAGCATACAGATTGACACCATAGGAGAATGAAGAAGTTCAAAGACAGGTCCAGTACTTAATGGACAAAGGGTTGGTTAGAGAAAGCTTGAGTCCATGTGTTGTTCCGACAGTGCTCAATCCAAAGAAAGACGGAGGCTGTAGGATGTGTATTGACTCAAGGGAAATCAATAAGATAACCATCAGGTATAGATTTCCATTGCCAAGGATGGACGATTTGATGGATTGCTTGAGCAGAGCGAAATTTTTTTCAAATATCGATTTGAAAAGTGGATATCACCAGATTCGTATGAGAGAAGGTGATGAATGGAAGACAACCTTCAATACTAATGAAGGGTTGTATGAATGGATTGTTATGTCGTTTGACTTAACAAACGCACCGAGCAATTTCATGAGATTGATGAATGAAATCCTGAAGAATTTCATCAGAAAATTTGTCATTGTGTATCTGGATGACATAATGATTTTCAACAAAACAGAGGCAAAGCATCTGAAACATTTGGCTACAGTGATGCGGAGGCTACAGCAAGAGAAGTTGTTGATAAATATGAAGAAATCCTCATTCATGAAGACAGAGCTCATTTATTTGGGGTTTGTTATTTCTGTAGATAAGTTGAGGATGGATCCAGATAAGGTGGAGGTAATTAAGAATTGGCCATCACCGAAGAGTATATTTGAGGTGAGAAGTTTTCATAAATTGGCTAGTTTCTACAGGAAGTTCATCAGGAATTTCAGTGGAATTAGTGCACTGATGATGGACACAGTGAAGAAGAGACACAAGTCTTTTCACTGGATAGAAGAGGCTGAGAAAATTTTTAATTTGTTGAAAAGGAAAATCACGGAACAACCAATTTTGATGTTGTCATATTTCAAAAAGACATTTCAAGTAAAATGTGATGCAAGTGGATTTGCAATAGGGGCAGTCTTGAGCCAAGAAGACAGGCTGATAGCATACTTCAACGAGAAGCTTAAGAAGTGAAAGTGAAATACTCCACGTATGACAAGGAGTTCTATGCTATTATTCGGGCATTGAAGAAATGGAGACACTATTTGATTCCTAAGGAGTTTGTCTTATACAGTGGAAATCATGCTTTGCAATTTGTGACTCAATAGGAGAAGTTGAATCAAAGACATGTTAAATGGGTTGAATACATGCAGAACTTTACTTTTGTAACTAAGCATATTTCTGGAACTGCTAACAAAGTTGTTGATGCTTTGAGCAGGAAATGTTTTCTATTGCAGGAGTTCAGGGTCAAAACATTGGGTTTTGATGATCTCAGGGACATGTACAGAGATGATCCAGATTTTAAGGAGGCATATGAAGCAGCTGAGAATCCAATTCTCAGGGACAGAAGTCAATGGACAGAATAGATGATCCAGGAAGGATTATTGTTTAAGGGTAATCAACTTTGTATTCCAAAATGCTCCATGAGGGAGAATTTGCTGAAGGATAAACACAGTGGAGGATTGGCTGGGAATTTCAGCCATGACAAGACGTTCTCAAAGTTAAACGAGTCATATTTTTGGCCAGGAATGAGAGAAGATATCAAAAGATTTGTGGACAGATGTAGAATTTGTCAGCATTCAAAAGGAAAGAGGCAGAATGCAGGCTTATATCAACCGTTACCCATACCTGAGAGGTCGTGGGATGCAGTAAGCATGGACTTCATATTGGGGTTGCCGAGAACACAAAGAGGGTTTGACTTGGTCTTTGTAGTGGTGGATAGATTTTATAATATGGCACATTTCATACCGTGTCAGAAAACCAATGACGCAACTCACATTGCGAATCTGTTTTTCAAAGAAGTTATTCGACTTCACGGCTTACCAAGGAGCATAGTTTCGGATTGAGACACCAAGTTTGTGGGACACTTATGGAGAACCTTATGGAAAAATCTAGGAACAAACTTGTCATCCAGTTTATCTTATCATCCTCGGATGGATGGACAGACAGAAGTTGTGAATAGAAGTTATGGAGACTTGTTGAGGAGCTTGGTGACAGAACACCACAGTCAGTGGGAAAATATTATGTCACGGGTGGAATTTGCTTACAATGATTCAATCAATAGAAGCACAGGGTAGAGTCCATTCCAAATTGTTTATGGGACACAGCCAAGAGGAGTATCTGAACTGAGGGATTCAGAACGGGATGAGATAAGAAGTGCTAGTGCAGAGGATTTTGCCGAAGCAATGAAGGAACTTCACAGCCAGGTGAAGGAGCGATTGCAAAACTTGAGCCAAGAGTATAAGCACGGAGCAAATCAACACAGGAGACAACTTCAATTTGAGGTTGGTGATTTGATTTTGGCACATCTAAGAAAGGAAAGATTCCCGAAGGGGACAAATAACAAACTGAAGATGAAGAAGATTGGACCATGTAAGGTCTTGAAGAAATTTGGGGCAAATGCTTATGAGATTGAATTACCCGATGGGATCAGAATTTATCCGATATTCAATGTCTCAGATTTGTACCCTTACAAAGATGAGGAAGCAGAAGCAGGTAATGAACAACTAGAGGTTCAGTGGACTAAACAGATGCCAGTTGCGGAGAAGCCACAGATGGAAAGCATACTGGACAAAAGAGTTAGCAAAAGGACCAGGCCAAAGGAATATTTTGAATACTTGGTCAAGTAGAAGGGACATCCAGTTGAAGATGCCAGCTGGGAGAATGAAACAAAGATCTAGAAGCATGGACAGATCATGCGAGAGATCATGGACAGGAGCCCATGAAAATTTTCAAGCAAGGGAGTATGATGCAAGAGCATCGCCAACAACAAGCGAGCATGGGGCAAACACCAACGCATTTTGGCACATGATGAATTATTTAAATGTTTTGAATTTTGATACGCCAAACGTAAATGAAACAATTAAGAAAGGGAGTACTTGTAGATTGTAATCAGACCTTGAGCATCTCGCTCTCGTCTGAAGGACTAAGAGGCATTTATGCTAGTAAATGTAAGTAGGTAGCTTTGAATTATTACATTAGATAGTTTTAGGAGATAGAGGGAAAATAGATACTTGTATCATTGTAACATTAGCATCATAATCAATCAAGAGAGCATAGAGAAGAAGAAGCAGAGAGCTGTGTAGAGTAAAAACCCGTGTACAAAAGTTCTGGATTAATACAAAGATCTTTAGTTCAGACTCATGGTGTCCAATTGCTTTCTATGGTGTACATGTTGATTGATATATGCTTGTTTAATCTCTATTATGCATTTGCTTTTATGCCATGTATGTATGATTTCATGTTAAGTATTCGAAGTCTGAGAGAGTGAAGAATGAGTTTCAATTGTTTCTCTGTCTGAGCAAGAGTTTTCCTGCAAGGAGTGTAGTGAAATTGTCCGCAAGGTGTGCGTTGACAGAAGTCAGAATTTGTCTCTGCAAGCTCAGGAGAGATAAAATTGTTCTCATTCTTGCAGAAGTGCAAGTTAAGCACAAGAGCCGTGCAAGGAGTGCGTAGACTGAGTGAAGTCTCAGAGGTTGCTTCCTGAGGAAATTGTTGAAAGATTGTTGTCGTAGGGAGTGCACAGAGTCTAAGAATTCAAATACTTGGAGTATATTTGAAGAAGTGCACGCAGGAATTTTCCCCAAAGAACTTGAGGATTTTTCAATCAAGCTCAGGAGGGATAGAGTCTTCAAAGTTGTCAAAGAAAAAATCAAGAGGGATAGTGCCTTGAAGTGTTGTAAGAAGGCGCAACAACGTTGTTTTGCAAGTGGATAAGTTTCGTGAAAGAACACTTTATTCATTTCGTAAGAATCATCAAGGAGGAATTTGACAGTCGAAATTCTCCGTGGAGAATTCACGAAGTTTCGAGATCCATTGGATCGTGCAGAGGAGCAGGGGAGTTACGTTTAAAACCTTTGCATCAAGATTCACGAGGTTGCGAAAGGCGAAGTTGCGAAACCGCGAAAGAATCTGAGTCGTCCGTTAGAAGGAGGACACGTGTCGCGAGATCGCCCATATCGGGGATTTGGACATTGGAGGTTAGAAAGGGAAGTTCTTCAACTTCGTGAGTGGTGAAGTCACGAGAGAATTGCAGTTGTCCATCGGAGGAGGACATGTGTTAGAGATCAAGGGATCTCACAAACTCGGAGGTTCGCAAGGTGAGAGCCCAAAGATTGGGTGCTCCAAGTTGCGAGTGGTGAAATCACGAGGAGCTAGGATAGTTGTAGGATCTGAAGCCAACAAGGGTTGTTGGATCACTCATGTAATCTCATTTCAGGGTTTCGTGGGTTGAAGAATCGAAAGCTTAGCATCAGGATTCGTGAAGTCGCAAGGTCAAAAACTCCAAAAAGGTGGGAAGTTTCGTTATGGGACCCGCGTTGACGACGTGTCGAAATTATGGCATATCGGCGAATAGGGAGTCAATACTTTTGTCCCTAAAGTCCCAAAGTCACGAGTTATGATAAGGAGTAGCAAGGAATTCAAGATCTCGGCACTTCGGGTGTCGGGATACAAAGGAGGTAGCACTTCGAGAAGCGAAGTCGCGAAGTGTCGAAGTTGGGCATAAGAGACACGTGGCAGAATCACAAAGTGGGCCCGGAAAATAGACAGGCAGACATGCGTCTCCTAGTGGAAGGATTCAACACTCTGTTGATTTTCTTGCGTCTCGGGGATTCGCGAGGTAAGAGCATGAGAGCTCGACATTAAAACTCGTGAAGTGGCGAGTAGCAAGGAGAAAAGTCAACATCACTTCTCGGGGTTTCATGAAAGGAAGGTGCCAAGGTTGGACGCCATAACTTGCAAAGTGGCGAGTAGCGAGAAGAGCTAGTGCTAAGCTTAGTCGGTGGTCACGTGTGGAGGGCGCTGACAAAAGGAGAGCTATACCCATTTCGGGATCTTGGTTATCACGGGATTGAGAAAGAAGAGTCGGGAGTCACGACTCACGAACTCGCGAGTTGCGAGTTGCGACAAGTGCCTTTGGAATTGAGCCTTGGTCATAGTGTTGTGGTCGCACGAAAGGGCGGAGCTCGCACCTAGTACTGTTTGCACAGGAGAGCTCCCGAAAGGACCTGTGGATCGATAATTTGTGATTCCAGCAGGGAATCTGAAGAGCTGTTTCGGCTCGAGGGAGATAAAGAATGGTCTTGTGAGTAGATCTCAGCCTGAGGGCCGATAGGTCTGTGTCATACAGTTGTAGTTGGACCTCTTCATGGTTGTTCATTGGTTTGTTGTTCTTCAAATTTGCAAGTTGTTGGACCTATTGTTGCGGTTTGCAGTTTTTTGGGGCTGAGTTGTTGTCATCCCTCGTTGACAGGTAAGTTTATGTGCCATCGTTTCGTTGCTATTTTTCAATGGTGGGAGTCCCTACCTCAAAATTTTGTTGTGGATCATCTTTCTCTGTGCTCTTAATTTATGTTCCTGGAAACCATGTGTTTTCATATGCCGTCTACCACGTCCATAGCTATTTCGAAAATTGCAATGCAGAGGGGTTTTCAAAAGATAGTTCGGAGCTATCAAAAGAGGGAACCATCCGTCGGGGTGTAGAGGCAGGGAATGCTTTTATTCTGTGGGTCGAAAAACTACGTCTACCTATTGCCTTTGTGTTGTCCTTTCTATTTTGCAGAACTTTTTTTTGGCTCTGAGAAGCTTGTAGGATACACGCCATGAATAGGTTCAAATCAGTCTTTCTGCTCAGTAAATTTATGGTGTTATTTATTGGCATTTTTTCTTCTATTTGGTTCACTTTCCAGTGTGGGTTTGTTTTCTTGTCATCTGCTATGGGGACTAGGGGGATTCAAGTTGACAAGAAGAAGGTTGAAAGATACATATGGGGATTGGTACGTAGTTCCGCGCTTGTAGTTTTCCTGTTTTACTTTCCTTTTTCTTTTTTTTCCTTTTTTTATTCTTTTTTTCCCCTTTTCTCTGTTTTCATGCAAACTAAAAGTATCTAAGAAAGAGCTTCAAAATCACAGTTCAAAAGATGAAATAAGTAATAGATGTTGAGTCGTATGAAATGTATACACACTCCATTATACATGACAACATTGATGAGGTTTTGCATAGAAATGGCCTTTTTAGATAGGATGCATTCTCGTATATTATAGGGGATTGCCTTTTTGATGCATTTCAGGTTCTACTGCATTTCCATTATTCCTCGACTAACCTGCGCAATGGATTGATAGATTATTTATTGGGTTGTTTAAAAAATGGCGACGTTGAAGCATTGGAGTCGTATGATAATGAACTGGAATCTAATTTTCTTCGGCATTTGCATGGAATACATGATGTCGCTACGTATTTTTCAAAGATGTGGTTGTCTACATATCCAATTTTTCCTGCACATGGGAGGGGACTTTGGGGAGATACATTTTGTATATGGTGGTTGTCTAATTGGCTTAATATATCGATTGGAATATGGTCATTGACAAGAAAAATAAGATATCTACTATTCAACAAAACTGCATCTGACAATCCATATTGCATCTTGTTCCATGATGCCAATGTTGTCAGTGGTCATTATGAACCACTACTGTACATAAAATTGTCCATATGAAGTCTTGAAGGAGATCACATTTACTTTTCCCTCATTTTCAAAGACCTTGAATCGTAGTGGAAACAGATTATGCACATAGACTGCCATGGTTTAAAACTAGCTACAACTGTTGTGTCTAGCTGTGGAGATAGTTTGTTCAATGCAATTTGTTGTTTGGTAGCAGTAGAGTTCATTGTGAAGTCGATGCGGCTTCACACTATACAATCATTTTGCAATGCAATTATAGGCGGCAGCCAACAAGCATTTAGTTGCTTGCATCAACACCTTCGGTCATATCTTCTAGAAAATATGTCAAAAATTGGAAGTTGGCAAGAATACCTTGTAAACATGGCGCTGCCATATGAAAAAGGAAATGTGGAGGGTTGCAGATTCCATTTGCAATGGTTGTCTATCATATTTAGAGTAAATATCCAAGTTTGGTCGGCCTTGCCAAATGGAATTTTCCATTCCTGGTCTATTGATTCAAATTTTGATCGAACAATTGACATCCTCTCGTTGAAAATAGATACAAAATATATCCATTATCAACCTTTTCTTGGACATATCACTGGTTCAGGGTTCAATGTCCATGCCACCCAAATTGCATCGAATATGCATATGTGTGGCATGCTTTTTAGTGAGAATGAAACTCCTCCTAGTTTTGATATGGCCATACAGTTCTTAAACAAAAAAGTCATGCATGAAATTGATCCTAGTTGTGATGAGGCCATACAATGCTTAAACAAAAAACGTAGACTAAGTTATCACAACTTGAAAAAAGCTATGCGTGAAATTTGACCCAGTTATGATGAGGCCATACAGGCCTTAAACAAAAAACGTTGACTAAGTTATCACAACCTGAATCAGAGTGAAATTCATCCCATTTTCCATCAGGTCATCCTGCCCATGGACAAGAAACGTAGAGTAAGTTACCACAACTTGAAAAAGGTCATTCGCGAGAGAAAAAAAATACATTGCTACGCTTTCTTTTAGAGAGAAACTCACATATCACAATCTAAAGAAATTTGTTCATGCACAGCACAACAGAAACAAGTACGGTCGCATATCCCAGAATGGTCATGCAACTCTCACATTTCATGGGCTAGAAGCAACAACATACACTACTAGCAATGAAAACCAGCAAACACTTTCTACCCATACTTCCCTATGAAAGAAAGATGCAAGACAGACCTACATGAAACAAATTAAAGACACTCCTTCCATTGCATGTGCAATTTGTGAACAATTGAATTTCTCAAAAAACAATAAGTCTTTCACACCTGATTTGGAAGAAGAATATGTGTGCTTGATAGCGCACAATAAAACATTTTCCAGTGGCAAAATTTGTCTTCCATGCAAACGGTCGCTTGAAAATGGAAAACTACCACAATTTTCAACCCCTGACCAAATAACATGTAATACACCACTACCAGATGTAAGTGCACTTATGGAACTTGAAGAGAGACTTGTGTCTCTACGAATTACATTTGCACAAATCAAGCCCTAGAGCTATAAACGACCCCAGATGGGCTTAACAGGATCAATTATTAATGTGCATGTTCAGCTAGATGTTGTGCAAAAAGCCACAACAAAAATCCTTGCCACAATTCATTAGTGATACAATGACAGTTGATGTGGCTCTAAAAATATTCTTGTGATACAAAAATCTATATCAGACAGGCAAAGTGCGTGTGCATGTTGTTATGAAAGCATTAAAGGAATTATATTCCAGGGCCCTATACAAAGCACAAAACATTTGTGTAAATGAGAACTGGAACAATGTTCTTCAAGAAGAGGATGCCAACTCTGCAGAGACTCTCGAAAATGCTAGTGAATTTGATATAGGTGATGAATCGAAGAACGGAACACCTACTGAGACATTGGTGAATGGATTCACTGATTCACAATGCATTTGTGACTTGCAAGACAAGATTGTTAAAATTGCACCTGCTGAGGGGCAGCGTCCACTTAGAATATTCAAGGACAAATTCATTGAGGAAATGAACTTCCCAACACTCTTCTATGGAGATCCACGTGCCACTGAAATTACAGAACGATTTAGTTATCATAAAATAGTCTAATGGGAGTTGCTACATTCAAGCGGTGAGTTGTCCTATCACATAACAAATTTGTTTTTCAAAACAATGCGCATAATAATAGAGCAAGTTCTCTCCTGCATGTGGGTCTGAATAAGAAAAGGTTGGTTACAAGGAAGAAATTTATTGGCCAAGGATGTCAAGTACAAAGTAAACCTAGAAAAAATTTAGAAATCTGATATTGGATACATAGATTTCAAAAACATTCGCACCTCTCTTGACTATTTGCAACAAAACAAGAAAACTATTTTTGCAATATTGGGCCTGCCAACATTTTTCATCACATTTACAAGTGTAGAGCATTGTTGGGATCCATTGGTGGCTGTCGTATCTGACCTGCATAGGAACAAGAAATGTAAAAAACAAACCGATACACTAGAAAATAATGACATTGACTACCTCATAAGAAAAGACCCAGTGACATGTACTCGGTACTATAGACATGGAATAAATTCTTTGAGACAATCGATATGCCATGATGAAACCTTTTTTGGAAAAAATATCGGACTACTTTTTTGTAACTGAATTCTAGAATAGGGGAAATGAACATGACCACGCACTGTTGTGGATAGAGGGTGCACCAATCTATGGAGATGACAACAATTCAAAGATCGAGCAATTTGTGGACAAATCCATAACATGCAACACAGATCATTTGGATCTAGAACTTACCAAAGTTCATAGACATTACCATACAAGAAGTTGTAGAAAATGAAAAAACTCGCATTGCAAATACAACTTTCCTGTGTCGCCAATGAGAGCTACAAGAATCATAGAGCCACTTAGTTTAGAGGACAATGTTGTTGTTGAGAAATCTAAATCCTTGTTCACATTTCTAGAACTAGGAGAATTTGACGAGATGATGAGCTTCGATGACTTCTTGACAGAGCTAAATGTATCAGAAGATGAGTACATCCAAGACATACAATGTACACTTAAACAACCAATAGTTTTCCTTAAACGAAAACTTTCCCATATTTGGAAAAACAGTTTCTCCAAGGACATGCCAGTTATGTGGAAAGCAAATACAGATGCGCAGTACGTGCTCAATTCATATGTTGCAGCATCATATTGTACCTCGTATATGACAAAGGTTGACAAATCTATGACAAGTGCATTCAGAATAATACGCAAAGAACATGAAAGAAGTCATATTGATGTCATACAAATGATACCCACACTTGCCAATACATTGTTTACTCTTCAACAAATGTCTGTTCAACAAGCAATTCACAATGCACTTTCCCTGCCCCTCACTTGTAGTTCAATAAAATGTGTCTTCATAAACACATCTCCACTTGAGAAATGCACATTTATGTGTAAACTATTGATTTTGCTAGAACAAGAGCCCGACAATTTAGAATACATGCTATGTCGCTCTATTGTTGATTATTACCTCCAACATCCATGTCCTATTAGGCATATCTGCTTAGCAGAATTCGTATCACATTACAAAAAAAGGGTACAGCCATATCAAAAAGAAAAAAACCCTTTATGATACGGTTTTTCAAATACAATAAACATTCTAACTATGAAAACTATTGTAGAGAAAAATTGTTGTTGTACGTTCCATTCGATGGAAATGAAGAGACATTAAAACATAACTTTTCTACATGGGAGGTTGTGTATGTTTCCTATGAGACTATAGTGCACATCATTGAAGCTATATTTACCTACAATGTTAATCCAACATGGGGTGATCTAGAAATTGCAATTAATGAGCTAGAAAACCTTGACAATCCTGATGAGACATTCACAAACTGAAAAACAACCAGAACTCCTTGCGAGTCCTATGACTTACAAGCGAATTTGCCTCGTCCTCGAGTAGGTGCAAGTGAAAAACATATCAATCTTGGTTTTCAAGTCACAAAACATCCTTTCCTAATTGAAAATAATGAACACCACAGAATAAGATGTCTGTTGAATCGAGAAAAACAAACAATTCTAAAGGACATTGCGTTTAAAAAACACTTGAATTTGGACACTCCTGTGCACTTGTTCCTTACAAGCGAAGTAGGAACATGCAATACATTCACAACAAAAGAATTGTTCCAAATTCTTATATGAATCTATGATTCAAACAATTCCTCTGATCCTATGAAACCAAAGGGCCTAATAATTGCATACATAGGAAAAGCTACATATAATGCAGGTGGAACAACAGTACACTGTGCATTTTTAATGCCTTTTAACAAGTCACAATTTCTTCCACTTAGCAAGGAAATTTTGGATACATTGTCTAAGATTTATGACGAACTCCAACTTGTTTTTATAGATGAAGCATCTTTGATTGGAAGTCGGTTCTTGTATTCCATTGACAACCAACTAAGAAGCATAAAACATGTGCACACGAAATACTTTGGAAACATTGACACGATATTATGTGGGTATCTTTCCTAGGCACATCCCATCCAAGATTCTTTGATATTGAACAACCTACTGTTAACATGCAAACAGTGACGCATGACTTCTGGAGAGACAATATTAAATTCTTTGAATTGCATACTACAATGCGCCAGACAAATGAAACATTCATTGCAATTCTAAATAGAATGCGGACAAACAACCAAACATATGATGACTTAACATATATCAATTCCAGGTGCTTGTGGCATGCACCAACAGACCCAACGTTCCCTTACCTGTTCTACACAAATAAGGATGTTGCAATGCATAACACGCACATGCTATCGCTCATGCCTGGCGATGATATCATCATCAATCCAATTGACCTGGAAGAATACAACCATGGAAATGTGCCAGGTCATGAACATACAACCACTTTACCTTTGCAACTTGTCTTAAAATTAGAAATGTTGGTTGAAATATATGCATGAAACTATGATTCACATGATGGCTTGGTCAATGGTGCAGATGGAATACTCAAAGGCTATACGAAAATAGAAAAACTCGATGTCCTTTGGATTACATTCCATGAACCGCATATAGGCAAACGACAAGCAAGCAAGTTGGCTTATCTATATAATTCAAACACTGCAAGCGATTAGACACCTATTTTGAGAATATCAAAGCCAGTATTGACATCAACAAAGACAGGTCGACTGAATATTCGAAAACAGTTTCTGATTAAATTTGCATGTGCACATATAGTCCATAGATCGCAAGGACTAACACTTGATAATGTTGCATTTCAGCCTGCTAGAATTTAGATACATGGACTTGTGTACACAACATTGTCCCGTGTCAAAAGCATAGACTCCTTGTATTTACTAATTCCTCTTACAAAAGATAACTTCAAAGTGAAACACAAAGTTGATATTGAAATGGAACAACTTAGGACCACCGCAAAATGGCAATTGCGTTATGATTACCAATTCATACAAACAAATTCATTTGTATCAATTCTCTCGCTTAACACATGTATCTTAAATGCACACATGGATGATATACTCAATGATTATGATACAATGCAATCCAATATTTTGTGCTTGCAGGAAACATACATGGCATTATGCATGCAAGACAAACAATTCCCAAATCACAATTGCATATCAAGTTACATTACACATGGGGTGGTGATATTGGTGAAAAAACATGTACCAATTTTGGACCATATACATATCGAAGAAAAGAATGTTGAGCTAGTGCTTGCAATTTTTTTTTCCATGAAACAGAAGTTGCAATACTCAATCTGTATGTTGCTCCCCATGCATTATTCTCCAACATAGTAGATGTTATTTCCAATGCATTGGGCCATTTCCATCTGAACGAACCCATTGTGCTTGTAGGAGACTTCAATATTGACATGCTACAAAATAATGGCAGAACAAAAGAATTGGAAAACTACGTGTGCAAATACAGTCTCCGCTTTCTTTTGAACAACACAAGCCATCTGCAAAACACACTTATTGACCATGTGTGGTCAAATGTGCCCATTCCTCAACAAAGTATGTTTATCTTAGACACATATTGGTCTGATCACAATACAATTGGTATTGCACTTGAATTATGATATATACATCAAACATATTGCAAAGTCATATTTCTATGTTTCAAAGCATATATGTATAGCTTGTTGCAAAAAAAAAATAACAAATTATCCAACTTCTTAGTTTTCTCAAATTTGTACACATATTGGTCTGGTCACCATACAGCTGGTGTTGTGCTTGAATTATGAAATATACATTATGCCAAAAATAAAAAATAAAAAAGGTACATTCTTCTAAAACTATCTGTTACTCTATTCATCTTATTCTATTTTTTTTAGTGTATGTACATAGTACTTCCCTTTTTCTTTACATGTTAACTTATGTTCATATCCATTTTGTTTTGTACTTTTGTTCATAGGAACAAACAGGAAAACTAGACACCGCAAAGAACTCCTAACCAGGAATGTAGAGGAATCCATGCAAATGTGCGTTTTTTCTGCCCGTGTTCCATATTTAATAGTTTTTTGTTTACTCTGTCTGTATTTGTTGAACTAGTTTGCAGCTCCGTTTTTTTTAGCTTTCTTCGACACTCCATATCTTCCTCTACATTCACTTGTCTTCGTGTGTGTAATACAAATTCAATCTTGAGCTCCACGGGCTGGAGTCTGTCTGTCAATTTCTATATCGCGGAACTATGAATGTTGTTTGGAGGACAAAGAACAATAGAAGTGCAATATTGAGAGAGGCATCCCACAAGTTTGCTTGTCATTTTGTATATTGTGCAACTCTAGATGTTATTTGTAGGACACGGAACATTAGAGGCCCAATTTAGAGCCCGCAAACCCACGATCCAAAAAAGTGGCTAAGTATGGAA
Source organism: Picea engelmannii (assembly GCA_009831015.1). Lineage (NCBI taxonomy): Eukaryota > Viridiplantae > Streptophyta > Pinopsida > Pinales > Pinaceae > Picea > Picea engelmannii. The sequence goes on along the minus strand of ML792284.1, from coordinate 360,300 downwards.
TAAGGGATCTGTACATGCTCTATAACATGTCATGTCCATACTTTATAAAAGTACATATTTAGTGTGTATTGCTCGTTACTCAGAGCTTGCCAGCCCTGGAGTTCATCTGTCAATTTGTATATCACGGAACTGAATAGAAGTACAATGTTGAGCCAACCAACCCGCAAGTCTGCTTGTTAATTTATATATTGCGCAACTTTGGGTGCTATTTGTAGGACACAGAACATTAGAGGCGCAATTTAGAGCCCGCCAGCCTACAAGTCCGCGATCCAATAGAAGTGAAATGTTGAGCCAGCCAGCCCGCAAGTCCACTTGTCAATTTGTATATCGCGGAACTCTGGGTGCTATTTGTAGGACACAGAACATTAGAGGCCCAATTTAGAGCCCGCAAGTCCGCGATCCAAAAAAGTGGTTAAGTATGGAATAAGGTATCTTTACATATTTAATATGTATTGCTCATTTCTTGAAGCCCGCCAGCCCTGGAGTCCACCTGTCAATTTCTATATCGTGGAACTCAATAGAAGTACAATGTTGGGCCAACCAGCCTGCAATTTCGCTTGTCAATTTGTATATGGTGGAATTATGGGTGCTATTTGTAAGGCACGAAACAATAGAGGCCAGTTTTTTAGCCTGCCAGTCGAGAACCCATGATCCAAAAAGTGTACATGCTCTATAAAATCTCAGGCATCCCGCAAGTCCACTTGTCAATTTGTATATCGGGGAACTCTGGGTGCTATTTGTAGGACACAGAACAATAGAGGCTTATTTTTTGAGGCCAACAGCTCGAGAACCTACAATCCACAAAGTGGTCAAGTATGGAATGCAATATCCATACATGCTCTATAAATCTCATGTCCATACTTTATAAAGGTACATATTTAGTTTTCCCTAGTTTCTACACATACTGGTCTGGTCACCATACAGTTGGTGTTGCACATGAATTATGAAATATGCACTACGAGTCCGACCAAGCGCTTTCGTTTCCTTAGCCAATTTATGCTCGTGGGTTCTCAGCTACGCGTTATCAAACTCTCATTCCCCGTGTTCTGAGTGTACATCTCTCATCCAAAACTTGGGTAATCCATGTCTATGCTCACAGGTTCCCAGACGGTGGAGTGGCAGATTTCATGCCCATCTATATCTCTACATCACGAGTTCAACCGAACATCGTTTGTTTTCATAGTTCACGAATTTTATGGTCATGGATTCCTTTGTGGGTGTCATACAGCTCTCATGCCCCATGTGCACGGTATACATCTTGCACTCGAAACTTTGGTTATTTACAATTGGACCCGGACTCAAAGCCTGCGACTCATTTGATAAATTTTTTTAATTAAATTGTACAATATCAATATTTAATATTAATAATTTAGTTCTTGAAAATAATGTTTTTTAGATAATGTTAGATATATAACATATATGTTATATGTTATAGATGTAGACAATCACAATATTGAGCCTGCATGTCCTGGAGTCCGTCTATCAATTTGTATATCACAGAACTCGCAGTGCTACTTACAAGATGCGGAACAATAGAAGTGCAATGTTGAGCGACCCAACCGAAAGTTTGCATGTCAATTTGTATATCGCGGAACTATGGGTGCTATTTGTGGGACACAGAACAATAGAGGTGGAATCCCATATCCATACTTTATAAAAGTACATATTTAGTATGGATTACACATTCCTCGGAAAATTTCTAGGTCCGGAAGTGGCGGATACACGTGTTCAGATTTCCACTTACTTTTATATCGCCAGCCCGACCGTCCACTTGCCCATTTCATATTATACATATTACATGTAATATGTATTACATGTAATATGTATTACATATTACATGTAATGTGTAATATATATTCAATATTGAACCCGCAAGTCGTGGAGTCTGTCTGTCAATTTGTATATCGCGGAACTCCGAATGTTGTTTCGAGGACACGGACCAATAGAAGTGCAATGTTGATCCATCCAGCCCGCAAATCCGGTTCTCAATTTGTGTATTGCACAATTCTGAGTGTTGTTTGTAGCACATAGAACAATATAGGCCCAATTTTGAGCCTTCCAGCCCGATAACCCGCGATCCGAAAAGTGGATATTTTGAGCCCGCCAACCCGATAACCCGCAATCCAAAAAGTGGATATTTTGATCCTGCCAACCCAATAACCTGTGATACATATTACATGTAATGTATAATACATATTCAATCTTGAGCCCGCCAGTCCTGGAATCCATCTGTCGATTTGTATATCGCGAAACTCCAAATGTTGTTTGGAGCACACGGGACAATAGAAGTGCAATGTTGACCCAGCCAGTTGGCAAGTCCGCGATCTAAAAAAGTGGCTAAGTATGGAATAAGGGATCTGTACATGCTCTATAAAATGTCATGTCCATACTTTATAAAAGTACATATTTAGTATGTATTGCTCGTTTCTCGAAGCCCGCCAACGCTGGAGTCCAACTGTCAATTTATATGTCACGGAACTCAATAGAAGTACAATGTTGATCCATCCAGCCCGCAAGTCCGCTTGTCAATTTGTATATCATGGAACTCTGGGTGCTATTTGTAAGGCACAGAACAATACATGCTTGTTTTTTAGCCCACCAGCCCCAGAACCCGCGATCCAAAAAGTGTACATGCTCTATCAAATCTCATCCAACCAGCGAGTCCACTTGTCAATTTGTATATCGTGGAACTCTGGGTACTATCTGTAGGATAAAGAACAATAGAGGCCTATTTTTTAGCCTGCCAACCCAAGAACCCGCAATCCACAAAGTGGCCAAGTATGGAATGTGATATCCGTACATGCTCTATAAAATATCATCTCCATACTTTATAAAGGTACATATTTAGTTTTCCCTGCCTTGTACACATATTGGTCTGATCATGACACAATTGGTGTTGCACATGAATTATGAAATATGCACCACGAGTAGGACCAAGCGCTTTCGTTTCCTTAGCCAATTTTATGCCCGCAGGTTCCCGGCTACGCGTTATCGAACTCTTATTCCCTGTGTTCTGACTGTACATCTTGCATCCAAAACTTGGGAAATCCACGTCTATGCTCGCGGGTTCCCAGACGGCGGAGTGACAGATTTCATATTGTTACAAGGGAAAAACTCTCTATGGCCAAGGGTAAACCACAATAGACAAGTATGACTGCAGAAATCAACTCAATTCCAACATGCGCTATATAAACTAATGTGCAATACGAGGACAAATCCTACCTCGATCCAATCGTTTAATGTCACTCCACCATTGAGCACTTTGACCCAAAACCTTACACCTGCAAGGAGTTCTCAACAAACAAGCGATGCAAGTATATAGTGACAATATATAAAATGAGTTAGCACATCAGATAGGACAATCCATTAATAAACATTATGAACATGCCCATGGATAATAATCATATATTTGCAAGATATTGATAGGACAAGAAAGGAGTATTTCTATTAATAATTGATCAACAGAAGTATCAACATTACAGACTTCCGTGTCAGCACGGGTCGAAACCAAGAAACCGGGTTCCTTCCAACTAGGTCTCCACCACTTCAATCCTCCACCAAAGGCAAGCTCATAGAAAAGAGAGAATGAGATCTTATTGACAACAAGGGAAGAGCTTGGGGTTTGAACACTGTGTTCAGACTTGAGGGATAAAGGGATGCAGACTCAATATGAAGTAATTTCTCCAGAGTAACTTTGCTCTCAAAGTTGAATTATTTCTCTCTCTTTTTCCATAGCTTGAAATTGTGCTCTTATAGCCTCCAGAATGCAACTGAAGGGCCGATTTGGAACGTTTCCAGTATATGGAAGGCCAAAGATCAGAGATATTTTTTCATGACATGGAAACCTGACCTCATTTTGTATTTTCTAGCACAAATCTCGATATACGTGAGCTGTAGTGGAGCATCAAGCATATACGCATCTTGCAAAGCAGTTAGGGAGCGTATATCTGGAAAAATATATATTTTTGGCTCTGGATTTATCAAAAATGGGTTGATAAGTCTGCATAGGGAAATGGAAAAAGGCCCTCTGTGCAAGATAGCAATGGTGAGGAAAATCTTGCTATAACAGATGCCCCCTAATGTGTGAGATCAGAGGAGTATCTGTGATGGCCAAAATACATTATAAATAACCCAGAAGTGGAGTGGTAGATAACTAGCTGGATGAACTTAATTGCTCATTACATTATGTACTGACTTTGCATACATGGCTGCCAAAAATATAATGCAGATCCATGTGGAAAATATACCAACAAGTGTTCATGGCCATGAGTAGGCAAATATAAATGCATTTGTTATCTCCTCAAATAAATCAATTGAGATTTTTCATTTTAGGTGATAGGATGTCTTTTAAAAGAGGTACTTTTAAAAAAAAATTAAAACTCGTTTCTCAAAGCTTTATGCATGTAATAAAGTTTAAATAAACGTTTGTTTAGTTTTTATTTGATCTAATTCAAATCTCAGGTTTCAGTGGCTTAGGTGAGCATTTTGATTGTTCATTAGCCACCGAAAGCCTTAGCTTTCCGTAGCTTGACCAAAGGAATTCAGGGCTATTTTAGCCACCGAAATCATAGAAGCGGGGAAAGAGTCAGCACGTCCTTTCACAGGTTTCAACCGTTGGGTTCGAAGTTTTATAATTGCAATAAGTTGCCAAAAAGACAGGAGAACGAACCGTTCATGACCGGAAGCTAATCTATGTATGATATACGCGAATCTTTTCAGATCATTGTATCATCAAGCCATATGCTTACGTACCCTCCATCATTACAGTTATCGACCATAACTGCTGCAAATCACCAACCATTATGTCGCATCCCTTGTAATCAGTGCCACGTTCTAAATCTCGCCTCAGTTTCTTCATTTCTGTCACAACCGAGCTGACTCTCCCTAACTCTACGTTGTGTAACTCTCCCCCGAAATCCGTTCCTTCGATCATAGGTGTGCGGAAACATTGTGCCAAATGAAGAAAGGAGGGTCAACCCTGAGGAAAGAGCACGACGACATCAGTTACCTGGAATCACACCCGAAGGTATGTCAAATGTTCAGGGATGCAGGGTGTTATAATTTTTGCAAAACATTACAGAGTTCTCATCAACAGGTGGCAGAGGCCTTTACCCTCAATTTCGATGGAAATAAAGAAATCATACGCCAGGATGAATTCGAGATAGATGAAGCCCTCATAGTTGAAGTGACAGAGCTTCCCATGACTGGAGAAAAATGGTTTAAAACTACTGCCACTAAGAATGTTGAATTTAGGTCTTATTTGAAACTAGAACACAGGGGTTTGATATGGAATAAAGACATTCCTATGTCTTTCCTTGAAGCGAAATGGCAACAGTTATTAAAATCCATAATGGTTTATGTAACTTGTGAAGGGAGATACAACAGAGTGATGATTTACCATTTTAAACTTATAAATCATTTGACTGCTAGAAACTCACTCAATCTGCCCTATTTTCTCCACAAAATTTTATCCAAAATGGCTCATCAAGTCAAGGCCAAGCCTAATCAAGTTGCAGGTAGATTATCCCACCATAGTCTGATCAACCTTTTGGTTTATGAGTTGTTGCAAAGAAGAGGCAAAGAGTGGAATTACTTCTTGTTCTGGAATGATTTCCAGACTGAGGTTCGGCCAGAGGGTAAAAAAAGTCATCATTCCAAGAAGTCTTATACTCCCAGAATTGGAAAGAGGAGGAGGAGAGCTATCTCTCCAACTCCAGTTAATCAACCCTCTCCTTCCTCTAAGCTTGACAAAACTAAGAAGAAATTAAATTTCAACAGTGAAAAAGAAAAGGCCAAAGAATCCCCAATGAACAAAAACATTCTTAATCTTCCTTACACAAACTCGGAGGATGAAGAGCACCAGATTGAAATAGGGCATGAGGATTCAGTTACCACAGGGCGTGAAAATTTTGTTTTTGTGGATATATACACAACAAGTTATAAGGACCTTCCATCACCTACACCTCAAGAAGAACAAGAACCACAAATTGCAGATGCCCCATCTAGCAAACAAATAAAGCAGAGTAAATCAAAGGAAATCAAGAATCTTAAGAAGAAGTTAACCGAGCAAGTAGTGCTAGAAAGGGTAATAAAAACCAGGTATGAAACCCTGTCAAAGAACTTTGCAGAAAGCAACTCATCCTTGGAAAGATTAGCCCATGAAAGCATAAAGGAGAAGAAAAAGAAGGACAAGATTGTAAAAGACTACAACAACTTGTGGAGAGTAGCTCAGGGCTTGAAGAAAAAGGTCAGGGCTTGAAGAAAAAGGTCAGGGCTTTGAGGAAACAAGCTATGTCTTCAAAACACCAGGCTCAAACACATGCTTCTCTTGAGACCCTAGCAGAGGTGGCAGTTCAGTGCAATGAACCAGAGGTAGCCAGTAATCCTACAATCTTTGAGCAAGATGCAGAAGCCTAAGAAGATCTGTCCTAAGGCATTTTTGAGCTAAGACAAGGGTATTTTTGAAATTTTGATAATCTCAGGTTTCGGTGGCTTAGGCGAACATATCGATTGTTCATTAGCCACCGAAAGCAAAGCTTTCGGTAGCTAATTGGTCTGAATTCTATCTACTCTAGCTACCGAAAGCACTGATAAGGCAGAAAGTTAATGTTTTTTCACAGGTCCAAGTTTTCCTTGTCCAAAAGCCTCAGAAATGGTTCCAATCGATGGAAGATAATTAATGACATCCTTATCAAGAGTTTGTTTTGGTTTTGGAGGTGCTCTATAAGACAAAAAGGTAAAAAACGGTTAGCTATTTTCAAGGATATGAAGTTGTTTGACTGTCAACAAGTGTCATGTTCGACTCCTCCCATATCACATGAGATCCAACAGCCTTGGAAGGCTCACTACACCTGCCAAAGAATCTGAAGAACATAAAGATCATTTGAGAATTTGAATTGACCTAGTTTATAGGATCTTTGCCTACTTTCTTGGGTCAGTTATTGATTTTCTATTTTAGGCAAAATTCGATCCAGTAATCTAGGATCTTGAAACTGTTTGTAAAGGGCTATAAATCCCAAAACATTTGATGAACAAAGGGTTCGATTTTGAGTTCTATAATCCATTGTTATTGTAAAAAAGACACTTTCTTTAATATATTAAGCCTGCAAGCTTCTTTCATTGTTTTTGTCAGACTCTCTTTTATCTTTGTCTATGCCTATGAGTTGAAATCATTCCTTTGTCTATGTTTAATGGTCCCATGGTAACTATCATCTTACCTTTAATTGTTAAGCAAGAATCATAAGCATCCTTTGCTAGTTTGTTGACCCATCATATATATTTCCTATGTATGTTTTGGTCAATTGATTGGTTTTCTTATCCATTTGATTTATAAACCTATCTGATAATAGCTCTTGAAGGCCTTGTATTGCATGAATATAGCTAGACTATCTTGAAGATATAATCCAGTGATTTAAGATATTCATCTTGATCCAAACCCACACCCATTATTGAGAAAATAGTAACAAAAAGGTTAAGTTACCAGGCATCTCTGAGATACAGCCTAGGAGAGTTTCCTGGAGTGATAACAAATTGGCGTCGTTGTTAGAGAGAGAAGACTGAAGCTTAGCTTCCTTGGGAGACGACGAGATCCAACTTTGATGATAGACAAAGTTTGGACACATTTTCGGTTGTAACCATCTATCTGGCGACTCCATTGGAACAAAGTGGCTCCGAGAAGGGCTCATACCAGGGAAAACCAAGAAAGACCACCGACAGCACCAGTTCCAGATCCTAAGAAGATCATCAGAAGTGGAAAATAATTGCAAAGACAAACTTCCAGATCTGCAAGAGCATCTAAACCAGGTATTTCAAGAAACACTTCTTCTTTTGTATCTAGAGAACCTCTTGTTGAATCCCCTTCTACTGAAACTTCTAGTTCTCATAAAATTGAAATTGTGTGAGAAATCTTGAAGGGTGATGAGCCTTCAATTTCCTCTGATGTTATAGATTCTATTTATGAGCATGTTGCTATATCCAACTTAAGAGAAGAAGTTATAGAATCTCTCCAAGAAGAGGACTCTTCCTCTTCTTTGAATTCTTCACCAACTAAGCCTGTAGAGATTTTTTTCCATACTCATACGAGTCTGCCCATTCTTGAAGATATTTTACAAGATCTTTCCTCTAAGGGTGAAGAAGACTTGGTCTTACTGCTCGGTCAGTTTTACAGAGCTTCTTATTTTCCACCTTATTTAGGAAACACATTCCAGGGTAGTCATCCTACCAATGCTTCTCCTTCATTCCTCAGTGAAGTAAGACCACCATTGTCCATAGTCCCACCTATCCCATCTCAGCCATCATCTACAGAAACTTCTTCCTCTACATCAACCCCCAAGATTTCCATGGTTGCCCCTTTGACAAAAATGGAACAAATCTTAGCCAATAGGTATGCCCCTCTTGTGTTGCCCAATCCCTTATCAGCCATGTCGACAGGAGACTATCAAAAATATATGTCGAAGTTTACTAGATCTGGGGATTATATTGTTGAAGAACATATAGAAGCTTTATATGCTTATGCTGAGAATATTAACATTTGAGAGGAATATGTTTGGACCAGAATTTTTGTACAGAGCTTGGATGATCAAGCCAGGAAGTAGTTCAAGGAACTGCCAGCAAATTTAGTGGCAAGCATTGAGCAGTTAGATGAGGTGTTTTTGATAATTGGGGAGAAAGAAGAGACCTCTTGTATTATATTATTGAATTCGGAAATCTAAGAAGAGAAAATGGGGAGTTTGTCTCAGACTTCACCAAAAGATTCAATAAGATGTTTGGCAAGATTTGTGCAGAGATCAAGCCAACTGATGCATCAACAAAGACCACTTACTCTTTTTCCTTTGATCCAAAATTTTGCTTAATGCTTAGAGAAAGAAGGTCAGCCACACTCGCTTTAATGCAAGATGTTGCTCTTGAGGTTGAATCTAACATTATGGAATCTCATAAACTTAAAGGAAAATTTGAGAGAAAGAAGTCGTCTGCTGATCCTCCTTCTTCTTCAAATACCAAAATGGAAAATATGGCCAAGATGTTGGACAACTTGACCTCAGAAATGTCAAAACTAAAAATTCAGAGTCAGTAGCCAGCAAGAAGTAAAGAGCCTAATGCTTATGCTCCCAGGAATCCCAATGCATTCCCTTACAGAAGGAACAACCATCAAGTCCAGATCCTTCAGAGAGACAAGAATGCAGCTGAGGACCAAAGGATCAGGGCCCCCTTCCGAAATGCAATGCTAGAAGAAGAACAGGAGCTATCTCATGATGAAGTTGAAGAAGAAGATGACATCAATTGCTTTGGGGATGAAAATGATTCCTCCTTCTTGACACAAACATATTATGAGGAGGCCCAGATGGACGAGCAGATTCATGAGGCAAACATTGAAGAATATTTTTATCAGACAAATGATCAGCTAGGTTACAATTTAAGATCTAAGACTGTCGCTCCAAAGCCATTGCTTGCTTCTCCCAGAAAAAAGAAAGATGTTGTTGCCAATCAGCTTGTTGCTCCTACAAAGTAGACCTGCACTCCTGCAAAACAACAGCAGAAGCAATTGCAACCCCGAGCCAAAGAACAAGTCTCCCTCAGAGCTCATTTTAATGAGGTAAAACCTTCCCATAGAATATCATACTCATTTAATTTTGAATCAGAAATTCAGAAGGTGAAAATAACTATGCCATTGACTGAACTTATGAAGAATGACATATTCAAGTCTGTTATCCTAAAGTCCCTTCAACCAAAGACTCCTCCAACTACTGATTACATAAACCTTCAAGATGACAAGCCCACAGTGACTATAGGACCTATGGTAAAAGACCGAGATGATTATTGTCCACCCTTCTACATATCCCTAAATATCCATGACAAGATCCTTCACAACTTTTTGCTTGACTCGAGAGCGTCACACAATCTTATGCCTAAAGCAGTGATAGATGAACTTGGGCTTGACATCATAAAACCTTACCATGATCTCTTCTCTTTCGACTCTAGGAAATTCATATGCCTTGGCCTCATAAAATACCTTGTCATAAACCTTGCCCAGCTGCCAATGAGAAACATGGTAATGGATGTTGTAGTGGCTGATACCCACCCAAGTTCAGCCCCCTTTTGCCACGTTCATGGAGAAAAAGGCTAGGGGGTACCTTGCAGATGGATCTTTCATATGTCATAGTCCCAGTGTTTGGAGGAGAGCTAAAGAGACTTTACAGAGAAAATCATCTTGCCTACATCATTAGTGATGGGAAGAATTCTGTAAACCATCCCATTTGTGCATTAGACATAGACTTTGGATCATGCATTCTACAAATAGATGATTCTCAGCCAGCTCCTTTGTAGCTCACAAAGCCTACTTATTAGCAGACTGATGGAGAGAGTACTCCCGTGTGGAGCATGTTCTTTGATGGTGTCAATACCAAAGACTCGGCAGGTGCAGGTGTAGTTTTGATTTCTCCTTCAAAAGAGGTTATTCGTTTGTCTTTTAAACTTGATTTCAAAACTACTAACAATATATCAAAGTATGAGGCTTTGCTATTGGGATTAAATTCTACCAAGGAGATGGGAATCATAAGACTAAAAGAGTTTGGAGATGTGGATCTAATCATACAGCAAGTGAATAGTACTTTCCAAGCAAAACATGTCAGGTTGAAAGCTTATAGGGATGAGATATGGAAAATCAGGGACTCTTTCTCCATTTTTGATATTTCTTATGTACCCAGAGCTATGAATCATCTTGTCAATTCCCTTGCTATCTCAGCCAGTATGTTCATACCTCCCATGCCTCCCAGACTGAATTATGAAATCCAAGTCAAATATAGACCATCCCTGCCCGACAATATCAAATATTGGAAAGTCTTTGAAGATGATGATGAGCTTAGTAGATTTCTCCAGGTGGTAGATGAATTTTCTGATATGCATATTGACCAGGAAAATCAAAATGTAGAGGAATCCAAAAAGCCTAAGATAAAAAGAAAAATGGGTCAACATGATATTGTTCAGCTGCCCAACAATTATATACCTCAGGGATTGGTGCCTCTTGAGAAGCTTTTTGACCAAAACGATGTCCCCTACAAACCTGATAAGAAGGAGAAGGATCATGTTGTCCATGAGCACAATATAGGAAGCCAAAGTCATCCTAAATTCATAAATCTGTCTGCTAAATTAACTGCTGACCAGAGGTCAAATTATTGCAGCATTATGAAGGAATTTGTTGATGTTTTTGCCTGGAAATACAGTGATCTGAAAACCTATGATCTTGATGTCATTCAACATAATATTCCCCTTGAGAAAGACACCATCCCTTTCAAACTGAAACTGAGACCTATCAGTCCTCTCCTATTGCTTGCAATTGAAAAAGAAATCAAAAAGCTATGTGATGCCAAAATCATAATTCCATTAAGATACTCTAAATGGATTGCAAATCTAATAATAGTGAGAAACAAAAATGGTGAGATCAGGTTATGCGTTGATTTTAGAAACCTAAATAAATGCTCAAAGAAAGACAACTATCCCCTACCCAAGATGGAACACTTGTTGCAAAGAATTTTAGGGGCCAATGTCATGTCTTTCCTAGATGGCTTCTTAGGTTATAACCAGGTTTTTGTACATCCTGATGACCAAGAAAGAACTACCTTTACTACTCCTTGGAGTACCTTCATGTACGCCAAGATGCCATTCGGGCTAATGAATGTCGAGGCCACTTTTCAGAGGGCCATGGACATAACTTTCATGGGAGAGAAGGACAAGTTTGTCCTCATCTATCTTGATGATATCACAATTTATTCTAGCAGTCATGAAGAGCATCTGAAGCATCCGAAACGAGTATTTTTGAAATGCAGACAGTTCGGGATTTCACTGAACCCCAAAAAATCTCAATTTGCTCTCAAGAAGGGTAAGCTCCTAGGCCACATTGTTTCAGCAGAAGGAATGAAAAATGATCCAACTTGGGTGGAAGCAATTTAGAGGTTGTCCATACCAAGGTCAAAGAAGGATATCCAATCTCTACTCAGTAAGATAAATTTTGTCAAAAGATTTACTCCTAATTTCGTTGAGTTAGTGAAACATATAACCTCTATGCTAAAAAAGGGATCCGAGATAAAATGGACAGGCAATGCAAGAAGTTCATTTCAGGATATCAAACAGGCTATCATGGAATCCCCCGCTCTAACCAGTCTGGATTACACCAAGAACTTCTATATTTTCTCTTTTGTTTCCTATGACATAGTGGCAACAGTCTTGTTACAAAAAGATGATGAAAGTCTTGATCACTCGGTGGCCTTTTGCAACAAACCACTCAAAGATGTTAAACTAAGGTATGATCCAATAGAAAAACAAGCTTATGCTCTCATTAAGTCATTAAAAGCTTTCAGAATTTATATCCTCCATGCAAAGGTTGTTGCATATGTTCCTTTAGCCTCTGTGAAGAATGTCTTGACTCAGCCTGATATTGATGGAAAGAGAGATAAATGGATCGCAAAGCTGATTGAGTTTGACATAGAAGTGAAGCCCACTAAGCTGGTAAAAGGAAAAGGCCTTGCCAAGATTTTGACAAAAGAGAACTGTGATCTTTTGGACATAAATTTCATTGGGGAAAGTTCAACAAGTTTGCAGACAGGGGTAGCAGCAGAAGAACAACGTGGCAGCGAGCAGGTGGTCGAGAATTTGTCTTCATGTGAGTGGTATTCAGGTATTATTCATTTTTTACAGAAGTTGGAGGTTTCTCCTGAACTTAGCATGACTCAAGCCCGATCCCTTAAGCTTAGAGCAATTAAATTTTGCATTAATAATAATCTTTTGTATTGGAAAGATCTTACTGGTTTACTACTAAGATGTTTAGACAAAGAAGATTCAACTGAAGTCATGCATCAGTTTCATTCAAGTCTTTGTGGAGGCCATCATTACTGGAAGACCACAGCTCATAAAATCTTAAGGGTTGGGTATTATTGGCCTTTTCTTTTTTTAGATGAGTGTGCCTTTGTGAAATCTTGTTATAAGTGTCAAAGATTCACAGGAAAATAGCAACTAAAATCTCTGCCCCTAAGACCTATTATAATGAATGGTCCTTTTCAGCAGTGGGGTTTAGATTTCATAGGCGAGATTAATCCTTCATCTAGTGGTCAGCATAAATGGATCTTGGTAGCCACTGACTATTTTACAAAGTGGATATAGGCAATCCCCACTAGAAATGCCACTCATCAGGTCGTCATGAAGTTTCTCTATGAGAACATCCTGATCAGATTCAATTGCCCAAAAAGGCTAGTGACAGATAATGCAACAGCTTTCAAAGCTGATGCATTGGTTGACATGTGTAAGTCAATGGGCATTCAATTGGTACACTCTACTTCCTACTACGCTCAAGGTAATGGCATTGTCGAGTCGTCCAATAAGAGTCTAGTCAGAATCATCAGAAAGTTGTTGGAGGACAATCAAAAGAGTTGGGATTCTAAACTAAAGTTCGCTCTTTGGGCAGACAGAGTAACTAACAAGAAATCCATAGGAACTTCTCCCTTCAAAATGGTTTATGGCACTGATGCCATTTTCCCCATTCAACCAGTTTTACCAGTGGCTAAGTTTTTTCAGTAGGAACAAACTGAATCAAATGATATGGTGAGAAGAATGCTTGATTTGGTAGAGTTGCAGCAGGTCAGAGAACAACTAGTGGATAAATCAGAAGCTCATCAAAAGAGGATCAAGGATACTTTTGACAGAAAAGAAAAGGTGGACAACTTTCAGGTTGGTGATTGGGTTCTAAAATGGGATGCCCTCACACAAGATAAAGGCAAGCATGGCAAGTTTGATTCTTTGTGGACTAGTCCTTTCATGATAACTCACGTACAACACAACAACACCTTCATTTTGCAAAGTCTGGAAGGTGAAGAAATGTTTGGTGGCCCTGCCAATGGGCATTTTCTAAAACTCTATTTTATCTAAGGCTTCAAAGCCTTGTCATTGTAATTTTTATTTCCAGCTTTTGTTTTTACAAAATAACTCCATGCCCAATGGAAACACTAGTAGATAGGTTTGAATTTTAGTTTTTCAAGAAAGGCATTGGTTCTATGGTTCTTGAAACCTCACAGGGAAGCTTCCACCCCCAATAGGAGCCAGTGTTATCTCCTCAAATAAATCAATTGAGATTTTTCATTTTAGGTGATAGGATGTCTTTTAAAAAAGGTACTTTTTTAAATTTTTTAAAGCTCATTTCTCAAAGCTTTACGCATGTAATAAAATTTAAATAAACATTTGTTTAGTTTTTATTTGATCTAATTCAAATCTCAGGTTTCAATGGCTTAGGCAAACATTTCAATTGTTCATTAGCCACCTTAGCTTTCGGTAGCTTAAACAAAGGAATTCAGGGCTATTTTAGCCACCGAAATCGCAAAAGCAGGGAAAGAGTCAGCACGTCCTTTCACATGTTTCAACCGTCGGGTTCGAATTTTTATAATTGCAATAAGCCGCCGAAAAGACAGGAGAATGAACCGTTCATGACCGGAAGTTGATCTATGTATGATATAAGCAAATCTTTTCAGATTGTTGTATCATCAAGCCATATGGTTATGTACCCTCCATCATTACAGTTAGCGACCATGACTGCTACAAATCACCAACAGTTATATCGCATCCCTTGTAATCAGTGCCACATTCTAAAGCTCGCCTCAGTTTTCTCATTTCTGTCACAGCCGAGCCGACTCTCCCTAACTCTACGTTGTGTAACTCTCCCCCAAAATCCATTCCTTCGATCAGAGCTGTGCAAAAACATTGTGGCAAATGAAGAAAGGAATGTCAACCCTGAGGAAAGAGCTCTATGACATCAGTTACCTGGAATCACACCCGGAGGTATGTCAAATGTTCAGGGATGCAGAGTGTTATACGTTTTGCAAAAAATTATAGAGTTCTCATCAGCAGGTGGCAAAGGCCTTTGCCCTCAATTTCGATGGAAAGAAAGCAATCATAGGCCATGATGAATTCGAGATAGATGAAGCCCTCATACCTGAAGTTACGGAGCTTCCCATGATTGGAGAAAAATGGTTTAAAACTACTGTCACTAAGAATGTTGAATTCAGGTCTTATTTGAAACCAGAAGATAGGGGTTTCATATGGAAGAAAGGCATTCATGTGTCTTTCCTTGAAGAGAAATGGCAACAGTTATTAAAAGCCATAATGGTTTATGTAACTTGTGAAGGGTGATACAACAGAGTGATGATTTACCATTTTAAACTTATAAATCATTTGATTGGTAGAAACCCACTCAATCTGCCCTATTTTCTCCACAGAAGTTTATCCAAAATGGCTCATCAAGTCAAGGCCAAGCCTAATCAAGTTGCAGATAGATTATCCCACCATAGTCTGATCAAAATTTTGGTTTGTGAGTTGTTGCAAAGAAGAGGCAAAGAGTGGAATTACTTCTTGTTCTAGAATGATTTCCAGATGTCCTCATTCCAAGAAGTCTTCTACTCCTAGAAATGGAAAGAGGAGGAGAGCTATCTCTCCAACTCTAGTTAATCAACCCTCTCCTTCCTCTAAGCTTGACAAAAGTAAGAAGAAATTGAATTTCAACAGTGAAAAAGAAAAGGCCAAAGAATCCCCAGCGAACAAAAAATTCTTAATCTTCCTTACACAGACTCGGAGGATGAAGAGCACCAGATTGAAACAGGGCATGAGGATTCAGTTACCACAGGGCGTGAAAATTATGTTTTTGTGGATATATACACAACAAGTTATGAGGACCTTCCATCACCTACACCTCAAGAAGAACAAGAACCACAAATTGTAGATGCCTCATCTAGCAAACAAGTGAAGCAGATTTAATCAAAAGCAATCAAGAAGCTTAAGAAGAAGTTAGTCGAGAAAGAAGTGGTAGAAAGGGTAATAAAAACCAAGTATGAAACCTTGTCAAAGAACTTTGCAGAAAGAAACTCACCCTTGGAAATATTATCCCATGAAAGCATAAGGAGAAGAAAAAGAAGGACAAGATTGTAAAAGACTACAACAGCTTATGGAGAGTAGCTCAAGGCTTGAAGAAAAAGGTCAGGGCTTTGAGGAAACAAGCTATGTCTTCAAAACACCAGGCTCAGACACATGCTTCTCTTGAGACCCTAGCATAGGTTGCAGTTCAGTGCAATGAACTAGAGGCAGCCAGTAATCCTACAATCTTTGAGCAAGATGTAGAAGCCTAAAAAGATATGTCCTAGGGCATTTTTGAGCTAAGACAAGGGTATTTTTGAAATTTTGATAATATCAAGTTTTAGTGGCTTAGGCGAACATATAGATTGTTCATTAGCCACCGAAAGCAGAGCTTTCGGTAGCTAATTGGTCTGAATTCTATCTACTCTAGCTACCGAAAGCACTGATAAGGCAGAAAGTTAATGTTTTTGCACAGGTCCAAGTTTTCCTTGTCCAAAAGCCTCAGAAATGGTTCCAATCGATGGAAGATAATTAATGACATCCTTATCAAGAATTTGTTTTGGTTTTGGAGGTTCTCTACAAGACAGAAAGGTAAAAAATGGTTAGTTATTTTCAAGGATATGAAGTTGGTTAACTGTCAATAGGTGTCATGTTCGACTCCTCCCATATCACATGAGATCTAGCACACTCAGAAGGCTCACTACACCTGCCAAAGAATCTGAAGAACATAAAGATCATTTGAGAATTTGAATTGACCTAGTTTATAGGATCTTTGCCTACTTTCTTGTACCATTTATTGATTTTCTAATTTAGGCAAAATTCGATCCAGTAATCTAGGATCTTGAAACTGTTTGTAAAGGGCTATAAAGCCCAAAACATTTGATGAACAAAGGGTTTGATTTTGAGTTCTATAATCCACTGTTATTTTAAAAAAGACACTTTCTTTAATATATTAAGCCTGCAAGCTTCTTTCATTGTTATTTTCATACTCTCTTTTATCTTTGTCTATGCCTATGAGTTGAAGTCATTCCTTTGTCTATGTTTAATGGTCCCATGGTAACTTTCATCTTACCTTTGATTGTTAAGCAAGAATCATAAGCATCCTTTGATAGTTTGTTGACCCATCATATGTATTGCCTATGTATGTTCTGGTCAATTGATTGTTTTTCTTATCCATTTGATTTATAAACCTATATGATAATAGCTCTTGAAGGCCTTGTATTGAATGAATATAGATAGATTATCTTGAAGATATAATCCAGTGATTTAAGATATTCATCTTGATCCAAACCGACACCCATTATTGAGAAAATAGTAAAAAAAAGGCTAAGTTACCAGGCATCTCTTAGATACAGCCTAGGAGAGTTTCCTGGAGTGATAATAGCAGTTACATGCCAATAGTTGTCATAGTCATGAACAAGGCCTAGTGAAACCAATCTCAAAATCAATCTGAAGATATCTGTATACCATGGAGTACAATCTAATCTCCCGTGATCGTTGAATTCAAATAGGTACTGGTCTTATGAAATGGAAGAAACAACTCAATAAAGTTGTGTCTACAAAATGATGTCTCCGAGTCTTCAATACAATCCGCCAATGGTGCAAGTCTACATCATGTGAATAAATGAGTTGAGGTCGAACACGATGAGACATCGTTTGATTATCAGTCATTGAGGTATACTGTTAACAAATGCGAGACAACCTACCAATGATGAAAGTAGGTATCAAGGCACTGAGTACATCTCTACAAATGTGAATAAAGGAGCTGGTGTTGAACACTTGAGAGATCCATTGATCATGAGACATTGATGTATTCCCATCTGTGAATGGTGAGAGAGCCTGCCACTAATGACTGCAAGTCTCAAGGTACTCATAAAACTCTAGGCCTCATATCCAAAATACATGATCGGAAGTCGATGAAAAGAGACCCACTGAAAGGAGAGCATTAAGGAATCTCTCATCAGTTAGCATGAGGAGAAAAGCAGAAGCTTCATGATTTGGTGGAGATAGGACGAAGAACATGTTCACGAACCAACAACCATGTGCGCCTTTCGCGTGTGCCAAATGCAAGCGGTACACGAAAAAGACCCTCTGAATAACAGCCAATGATGAAAATTGTTGACAAAGGCGAGGAAACCACAAATAAGGCTAATGGCATCCAAGACACTGCACGAATCCCAAAGTGTGTATAGATGTCTTGTCATTGAACACAAGGGAAACCACCTAGTCAACAACCCATGATGAAATGTTGATTGTTAGGCTCAAGGTGACCTACCAGTGATGAAAGTAGGGCCAGGGTGCATCATAAGACCAAAGTATCATGTGATTCTGAAACAAACTGAGGGTATGGCTGACATGCAAAGTCAAGATTTCTGAGGAGTGGTTGACACAGGTTGATAGACTTCCTTTGAACAAGAGCATGAGACATACGGTGGACTCTAGCAACATAGACTTAGTGATGTGACAACTAGATCCAGGAGGCATCCATAATGTTCTCTATAGTGACTGGAAGATTAACCAGTCGGTAGAGAAAATTATGTAATGAAATTAGCTTCCTAAGGCCATGCTAAACCCTAAATTATGATGACGCGAGGACTCAATAACTTTGTGCTATGTTCAAAGGCGACAAGACTGTTGCCAATTACTATATAGTATTCCCTTCTCACCCGTCTTTTTTTGTTTTTTCATAACAAGTGAATGCTATGATACAAAGGAGGGAATGAGTGTCGCAAGTAAGAAAAACTAGTTCCAGCAGTGGAACGTACCTATGCTCAATGCAAGGAAATGCATGCGGGAGATGGACACTCAGGTTGATGTTCCCTCTAGGGTATAGGGTGTCAAATTGTGAAGGATATAAACAAGGCTCTGCTTGGTTGAGGATGCAAAATGCTTGGGCCATGGTTTATAACGCAAAGCGAGAATCAACTAAAGCCTCAATACTGCAAGCAAGGTCATGAGATGCAATCACAATTTAACGCCAAAAATGTCCTTTTTATATCTTTTAGTCTACTTGGTGTGAAAAAGGGGTAAACTGGTGCCAAATAGATGTCTTTTCAAATCCAATTTACGAGTGTGAAAAAGACAAGTTCATTGGGCGATCTTTTCCATTTTTTATAGCGACTCGAAAAGGAGCTTAACTAAGACTCATGATCTTTCAAAGCCAATTTTAACGAGTGTGAAAGGGACAAATCACTCTGCGATCTTTTCAATTTTTAATATCGAGTCGGAAAAGAGATTAACTAAGACTCGTGACCTTTCAAATCCAAATTAACGAGCATGAAAGGAAAATATTGCTCAGCAATCTTTTCGCTTTTTGAACGAGTCGGAAAACGGCTAAACTTGGACTCGTTTGGAAGATTCTAGGTGGTAAGCCACGAGGGAGGCCAAGGCTCCTGTGCGAACCTCTTGTGGAATGTCAGTATATTACGAAGAACCGACACAAGCTCGGGAAGACCCAAATCTCTCCAAGTCGAGGAGGACAAAATGCTAATGGAGGTTATCATCTCCGTGTTATATTGAATAATGTCTCTTCCTGGAAAAGACATAGGCAGAAGCATTGGATACCCTACAAGACCATCCCAAACAAAGGGAACCTCGTCAAGACTTGGAGGGAGAGAAATCGAGGAGAGTAAAAAACTCTCTGGTTCAAAAGGTGAAGTAATAGAAATGCTAAGGACATGGCATAGAAGGTGTAGAACCAGAACCAGAAGAGTGGGATTGACCAAAAATTGCATTGGCACGACCGCTTCCTTAGACTTGTCACTCTCCAAGAGAAGAGTGGGGTTGATCAAAGATTTCATCGATACGAGCACTTCTTCAACCATTGGTTGAATAGGATGTGAGACAATAAGGTCAAGAGGTGCATCACCCCAAAAAACATGAGTGTTGTCAGTCGAAGATTGGATCAACACGACCATTGGTTGAACAAGATGCGAGACAACAAGGTCAAGAGATGCATCACTCCTGAACATAGGAGAGGTGTCAGTCAAAGATTGCATCGACACGCCCATTGGTTGAACAAGATGCGAGTCAATAAGGTCAAGAGACGTATCACTCCCTAACATAGAAGAGGTGTCAGTCGAAGATTGCATCGACATGATCACAAGTAGAATGAGATGTGAGACAACAAGGTCAAAGGACGCATCAACCCCTAAAGGGAAAGGGGTGTCAGCTGAAGATTGCATCGATGTGACTGTTGTATCAACCAAAGAAGGAATAGAATGTTTTGAAACCATAGATGCCTTAGAACCCGAAGGACCCTTAGGTGAGCCCCACGCTTCTAGTATCCCAGCAGAAACATGACACAAATGAGTAAGGTGACTTCCTTCGCAAGTTCTGCAAAGGAATCTAGGCTTACGTATGAGACGTCTAGGCTTCTCAATCATATGAATGCCCCCAACATGACTTGCAGTGGCTGGTGACATGCTCCCATCGTGACCTGTAGAGGCTAGTAAAAAATCTCCAACATGACTAGAAGAGGTTGGTGATGAATCCCCAACATGACTAGCAAAGGTCGGTGATGGATGTGCAGTGTGACTAGCAGTGCCCGGACATGTGCCCCCAGCATGACTTGCAGCGGCTGGTTCCAGGTCTTCAACATGACTCGCAGAGGTTGTCGACAAATATCCAACATGAGTAGCAAAGGTTGGTGATATAACACCAGCATGAAACACAGTGATTGTACTTGTGCCCCTAGCATGACTTGCAGTGGCTGGTTGCGGGTATTCAACATGACTTGCAAAGGTTGTCGACCAATCTCCAACATGACTAGAAGAGGTTGGTGATATAATTCCAATATGACACGTAGTAACTGGATTTGTGGTGGTGGTGAATTGTGGCATTTGAGACCAAGGTCCAAGGAAAGACTGGTTTTGAGAAATTTTAGGCCAGGAAGGATCCTGGTTTACACCCTGTCCCTGTCTAATAGGATAGTATCCTCCTCCATATTGATTCATAAAGGGTTGTAAGGGCATCGACACTGAGGAAGTTGCTTGCGAAGAGAAAGTGACATGACAAGGGTTACTCATGTGAGGATATATGTTTCCCCCAGACGAAGGAACTTCGTGAGGGGGGTTGCCCATACTACAAAAATAACTTCCCCCAGATGAAACACTAGAGGACAGATGGAGGTTCGCCATGGGAAAAGTGTTTGTAGAAACCGACATAGCAAAAGAAGGATAGGTGGACGGAGTGTAATAAGCAGAATGATTGCTTAATTGGGCATTTACCTCTCGCATAGTGGACTCGTAGGAAGGAAGATTCCAACCTCCTACCGTAAGAGGTGTTTGAAGGATATGACTCCCACCAAATAGAGAGGGATAAGAAGGATGAATCATGCCCCCAAACCCAAAACTTGTATTCGCATAAGGAGGCAAGACAGAGGATGGCAAGTGCGAAGACATATCATACATACCATGAGAAAAATGATTAGAGACCCAAGGCATTGACTGAGTATTATAATTTTTCATACCATAATGCGAAGTGGAAGGATCCGTCCCCATGAAATGAGTGGACATCATGGGGGTGGTAGCAGTAACTGAGGGTGCAAAAGGAACTCCACTATTCATGATAATGAAAACTTAGTATAGACTCCTAAGGCCAATTAGTAATCAAAGAGCATACCAAAAAGTCAAACGACCAACATGCATGTAAATGGGCTAAAGTGGTTGAGTGGCCTCCCTTGCTAAAGAAGGTATATCTCGTACAAGAGGGACCTGAGACTCCCTGCTAAAGTTTGGAGGTAGCGGAATCAATTATAAGGGCCCTCGTAGGCTTAACAACCAGTCGGTCAGATCCCCCCAGAGAGGTAATCTTCCATAAAGGTTGTGTGTTGTCCGACCCCTATCTGACTCAGGATACAAGTAGAATAACCCCTGCAAGTAACCTATGAGAAAACTAAGTCAAGAAACTAATAAACCATTGTATAACCGATGCACATGCGAACAGTCGTAAGTTTGGATTATTGTATGGGCTGTTGAAATAATGTAACTACGAAGAGCATACTTATTATTATTTTGTTATTGGATTAAATCCCCATTGTGGAATAATCATGTCATTATTATTATTGGATTAAATCCCCATTGTGGATTAATCATGTCATTATTATTATTGTTGTTATTAGATTAATCCCCATTGAGGATTAATCATGTCGGTAATTGTATAAGGACCAAATCCCCTTTTGCGGATTGGTCATCGGACAATTACAAAGTGCAGAATAAGAAGTCGGACCCAACAATTATAATGGAAGGGCCAGAATTAATTAAAGGTGGGTTTACCCACCCAGAGTGAGAGGTCGGCCCTGCCAGATGGTGACTCTTCACACATGACAGATTGATATAAATAAGAGGCTAGTGCCTCACTTCTTACACACACTTCACTTGCTCATTCTCTTATGAGGCAAGCTGCAATTACAAGTTGGAGAGAGGAGAAGAAGGGTGGCGCATCTCTTGAGGAGGACTTCTCTGTATTGGTTTGAGTTATCTCTTGAACATTGTATAAGCTATTTATGATAAGGAAGTTTTTGCTGGGTTTTCTTCCCCTAGAGGGTTTCCCGGGATCAATGTTGTGTCTCTTGTGGATGTGTATTTCTCAGTGATCTTGTTCTTATGATGCTCTTATCTTATGAAATGCAAAGAACTATAATAATGGCATAAACATTAACATGGTATCAGAGCCAACCTAAAGAAAGCACAATCTGTAAGAGGAAAAACGTCACTGTTACCGTACCCCAAAATTAGGGTTTTGAAAAAGCAAGTATTTTCAGATCCCTAACACCCTAGAAAGTTGCGCCCTCCCCCAAGGATCAATTTGGCACCTAGAGCACACCTTTTCAATGGATGGATCTCCCGGAAAGTGAAACCCTAGTTTCACAAAGTACCAGAAAACCAAAGTACCAAAAGTACCAAAAGTACCAGAGTACCAGAAGTACCAGAAAACTAGAAGCACCAGTCCAGAAATCCGCAGATAAGATTTGAAGGGGTAAAAGTTGGATTTTCGAAATTCTGACTGCACCAGCTAACTCGCCTCAGCCCAGCGCATCTATCCCCTGGATCAGAATTTCAAAATTCAAAGTTTGAAAAATTAGGGTTTCCTCATAAAACCCTAAGTTG
>ML792284.1:316230-333443 GCA_009831015.1 Picea engelmannii | reverse complement strand
GTTAAGGGGGAGTGTTGAAATAATGTAACTGCGAAGAGCATTCTTATTATTATTTTGTTATTGGAATAAATCCCCATTGTGGATTAATCATGTCATTATTATTATTGGATTAAATCCCCATTGTGGATTAATCATGTCATTATTATTATTATTTTTATTAGATTAATCCCCATTGAGGATTAATCATGTCGATAATTGTATAAGGACCAAATCCCCTTTTGCGGATTGGTCATTGGACAATTACAAAGTGCAGAATAAGAAGCCGGCCCCAACAGTTATAATGGAAGGGCCAGAATTAATTAAAGGTGGGTTTACCCACCCAGAGTGAGAGGTTGGCCCTGCCAGATGGTGACTCTTCACACGTGCCAGATTGATATAAATAAGAGGCTAACACCTCACTTCTTACACACACTTCACTTGCTCATTCTCTTATGAGGCAAGCTGCAATTACAAGTTGGAGAGAGGAGAAGAAGGGTGGCGCATCTCTTGAGGAGGACTTCTCTGTATTGGTTTGAGTTATCTCTTGAAAATTGTATAAGCTATTTATGATAAGGAAGTTTTTGCTGGGTTTTCTTCCCCTAGAGGGTTTCCCAGGATAAATGTTGTGTCTCTTGTAGATGTGTATTTCTCAGCGATCTTGTTCTTATGATGATCTTATCTTATGAAATGTAAAGAACTATAATAATGGCATAAACATTAACATGGGCAAGGTAGCAAATCCTAAAACCTTGAAAGTACCGCCTCTCACAGAGGTATGGATACTAGCAAGATCCCTAAATATGAATAAATCCACAGAAATATCTCTGACGCTAGGTGAGTATCCAGGGGTTATCCCTTCAAAAAACTTCGCACGACCTCATGCTTAACTCCGGTGTGAGCGGAGCCTCATGATATTACTAATTATATAATGGATTTGCCAACTCCCTGTCTCATACACATATGTTGATTTAATTGCCTTGGAGAAGTTTACTCACAAAATCCTATTCCAAGGCACTAAATCCTAGGCTAGTTTGTGCACCCTAAACAATAAAATCGTTGCTAATCAATTTTAGTTTAAAGCGTAAATTTTATTGGCTATGATTACTCAAAAAGGTATGCAAATGAAACTTATGGTGTTATGACTCTGCATAAGAATAAAAATAGATATAATGCAAAGCCTAACTTTAACTTTTCAGTGAATGATATGCTAAATAAAAACAGTGCAATCTTCAATTTTAATTCTGCAACTTAGAAATAAAATGCAATCTTTCGCTAAATGTGCCAATCTAATGATAAAGTTTCAAAGACAAAAATACCAACCAATGCAAAATGCCTATTTTTTTGTATTTTCAATGTATTTAAAAAAGAAAATGCATGGACTAATAAGCGACTTGATATATAACTTTTACTGTGTATAAAAGAAATCACTCGAGCAAAATACCAAGTAGCTAAGCAAACAACCCAACTACCAAGGACAAGTCAAAAAAGGAAAACAAAGAGAAATATGCTACCCAAAAATTCAACTCCAAAAAGGTTTCTTGTCATCCCAGATAATCTCAATAGGTACCACAGAGACCCAAGAAGGCTCACTGATCCTCAAAACCTACCCAGCAGTCACTAAACCAAGCAAATAAGCAAGGGGGAAGTGGTATACGCTCATGTTCAAGAGAAAAGGGTGTATATACACTTCTTGTAGTGGGACAACAAGTGTATACACACAACTGTCAGGGCAAAAATGGTGTATATCTTTTAAAACAAGTCTAGGCAAGGTAAAAAGGCTGAAAACTTAGACCGAGAGTGAACAGACTCTGTCCAACTGTGATACGAAAGAAATACAAAGGCAAAAGAGCAACGTAAGAAGGAAAAATACTTCAACCCTTAGAAGGAAGATCTCTCCCCAGTGGAGTCACCAATTCTGTTACAAGGGAAAAACTCTCTATGGTCGAGGGTAAACCACAATATACAGGTATGACTGCAGAAATCAACTCAATTCCAACATGCGATATATAAACTAATGTGCAATACGAGGAAGAAGCCTACCTCAATCAAATCGTTTGATTTCGTTCCACCGTTGAGCACTTTGACCCAAAGCCTTACACCTGCAAGGAGTTCTCAACAACAAGCGATGCAAGTATATAATGACAATATATAAAATGAGTTAGCACATCAGATAACACAATCCATTAATAAACATTACAAACATGCCCATGGATAATAATCATATATTTGCAAGATATCGATAGGACGAGAAAGGAGTATTTCTATTAATAATTGATCAACAGAAGTATCAAATTACAGACTTCTGTGTCAGCACGGTTCAAAACCAAGAAACCGGGTTCCTTCCAACTGGGTCTCCACCACTTCAATCCTCCACCAAAGGCAAGCTCATAGCAAAGAGAGAATGAGATCTTCTTGACAATAAGGGAAGAGCTTGGGGGCTGAACACTGTGTTCAGACTTGAGGGACAAAGGGATGCAGACTGAATATGAAGTAATTTCTCCAGAGTAACTTTGCTCTCAAAGTTGAATGCTTTCTCTCTCTTTTTCCATAGCTCGAAATTGTGCTCTTATAGCCTCCATAATGCAACTAAAGGGTCGAGTTAGAACGTTTCCAGTATATGGAAGGCCAAAGATCAGAGATCTTTTGTCGTGACATGGAAACCCGACCTCATTTTGTATTTTCTGGCATAAATCCCTATATATGCAATCTGTACTGGAGCATCAAGTGTATACGCATCTTGCAAAGCAGTTAGGGAGCATATATGTGGGAAAATATATATTTTTGGCTCTGGATTTATCAAAAAGAGATTGATAAGTCTGCATAGGGAAATGGAAAAAGGCCCTCTCTGCAAGATAGCAATGGTGATGAAAATCTTGCTATAACACATATCTATCTATATCTCTACATCATGAGTCCAACCAACCACCATTCGTTTTCATAGTTCGCAAATTTTATGGCTGCGGGTTCCTTTCTGGGCGACATCCAGATCTCATGCCCCATGTGCATAGTATACATCTTGCGCCCGAAACTTCGATGATCTACAATTGGACTCGGACTCGAAGCTTACAACTCATTTGATAATTTTGTTTAATTAAATTGTAGAATATCAATATTTAATATTAATGATTAAGTACTTGAAAATAATGTTTTTAGATAATGTTAGCTATATAACATATATGTTATATGTTATACATGTAAACAATCGCAATCTTGAGCCCACCAGTCCTGGAGTCCGCCTGTCAATTTGTATATTGCGGAACTCTGGGTGCTATTTGTAGGACACAGAACAATAGAGGCCCAATTTTGAGCCCACCAGCCCAAGAACCTACAATCGAAAAAGTGGCAATCTGTACATACTTTATAAAGGTGCATATTTAGTTTTCCCTGCTTTGTGCACATACTTCTCTAGTCAACACACAGTTGGTGTTGCACATGAATTATGAAATATACACCACAATTTCGACTGAGTGCTTTCATTTATGATCCGTCCATTCTTTATAAAGGTACATATTTAGTTTTCCCTGGTTTGTACATGTATTGGTCTGGTCACCACACAATTAGTGTTGCACATGAATTATGAAATATACAACACAAGTCCGATCAAGCGCTTTTGTTTCCTTGGCAAATTTTATGGTCTTGGGTTCTCGGCTACGCCTTATCGAACTCTCATTCCCCATGTTCCAAGTGTACATCTTGCATCCAAAACTTGGGTAATCCATGTCTATGCTCGCGGGTTCCTAGACGACGGTGTTAGCGATTATTTTTGTCATTAGGCGCAGATGCACCCAGGTCTGCAGGATGACCGGGAAACACCCAAGCGCAACAGCGGAAGGACCCAACTTTCTGGTTATGAGTCAAGTGAGCGGGAAAGGTTTGATATCAACAGTCGAGACCCATCCATGAAGCTGATCAACGGTCATCGGGATCTCGGGGCTACCAAGTTACCCGACATATAACACCAAAGAAAGCCCTTATATTTCAAGGTTGAATCTGGGTCGTCTGATCCAGTGACGCGTGGCGCAAGATCCAGCCAGATCGACGTTTTGGTAGTCGGGAGTTCATGGGGTGAGAGTTTCGTGTTGTTCGAAACCCTGAACCCCGAAATGTCGATAGCGCCCAGGATAGGGCCTGTGGTTTTGGCATCTGGTCATAAAGGAGCAGGTCTGGAGGAGGGGCACTTATGTTTATGGAAAAGTCTCAGTCGTTCATCCTAAGGACGTGTGTCGCAAGATCTGATCGCGTCGACGTTTTGGCGGTCGGGGGTTCAACGGAAAAGAGTTTTGTGTTGTTCAACATCGCGAAACCCCGAACCCAGATAGCCCCAAAAAGCATAGAAGCTGGGGCCCGCGACTTCACGAAGCATTTTCAGCCGTCCATTCTAAGAGGACACCTGGAGACAAACTGAGCCCTCTCGACGTTTCGCTCATCGGGATTTCGATCAGCAAGGATTAGTCCTTTCATATTCGCGAACGCCGAAAGTAGATGGTCACAGCCCATGGTTACTGGTAGAGAGGAAGGAGCTGCATAAATAAGGCCAAAGGCGCCGAGTTCAGTTGCAGAGGGGATCATCGCTACCTCCAGGCGTCGTCGGGCCCGATCTCAATACTGTTTCTAGCATTGAAGAAAATAAAGGCAAAAGCGGGTGGTTGAAACCTCCTTTCAGTCATTAAGTAAGGGGAATGGAGGGTCTGGTGAGCCGCCTGCTCGCAGGGGTCATGTGTATCGATTTTCTCGAAGGATCCATGCCGAAGTCTTCAGCTCGACAGAGAAGTCTACACACACTATTCGAACACTTAATATCTCAGCTACCCTCCTTACAGGAGCCATGCGTAGTTAAGGTGGCATTTAAAGAAAGATATCAGTACGAGTTTGATTGAAGGGACACCCAGCCTTGGGTGACTGAGGCACACCTCTGTGAGGAGAATTTTATTGAGTATATAAACTCGGTCTTTGTATTTTGTAAGCATCGATGGTAGAGCAGAGCTCCCTACTGTAAAGTTTTAACTGATATTCTAGTTTGCGGGTGATGCATCTGTATATGAGATATCTTGTTTTATGACAGACAATTTTTCTTACTCCATTTAATTTTTGTCTCATGCTAAGAGAGTTTGTGATTGACTGATTCGCGCGAGTTATTGCAGTTATGTTATGATAAAAGATTTATTGTTGCATTGTTGCATTCTTTGAATTTGCGTTTGAATGTAAGATGATATTTCATTTGGACGTCTTCTTCCTCAGCCTGTTAGAAACCCGATGTTAATAACAGACCTCTGCATTCCTCTTATATAAGTTTTCCGCCTGTTCACCCTTTACTACAACTCATTGTCTGAAGTTTATATAAGACCTCACTCACCTATGCATGCCTGGCCTAGTTTTGGAGTTGGAATGATATTGTTTTGAGTTGGCTTCCATTCGGTCATCCCATCTATAAACCACCGTGACATAAAACTGATGGGCGTTGGGCTTTGCTCCTACTAGCAATCCGAGAGTGACTTCCGTCGCCAACATTTATGGCGTCGTTGCCGGGGACGAAGTTGAATATTTTCCCCGAGATTGACGACAATGATTAACTGATTCTGAAGGTGCATCAGATATCAGAATTATCAAGATTGTTTCTATGCACCTGGCGACTCCATTGTGACGACTCCGCTGGGGAGAACCTACTCTATTAATTGTGGCTTTCAGAGGCAAACACACGCAGTCTCATCCACAGCTACCCCTAGCTACACCTCAAACCAATCCAGAGGTGGTTCTCAGAAAAGGAAAGGCCCCTGAAGAAGAAGTTTCCACTGCCGAAACAGGTAATCCACCATCTCCTTCTGTAAGAACTCTGTTTTCTCCTCCTTAGTCTCTTAATAGACCTCCTTCAGAAGTTTCCCGTTTCCTGAATTGGGAGTGTTCCTGTTGAGTTTTCCCCTCCTGGTCTAGGATTGGAGGGAGAAATCCTTGTCACTCCCCTCTCCTCTGAAGTTGTACCTTGGCGTAGACCCAGGACCACGGAAGATTTCCCCACTCCTGCACAAGGAGGAGCACCTCCTGACTTGAACTCGTTAGCTTTCTCCTTAAATCCTCTCTTGTTTCCCACTCCCATTAAGAACTCGTCACTAGTATCCAAGTTTCGAGTTCCTTCTCCTCTGAGTTCCCCTTTACATAATATCCATATGGCCAGAGAAAATCCCCCTATGACCGCAATGGAGGCCATCATAGCCGCTAGGTATGCTCCTCTTGTATTACCACAGCTTCTCAATGCCCTCCCACCAGAAGGATACCTAAAGCAGCTACCCAAATTTACAGGCAAGGGGGACATAGTTGTTAAAGAACACCTAGCAGCCTTTTATACTTTCGCGGATGATAATGTTATCATGCACGCAGACGTATGGATGAGGATTTTTGTCCATAGTCTCCAAGGAGAGGCTAGAAAATGGTTTAAGGCCCTACCTCCTGGATCTATTGATGGGATCGAAGCTTTAGATAGTACCTTTTTGAGACAGTGGGGAGATAAAAAAGATTTCATGTATTACATGACAGAGTTTGGGTCATTGAAGAGAAAGGAAGGAGAGTCTGTCTCCGACTTCTCCAAGAGATTTAATAAAATGTACAACAAGATCCCTGCTGAGATAAAACCCTTCGAAGCCTTTGCAAAGATCACTTACTCCAGCGCTTTTGATCCTAATTTCTGCCTACTGCTAAGGGAGAGAAGAGCTACTACACTGGCCCACATGCAGGATGCGGTCGTAGAGGTAGAATCTAACATATTGGCTATCAACCGACTCAGGAACGCAGGTGATAGAAATACGTCCAAGAACAGACCTGAAGCTCCCTCATCCAGTTCCTCTCCCCTGCCCCATCAGATAGATGAGACAGCTAGAGCACTAAAATCGCTTTCTGCCAAGATAGAAAGGTGGGAATTAGAGGGGAAGCCCATGTACAGAAATCCCCAGAACACTGACAGTAGAGGTTTCAGACGACCTACTAACAATATGCCTCAGGTTTTCCTGAGGGAACAAAGGGGAAAAGAGAGAGAAGATCAAAGGGTTCAAACCCCCCCTCCAAAATAACCTAGTTGATCATGAGGAAAGAGAGGAGATAGACGAGTTTGGCCCTGAAATTCATTGTATTGAAGAAACTCCCCCTTTTCCCCATTTGACGTAGTCCGCATATGAAGAATCACTGATGAGTGCTCAAATTCATGAGTTGGGGAAAGAACAAAGGGCCGGTCACACTTCTAACAGATATAATCTCAGATCGAGAAGGAAAGAAGGAGACTTTGACAGCCCAAACCAACCTCTCATAGCAGAAAAACCTACTAGATTTGCAGCAGCTGCTACTAAAGATTAAAGAGCTCAGAGCGCTTTTCCAGTAGTCAAAGAACTTGTCACCAAGGTAAGGGAAGTTCCTAAGCCCATTCCATCCTTTAATTTTGAACATGAAATTCAAAATATCAGAATCCCCGTCCCCCTCTCAGAGCTAGTTAAAAACGAAGATTTTAAAAGATCCCTCTCCAAGCTGTTACAATCCGAGTCCCCCCAGCCCCCCTCTGACTCAGTAAACCTTCAATATGAGAAGTCAGTCGTCATCTTAGGCCCCATGGTAGAAGATAGAGATGACTCCTCCCCCCCCTTCTACACATCCCTGAACATACATGATAAAGTGTTGCATAACTGCCTCATGGATTCAGGGGCTTCCCATAACCTTATGCCAAAAATAGTCATGGAAGAATTGGGGCTGGAGGTGACAAGAACTTATCATGATTTATATTCCTTCGATTCAAGGAGAGTGCAGTGCCTAAGATTCATCAAAGACCTGGTGGTTTCCCTGTTTCAACTGCCCATGAAAAGTGTGGTAATGGATATTGTGGTAGCCGACGTCCCACCCAAATTCGGTATGTTGTTGTCTAGATCGTGGATCAAAAAACTGGGAGGGACACTACAGATGGATCTCACATACGCCACCATTCCGGTCTTCGGAGGGGAACAAAGGAGATTATACAGAGAAGCCCAACTAGCCTATATTGTCAGTGATGAAACAAACCCTACCAATCACCCCATCTTTGCACTTGACACTGACTTGGGGTCTAGTTTGTTGCAGCTTATCGATGCCCCTGAAAGCTCTTTATTGATCAGAAAACATCTTAGCCCTGATCATCTGATTTCCCCTCAAAGCTCCTCTGTGTGGAAGATGTTTTTTTACGGAGCTTCTTCTAGCGAAGGCGCTAGCGTTGGAGTGGTTTTCATATCACCTTGTCAAGAAGTCGTGTCCCTGTCATACAAGCTGGAATTCAAAGCCACCAACAATGTGGCAGAGTATGAAGCTCTTGTTCTGGGTATGAGGGCCGCAAAGGAAATGGGAATTAAAGAGATTGCAATATTCAGAGATGCTGAGTTGATTATTCAGCAGGTAAGGAATGCTTATCGTGCCCATAATCCCCGGCTCATAAATTATCGGAATGAAGTATGGGACCTTATTGATAATTTCTTCTTGGCTTTTAACATTTCTTTCATTCCGAGGGGAGAAAATACTTTGGCCGATTATTTAGCTGTCTTAGCTAGTTTGCTCAAATTTCCTCTGCCGCCTATAGTAAAAAATGATGTTGATATAAGATATAGGCCCTCGGTGCTGGACAATGTCAAGCATTGGAAGGTGTTCGAGGATGATTCTGAACTCGAAAGGTTTCTCCAATTAGTTGACGAATTTTCTGCGTTGCATATTGACCAGGATCCCGACCTGGAAGGTGACCCTCATCCTGAGGAGTTTGTAAATAAAATCGCTAATCATCAGATCATTCAGCTGCCCAGCAATCACATTCCAAGAGGACTTGTCCCTTTAGAAAGATTGTTCGATGGGAATGATGTGCCAGTAAAGGGCAAGGTATCAAATGAAGATGTTGATACAACCGAATGCAACATTGGTTCACAAGAGGAGCCTAGATTCGTCAAATTGTCAAGCAGTTTGACCAGAGAACAGAGGGCTGAATATACGCAGTTGTTGCGAGAGTTCGCCGATGTGTTTGCATGGACATACGAAGACCTTGAGACGTATGACACATCTGTCATCGAGCACAAGATCTCGTTGAAGGAAGAGGCTAGGCCATTCAGGCAGAAGCTAAGACAGATAAATCCCATGTTGCTTCCCGTCATGGAGAAGGAAGTTAAAAAGTTGTTGGATGCACGAATCATTGTCCCCTTGAGATATTCCAAGTGGGTGGCCAACTTGGTCCCAGTGAGGAAGAAAAGCGGAGAAATTAGGCTTTGTGTCGATTTCAGGAACCTGAATAGAAGCTCAAAGAAAGACAATTACCCCCTACCTAAGATGGAACATATATTGCAGAGGGTAACTGGTGCATCCAGGATATCCATGATCGATGGGTTTTCTGGCTATAATCAGATATCGGTCATGCCCGAGGACAGGGAGAAGACAACCTTCACCACTCCTTGGGGCACATTCATGTATGCCAAAATGCCATTTGGGTTGATGAATGCAGGAGCAACATTTCAGGGAGCCATGGACATAGCCTTCATCGGAGAAAAAAACCAGTTCGTAGTGATCTACCTAGATGACATCACGGTTTTCTCCAGGTCTGATAAAGAGAATCGCTGTCACTTAAGGAAAGTTTTCTCAAAGTGCTGGAGATTTGGTCTTTCCCTAAATCCCAAGAAGTCCCTGTTCGCTATGATGGAGGGCAAGCTGCTAGGCCATATAGTATCGGCGGAAGGAGTAAGAATTGACCCCAGTAGAGTGGAGGCAATTCAAACCCTATCACTTCCCAGGTCTAAAAAAGAGGTCCAGGCATTTCTAGGAAAGATTAACTTCCTGAGGAGATTCGTCTCAAATTTTGTTGAACTGGTAAAACACATCACAGCAATGCTCAGAAAGGGAAATGAAGTGAGATGGACCGCTGAGCCCCGGGCATATTTTGACCGAATAAAAAAGGCATTCACTGAGGCACCTATGCTAATCAGTCCTGATTATTCCAAGGATTTCCTGATTTTTTCCTTTGCTTCCTTGGATATAGTGGCGGTAGTCTTACTGCAGAAAAATGAGGAAGGGCGTGAGCAGCCTATCGCCTTCTTCAGCAGGGCGTTAAGAGACGCAGAGAGCAGGTATGAAATCATGGAGAAGCAAGCCTATGCCTTAGTGAAATCTCTTAAAGCTTTCAGAGTCTATGTCTTTCATTCAAAAGTAACAACATACGTTCCTTCAGCTTCCGTGAAGGACATCCTTGTGCAGCCCGACGTAGATGGGAAAAGAGGCCGATGGAATGCTAAAATTTTGGAATTTGACTTAGAGATAAAACCCACCAAGTTGGTTAAGGGGCAAGGTTTAGCCAAGCTACTGGCTTAATCCAACTGCGAAGCCTTGGGAGTTAGTTTCATCAATACTCACTCAGGATCTCAGCAAGCTAAATCGCCCAACCAATGCTCTCAAGATGGCTTATCGCTGGCAGAATGTGCCTGGTATCGTGACATTCTGTATTTTCTGTAGGAGTTGAAGCCCCCCGATGGAATGGGAAAAAGCAAAGCAAGGGCTCTAAAGCTCAAGGCGGTCAGGTATTGCCTCATCGACCAAACCTTGTACTGGAAAGACCCTCTAGGGGTATTTCTGAGATGTCTGGACCCACATGAGGCCCAGAAGGTTATGTTTGATTTTCATAGCGGCCTTTGAGGAGGTCATCATTTCTGGAAGACCACAACCCACAAGATACTCCGAGCTGGGTATTACTGGCCCACTTTATTCCCCGATGTTTGCAGGGAGATCAGAGCTTTCACCAAATGTCAAAAGTTCTTAGGAAAGCAACAACTCAAATCACTGCCATTGAAGCCTATAGTATCTCCAGCACCTTTTCAGCAGTGGGGGTTGGACTTCATTGGAGAAATTCATCCTCCCTCAAGTGGTCAACACAGATGGATTCTGACAGCAACATATTATTTCACCAAGTGGATAGAAGTTGTCCCCACCAGAAGCACATCACACAAAGTAATTATCAGCTTCCTGGAGGATATCATAGCCAGATTTGGCTATCCCAGCAGGATCGTCACCGATAATGCTGCTTTTTTCAGGTCTGAGCCTCTAATCAAGTTATGTGAACAGTTCCAGATCTCACTAGTTCACTCTACCCCCTACTATCCCCAATGCAACGGTTTAGCAGAGTCCTCCAACAAAAGCCTGATAAGGATCATTAAAAGAATATTGGAGGACAACAAAAGAGCCTAGGATTCAAAGTTGAAATTTGCTATGTGGGCCGATCGTGTCACAACGAAGAAGTCTCTGGGCACTTCGTCGTTTCAACTAGTTTACGGAGCAGAAGCAGTTTTCCCTACTCAGCTCACCTTACCTGTGGCGAAGTTCTTTCAAGACTACGAGGGAGAACCAGATCATATGATCAGAAGAATTCATCAGATAGTGGAAGTGCAGCAGATCAGAGAACAAGTGAGGGACGCAACTTACAGTCATCAACAGAAGATCAAACAGGCTTTTGACAGGAAGGTCGAGAAAAAGGAGTTCGAGATTGGGGATTTGGTATTTAAATGGGACGTGCCCAGACAGGCTAAAGGAAAGCACAGCAAGTTCGATGCCCTCTGGATCGACCCCTTTAAAATCTCTGAGATTTTCTCCAACAACACATATGGGTTGCAGGATCTGGAGGGTGAAGAGGTTTTCAACAGCCCGGTGAATGAGTATTTTCTGAAAAAATGTTTTATTTGAGCCTTAGACGGCTCCTCTGTTTGTAAATATTGTTCTGTTTTCTTGTTTTATTTTCTTTTTGCATGTTTTCCGGCTTAATAAGTGACTCCATAGCCCAATAGCAAGGCACTGAAACTGCAGAAGGAGTTCTTAGAGCATCGCAGGGACGACTCTATCCCCCATGGAGCCTAATGTTAGCGATTATTTTTGTCATTAGGCGCAGATGCACCTAGGTCTGCAGGATGACCGGGAAACACCCAAGCGCAGCAGCGGAAGGACCCAACTTTCCGGTTACGAGTCAAGCGAGCAGGCAAGGTTTGATATCAATAGCTGAGACCCATCCATGAAGCTGATCAACGGTCATCGGGATCTCGGGGCTACCAAGTTACCTGACATATAACACCAAAGAAAGCCCTTATATTTCAAGGCTGAATCTGGGTCGTCCGATCCAGTGACGCGTGGCGCAAGATCCGACCGCATCGACGATTCGGCGGTCGAGAGTTCATGGGGTGAGAGTTTCGTGTTGTTCGAAACCCCAAACCCCGAAATGTCGATAGCGCCCAGGACAGGGCCCGTGGTTTTGGCATCTAGTCGTAAAGGAGCAGGTTTGGAGGAGGGGCGCTTATGTTTATGGAAAAGTCTCAGTCGTTCATCCTAAGGACGCGTGTCGCAAGATCTGACCGCGTCGGCGTTTCGACGGTCGGGGGTTCAAGGGAAAAGAGTTTCGTTTTGTTCAACATAGTGAAACCCCGAACCCCGATAGCCCCAAAAAGCATAGAAGCTGGGGCTCGCGACTTCACAAATCATTTTCAGCCGTCCATTCTAAGAGGACACCTGGTGACAAACTGAGCCCTCTCGGCGTTTCGCTCATTGCGATTTCGATCAGCAAGGATTAGTCCTTTCATATTCATGAACGCCGAAAGCATATGGTCACAGCCCATGGTTACTGGTAGAGAGGAAGGAGCTGCATAAATAAGGCCAAAGGCGCCAAGTTCAGTTGCAGAGGGGATCATCGCTACCTCCAGGCGCCGTCGGGCCCGATCTCAATACTGTTTCTAGCATTGAATAAAATAAAGGCAAAAGCGGGTGGTTGAAACCTCCTTTCAGTCATTAAGTAAGGGGAATGGAGAGTCTGGTGAGCCACCTGCTCATAGGGGTCTTGTGTATCAATTTTCTCAAAGGAGCCATGCCGAAGTCTTCAGCTCGACAGAGAAGTCTGCACACGCTATCTGAACACTTAATAGCTCAGCTACCCTCCTTACAGGAGCCATGCGTATTTAAGGTGGCATTTAAAGAAAGATATCAGTACGAGTTTGATTGAAGGAACACCCAGCCTTGGGTGACTGAGGCACGCCTCTGTGAGGAGAATTTTCCTGAGTATATAAACTCAGTCTTTGTATTTTGTAAGCATCGATGGTAGAGCAGAGCTCCCTACTGTAAAGTTTTAACTGATATTCTAGTTTGCGGGTGATGCATCTGTATATGAGATATCTTGTTTTATGACAGACAATTTTTCTTACTCCATCTAATTTTCGTCTCATGCTAAGAGAGTTCGTGATTGACTGATTCACGCGAGTTATTGCAATTATGTTATGATAAAAGATTTATTGTTGCATTCTTTGGCTTTGTGTTTGAATGTAAGATGATATTGCATTTGGACGTCTTCTTCCTCAGCCTGTTAGAAACCCGATGTTAATAACAGACCTCTGCGTTCCTCTTATATAAGTCTTTCGCCTGTTCACCCTTTACTACAACTCATTGTCTGAGGTTTATATAAGACCTCACTCACCTATGCATGCCTGGCCTAGTTTTGGAGTTGGAATGATATTGTTTTGAGTTGGCTTCCATTCGGTCATCCCATCTATAAACCACCGTGACATAAAACTGATGGGCGTCGGGCTCTGCTCCTGCTAGCAATCCGGGAGTGACTTTCGTCGCCAACAGACAGAGTGACAGTTTTCATGTCCATCTATATCTCTACATCACAAGTCCAACAGACCGCCATTCATTTTCATAGTTCACGGATTTTTTATGGCCGCGGATTCCTTTGTCGGCACCATCCAACTCTCATGCCCCCTGTGCACTGAAACTTTGGTGATCTACAATTGGACCCGGACTTAAAGATTGCAACTCATTTGGTAATTTTGTTTAATTAAATTGTACAATATCAATATTTAATATTCATAATTTAGTACTTGAAAATAACTTTTTTAGATAATGTTAGATATATAACATATATGTTATATGTTATACATGTAGACAATCGTAATCTTGAGCTCGCCAGTCCTGGAATCCGTCTGTCAATTTGTATATCACGGAACTATGGGTGCTATTTGTAGGACACGAAACAATAGAGGCCCAATTTTGAGCTCACCAACCCGAGAACCCGCGATCCAAAAAGTGGCTAAGTATGGAAGATCATCTATCAATTTGCATATTGCGGAACTCTGAGTGTTGCTTGGAGGACACATACCAATAGAAGTGCAATGTTCAACCAACCAATTAAATTGTACAATATCAACGCCCTGGAGTTCATCTGTCAATTTGTATATCGTGAAACTCCAAGTGATTTTTGGAGGACATGAAACAATAAAAGTGCAATGTTGAGCCCGCAAATTCTCTTCTCAATTTGTATATCATGGAAGTCTGGGTACTATTTGTAAGGCACATAACAATAGAGGCCCAATTTTGAGCCCGCCATCCTGAGAACCCGCGATTCAAAGAGTATACATGCTCTGTAAAATCTCAGCCACCCCGCAAGTCTGCCTATCAGTTTGTATATCGCAAAACTCTGGGTGTTGTTTGTATGACACAACCGTTCGTCCTCATCTCTAATGAGAATTGGAATGTCATTCGCAGGACCTTGAGTTGCCCGTTCATGAAATATTCAAACCCTTGTTTCGAAAATGAGCCCGACCGACATTTCCCTATTCCATACTTAGCCACTTTCCCGCAATTCCACAAATATACAAACCATCCGTTGAACTGCACCATCGTGCCCTCTTCTATTTTACGCGTTTTGTAGTCAAAAATTCTGACTCATGCAATTTCGTTGTTGGACACTCACATGTCTTCATTATCTCCTGTAAAATTATTTTGAAGCCCGTCCGACCGCTTTTCAGACTTGGCCATTCCTTCCTTGCTTTCTCTTCCCCATCTCCGTCACCTTCGCACCTGTCTATAATAATAAATAATGTGTGTGTGTGTATATATATATATATATATCTATATCTTGTTTCTAAATCTTTAATGCTAACAACTCATCATGTAGGGACCGTGTAAATTGTCATTGATGGGCGAACGGCTCGAGAAGATCTGCCATTAATGTGCATTAAACCAATATTTGCGAAGAATTTTGTTATCCCTTTCGAGTGTTAATATCAGATAGCATGGAATGTCATTCACACATCGTCGGCTTGGTTCGTTCATGAAACCTCCAATCCTTAAATGTTCTTCGTCGTAACCGCCACCTTTGCACTTCTAAGTATGCAATAATTAAGCATACAACATGCATAGAGATTGTCATTAATGAGCGAAGAGCTCGAGGAGATTTTCCATTCGCACGCATTGAACCAACATTTTGGGGGGGTTATATTATCCTCTCCATTTCTTCATTTCAACCAACGTCTGGAGAAAACAAACATTTTCATAAACAACTGGCAGCAGCTCCACAATAGTTCTCTAAAGATACAGTGAACATCTTCAAGCCCGAGGACTAGAACCACCATAGTAATAAAGCATC
The DNA here is from genome assembly GCA_009831015.1 of Picea engelmannii. Taxonomy (NCBI): domain Eukaryota; kingdom Viridiplantae; phylum Streptophyta; class Pinopsida; order Pinales; family Pinaceae; genus Picea; species Picea engelmannii. Next base: position 318,040 of record ML792284.1, on the reverse strand, counting down.
GCTCCAACGGCCTACCACAGTAACAAAGCAACCCAAAGTTCTTCCAACATATGAGGTTCATCCTAAAATTGATAGTTCTCACAAGCTTCCCATGCAGAAGAAGGGAAAAATAATTGTAGGGGAGGCGGAGGAGCCCGAAATTGAAAGTGAAAACATGGATCTTAACGCTGATCTGGATAACATATTTTGCGACCTTGATCAGTCGGGAGACACAATTCACCATAGCTACCCAATGCACATAGTTGATACCGAAATTTTTGACGTAAATGAATCCTTCGTGTTCTAGAGTGTTGTTTTCGAAAGCGAATCTAAAAAATTAATTATTGAAAAGAGAGATGTAAAAAATAAGAGAAGAAAACATTATTCAGAACTTGGCCTTACCAATATGCAACTGTCCCAAATCTCTGGACTTCACAGAGCAACCGAAGATGCTCTTCATGATTCCATTGGACTCATTGAGGTCGAGAATGCCAGACTAAAGGAACAGATCAAGGAATTAGATGAAGCTTTGATTCCTATGCCATTTCTTGGCAGTCCTTTGGAAATAGCCATGCATGAGACTCCCTGCACCCCTGCAACAATGCTAAAAGGCTCCTCCAGCTTCGTCGCATCATGTAGAGGATATGCGGAGAAAAATATCAAGAAAAGAATGGAACTGATTACTAAGGCCTGGGAAACATCACAAAACATGGATTCCCTAGGAAGTAGAGCACATAACTTGCTCGAACTTCTGCAAATGAATTTAAAAAATGAAGAAAATTTCTATTTGGACATGGTCATCCCTTTTTCCTTTCATGTCAACAACATGGCAGACACGACAAGAATACAACATGATCTCCCCTCCAAAAAACAACTCACTCAATTAGAAGCATGTTGGAAAGAGAAGGTGATGAACATGTATCTCATCGTCCAATCATGTGAGCAAGCAATATCAAAGAAAGAAAAAGTATTCACAAAGCTCACCAAAAAAGACTTAGCTGGAAGGACCAACGAGTTCCAGGACCCCAACTTAATTGTCAACTCGTTGGCGTTAACCAAGGAAGCTTTCGATAAACAAGTTGATAATTTTAAGGCATTGCCTTTACAAAATTTTTACAGGATTCTTGTATATCATGAAGATCACGTGGACAACTGGCTAGTCCGCTATTTGGTACAGAATGGAGACATTCATCAACCTCTATGTAATCTTTCTATTGATCTAAGTGAATTAGAAAATGAACTTTTCAACATTAAAATCAGGAATGACATCAACGTCACCCCCTTGAGAAGCTACATTGAAGAATTCGCCCAAACGAACTTGAAGCGGGTCGCCGACGAAAACCAATAGGAAAAGGCATCAACAAGCAAACAACAAAAATACTTATATGGACCATCACTATAACTCTTTTGTTCATCAATCCAGTTATTCAAGCGGGTCGACGACTAAAGCCAACATGAAAAGGCATCAACAAGCAAATATAAAAAATACTTATATGTACCATTGTTGTAAGTCTATACTGATCCTCCTTTGTTTATCAATCCAGTTGTTCCACCTTCTCTGAATAAAAATCTCTATCCAAAGATAGATATCTTCCCATTTCTACTTTTCAGGTATTACAGTCTACCATCTCCAAATTCTTCTTTCCACAATCATATTTCTTGTACATATTTTCTCTTATGGTCCGCAGGAGCCCCAATCCCAGTCTATATGACAAACACATTTAAATTTCCAAGAATACGTAACAAACTTTTATTTTTTGATATATTCCAAATAAAACTTTTTTTGTCTCCTTTTATATTTATGTGCTCCTAGATTATTTCAATTCTCTTT
>ML792284.1:302692-315966 GCA_009831015.1 Picea engelmannii | reverse complement strand
TATATATAAAATTTCCAAGAATAGATCATTTTAAAAATTAAATTTGAGATATCATATTTGATATATATGTGTGTGTGTGTGTGTATTTTTTTTTTTTTGAAATTTCTAGCAATATGTAACACACTTATTATTTTTTGATATAAATGTCATAAAATTGTGTTTAATACTTTTTTCCTACTCACACATATAAACAGTATGTCGTTTCTTGTATGCTTACCACCTTTTCTTCATACTGTTTGCCACGTCTGCACTGCAATTTCCATCTGCCCCTACTACTTTTTCCTCGTTCCACTGCATTTATCCCCAAATCAACCCGGCAAGGACTTCACTGCCATGCAACACTTGTTTTAGTAGTATTATATTACTTGCATAGTGATTTATAACGTGACTATATATGAGTAAAAATGACTAAATAAACTAATAAAAATGCTACAAGATGATAACAATCAATGACTAATCAAACTAGTAAATGTTTTACAAAATGGCGACAATTAATGGCCAAATAAATGAGTAAATGTACTACAAAATGGTGACAATTAATGACCAAATAAACGAGTAAATGTATTACAAAATGGTTGTTACACATCATTTTCACCACCCCTATTACCCTTAATGATGTAAACCTATCATTTGTCTTTATAAGGATCAATTGCCTTAATCCCTGAAGAAGAATGAAGATGAATTTTCCCAGAGAGATGAAATTATACTTTTCCTTTGTCAAAAACCTTACAAAAAGGGACTGTCGCACCTTGCTTAGCGTTAAGGGTGCGCTAATCTAGGATCGTCGCAGGTTGCACCACAGTGGCCTGCGACGTCATCGCAGTTTGCTTAGTTTTAAGGGTGCGACGATTTTCGTACGAAGGAAAAAGAGCATATTCTCAATTCTTCTAGAAGAGAAGATTCGAGGGTGAGTTGGCCTCTGATCGGTTTGGATCTGAGTCACATCCCTGATCTCTTGAGATCATCCTAACCTCTTCACCCTATCCTTTTCATCCTATAAAAGGAGAGGAGTTCTCATGGGGAAAGTTAGCTTGTAGATTGGAAAAGTTGGAAAGCTCTTGATTTTTGTGGCTTGGAGTTTTTGGAGCTTGTATGTTGGCTTTGAGCTTTGCTTTGTCAAGATAGATTGTTGATATCAGAATTCGTGGAGCAGAAATGTGTGGGAAGCAAGGAACTATTGGAAGGAACCTGATAACATCAAGGCATCTGGTTGTATCTTTCTTCCACATTCTTTAATACAACGATATATTTCTTTCCCATAAAATTGGTCTTATTTTATTGTATGACTCCTTGATCACATACATAGGTTTTGTTGAGTATACATTGTTGCTTCCACTTCGTTGGCTTGTGTCTTTTTACAGGTTCAACATCCCATAAGCCTTAGAACGGAGTGAGGATGACACTGGTGAGGAAAAACGACGTTTAAAAGGTATGTCATTTATCTCTTGTTAGTTAGTATGCTTGATAATTAAAACTTAGGGAAAGTTTTATATTTTTTCTTGTTTTGTTCTAGTTTTGGGGTAAAACTAGGGAGATCTATTTCTGTTTGCACTTATCGATTTGTCCGATAAAAAAATTGACGACCATACTGGGGAAGAACATATTGTTTTCCTAGTTTGTCTTGTTTTCTTGCTTTGATTGCTTGGGTTCTGTTTTCTGAGTCACTGGATACAACTTGACTCTCTGACTGTTTAAATTCACTGGAAAACCTTCTAGCTTTTTATTTTTTCCATTTTTATTTTGATCATCGCATCCTGCTTTGAGGGACAGTGCGACGATCTAGGATCGACACACCCTACCTTTTGAAATAGTGCGGCATCATTGCACTGTATTTGTTTTCTAGCCTGCGACGATCAAGGATCGTCGCGCTGTGTTAGTCTATAGCCTGCGGCGATTGTGAAAAAAAATGATTTTTGATGGTTTTTCTTGCCCAAATCTTAGATATGGTTTTGGGGTGATTTGTTCAGTCTGATTACAGTCTACTTGACAACTTTGAATATGCTTTTAGCTATCTTTTAAACAAAAAAATTTAATTTTTTGCTTTGCATTAGAATGGGGGCATCTTTGCATTTGAAGTAGCGAAATTGCATGGTTTTTGGCATTTTTTGGTCTTGAATTCTTGGGACATTGTGCATCTGGGAATGATAAACATTTTCTCCTTCTCATAATATAGCTTTCATCGAAGTGAAATATTTTCATTCTCATTTCTTTGCATTGTTTAGAGTCGGTCAAAACATCATTTAGTCCACACCATTTTCCTCTTGAGTAAACAACAACCTTAAAATAAAGCGCTTATAAAAATTGATTAGACATTTTTATATTTTCTGGTAGCAAACCTACACTAGATTAGTTGTAGGGATTTGGAATAGGTGTGAAAGATAACTTTCCAAAGCTGCAAACAAACATAGAATCTTGAGTTAGGGAGCGGTAAAATCCACTTATTGCATTTTTTTCCTGGGAAGCCCTTCTCACACAAGGGTCAATCACGAGGTCGCATTAGGACTGACATAGTTACTCACCCTGCTTTGTTGGTGTTAGTGTAGAGATTGCGCGTATTATTGGGGGTCACTTGAGAAGAAAATTCTGTGGGGACCTTCTCGGGTTGATTTCGGGCTTGATACCTTTCCTTTGCACATGTATCAGACTATCGATTGTTTCCCTAGGAATCATTGTCATAATTAGTAACCTTAGTGGCCTATCTCTTTAGGGTCTTTGACACAAGGTGACTATGGAGGGGAAAGTCTTCACAGTACCTAGAATCGACATTGGCCAAACTCACTCGTGCTCCTTGGAGGGTATACCCACATTTATGTGTGGGAGCTTGCACCAAGGTGTAAGTTCGTTAAGCAGGTTGTCAACGTAAATTTTCCACCCGCTCTATCTCATCCCCTTCTTACATTGTTCCCACGACGTTGGATTTCATCACCAACTAGTGCGCTCATTATAAGAAGGTTTTGTTTGCTTGTTTGCTTTGTAGATTTTTAACGTGTGTTGTTTGTTTTCCCTAGAATACTCTAGGTTGGATCTTTATTTCATGGCGTCAGTTCCCAGAATGACCAATGAGGGAACCCCTTTGCCAGGGGAACCTTTTGTTTTTCCTTATTATGAAAACATTGGTCCTCCTCGCATCACTACTTTGAGCCTTCCAAGTCTCACAATTGGATTACTAGTATGGTTGTTTTCCACTCAGGTAATCCCGAATGCAACTAGTGCTTCTGTTGTAAGCACTTTCCCCCAAGAGCATCAACCTCATGTTGATCCTTCACCTTCTTCACCTTCTTCACTTGCAAGGTCTTCTTCTGTTTCGTCTTCTTCATCGAGTGAAAGATGTAAAGCTAGTAACCTAGTAGATAAGAAGAAGAAGAAAATGAAGATTAAGAAGAAGAAAAATAAACAAGGGTCCAAACTTCCAACCACTGTCGGACATGTTGGAAGCAACTAGTTATTGTTAATCGTACTGGGAGTGTTGATGATGCCAAGATCACCCAAACAACCTATAAGCCCAAGTACCCTTGCAGGCTTTGTAAGGGTAGCCATCTTCTTAAGGATTTCCCTGGCCTATCCAAGACTATAGAAGCATGGTCTACATGCCCTCACCAACCCATGTCGTCAGCCTCTAAACAACATGTTGATGACCTCCCGTCAACTAGTCAAGATACCGTTGGGAAGAAGCAAAGTAGAGTCAAGTTCCCGTGTAGGTTATGCGGATGGAGTCATCAAACTCACATTTTCCCTCGTATGGACGAAGACTCAAAATTACTGGAAGATATGATTGTTTCCCAACCTCAACTTCCAGCTTCTTATCGCAACCTTATTCTCAACCCACCTGTAGTTGATGGAATGATCAATATAGTTCCTTCATCGGTTAGTCTGGTTGATCAGGTAGTCATTCTGGTCACATCCTTAGTTGAACCAGTTGACCAAGTGGTCGATCCAATCCCATCCTCGGTCGATCTCACTCTCCCGTTAGAGAGTGAAACCCAAGTGGTCGATCCCTTTCCACCCGTCGACCCCATTCTCCCCTTAGAGAATGAAACCCAAGTGGTCGATCCAATCTCATCATCGGTCGATCCTACTCTCCTGCTAGAGAGTAAACCTGATGTTGCTCAAGTTTTTCTTGTTGATACAGACATCAATGTGCTGGGGGGAATTCCTCCTTCTTCTGTGGAACCCCCTCCAAGTAATGAGTCCATCCTTTTTTATTGGGGTGCGCTAACTGGACCTCATCTTCCCTCTCACATTCCTTTCAATATTACAGTACATGTTTGTGGTTAGGACGTTCCTCAGACATTGATAGATGAAGGTTTGTCTGTTAGTATTTTGTCCTCTATTGCTTGGCGGGATTTGGGTTATCCTCAGCTTGTGCCAGTTATGTAGAATATGTTAGATTTCAACAGAAGAACAAATCACCCTTTAGGGATCCTTCCTCAGTTTCCTGTAACTTTGGGAGGGAAAACTATCTTTATTGATGTTATGGTAGTCCAAGACCCCTTGGATTTCGATTTACTGCTTGGGCGAGATTATGCCTATTCCATGAAAGCTATCGTGTCCACTCTTCTTCATGTGATATCTTTGCCTCACGATGGAAGAGTTGTGACTATTGATCAACTTTCGTTTGTTGGTCCTAACTTGACCATCAACTCAATGACCTCCCTAAATGGTTCTTATATGCAGATGATATCACCCTCGCCCTAGGTCAATTATGTGGCGTTGTCTCCCATGCCTTCAATGATCGATGCAGACGAGCCTCTCACTATAAGATCACTCCCTTATGACTTGGATCTGGTCCTTGACATGGTCATCTCTTCGATAGGGCTATTGGAGCTTGATCTCCTTACCCTTATCGCAGCCCTCGGCATGTGTTCCTTCCAAAGTGTATTTCTTCTATCAAGTGAAGATCTCTTGGAGGCCATGACCGAGTTTTGTCCCTTGACATGGTATCCTTCTAGAGCACTATCCTCTTGGAAGCCATGATCAAGAAGAGAGTCTTTGAGCATGTTTTTTTATTTTGAGCTCATTAAAAAATGAAACCATCTATTGAGCATGGTTTTCTAATTTCAATCTCATTAAAAAATGAAACCAACTACAAGCATGATTTTCTGATTTCAAGCTCATTACAAAATGAAACCAACCCTAAGCATGGTTTTTTTATTTCAATTTCGTTAAAAAAATGAAACCAACTACGAGGATAGTTTTGCTTCTCTGTGGAAACCTAGTTAAACAATGAAACAGAGCTTGTGAGGATAGTTTTCGCGTCTTTGTAGCAACCTTGTTAATAAATAAAACATAGCTTACGAGCATAGTTCCTTTTTATGTGTCAAGCTTGTTACAAATGAAACAGAGGTCCGGGGATTAAACCTGGATTCGCGAGCATAGTTCTTATTCCTGTGTCAAGCTCTTTAAAAAATGAAATAGATTTTTCCCCCTCTCTGTTTGAGTCAAGTACTTCGTTACAAATAGTATTTGAAGCTTCTTTTCATCCTCCTTGATGTTGGACGAATCAAAGCATGGGGGGCAATTTCTACAACCTATGGACTTCATTATGAAGTTAAGCCACTAGCTTCTTAAGCTATGGGCTAAGTACCAACCATCCCTGGATTCTACATTGGGAAGTCGCAAGCATAGTTTTCTCTAGTTCAAGCTTGTGTAAAAATGAAACCACCTACCTCAAGCATAGTTTCCTATGGTTCAAGCTTGTGTAAAAATGAAACCAGGTCCAAGCATAGTTTAGTTTAGTTTTAAGCTTGTATAAAAATAAAATCTATCTCAAGCATAGTTTTGTTTTGTTTTAAGCTTGCGTAAAAATGAAAATAATTCTGAGCTCAGTCTTTGTTCTTTCTCATGCTCGTAAATACTTGAGAATGTAATCAAGTAAAATTTTATCACTTTTTCGGACTCATAAAGGTTATATGAAAAATAAACCCCCCGGAGTTCCCTTTAATCTCTTTTCAGACTCTCTAAACATGAAAATATTTTCGAGCGATCTTGTTCTTTTCACGCTGGTTAAATTATTTGAAGAAAACATTTGTTGAGCGACAATTTATCTCTTTTTTCAGTCTCGTCAGACTAACTTCCGAAAAAGGACCTTTTGGAGTTTCCTTCAAGTGTTTTTAAGACTATCTAAATATGAAAAACCACTGAGTTTGCTTTCTTTGGACTCGTAAAACAAACATCGAAAGGCCCATATGGGACCGAACCACTCCTTCCTAGGTTTTGTTAAACATACTCAGAAGGAATCATCCAAAGGATGAACTTATAGTTCATGCATATGTTATCCTCCTCAAGCTTGTGTAAAAATAATGAGGTACTCACCGGAAATGGTGGGGGGGGGAATTGGGAAAGAAATGTATCTAAACCTGTATTCTATGGAAGAGTCGCTTTTGAACATAACACCCTTTCACTCGCTTTGTGTCTAGGTTGGAAAATTCGCTTGTCTCTTGATCATACTCCTTTATAAGATTACATTTTGGTCTGTGATCCTTGTTGTTGAGTCAGTGTTGCCAAGACAATTTTCGTGTCATCAATATGTTCAAAGAGAAGTTCAACCCAGAAAGCCTTCTATTGCGTCGACCATTTATGCAATCCTTAAGCCTTCTATTGCATCGACCATCCCTAAGTCAGTCCCGAATCACTTGTTACTCTGATCAACTTCAAATCTTTACCTATTTCGTGACATTGATGGGGGATACATTAAGGCCCTTCCTTTGATGAGTCTTTTCCTGTCGACTTCAACTCATTATCCAGGAATTATACTTAGAAACTAATTAGTACCTTGGAACTTGCATGCCTCAATGACAGGTTTCCTTGCTTTTGACAGTGGGTTTTCATCATTGACCCCTGATCGGAATATTCCATCGAGTGTTCGACTTCAAATCATTCATTCACATTCATTGGATTGTACTAGAGTACCTTGGGAGTCAATGACATCAGTGGTGATTTCCCTCACACTTGTTAACAATATTCATTAATGACTGGTAATCAAGTGGTTTCTACCATGTTCGACTTCAACACATGTATTTGCATGGTTAGATTCATACTATAGAGTGGTGGAGATGAAGACCCTGGATCTTTTCTGACAGATTCAGGTTACGATGGAGTATATTCAGATTGTATTGTTGCATAGATCCATAATGTATGTCTCGTGGCTATTTTCGAATTTGAGTCTTTAATGTATAGATCCACATTGTATTTTTGGTGGCTATGTTCAAATTTGAGTCATAATGGCATGGATCCACAGTGTATGTTTAGTGGCTTTGAGTCATTTGTATTCTGAGTATGAGAATGTCTACCTCAGTGATGATATATTATTATATTGTATTTCCTTGTTTGTTGGCATGTTTCCGACCGACATGTTCCTTGTTCCCTACACACACTCGACAAAGTATTTCAGCTACCACTCTGTTCTAACTTCATACTTTGGGGGGCTCTCTGTTACACATTATTTTCGTCACCCCTATGACCGTTAATGATGTAAACCTATCCTTTGTCTTTAGAAGGATCAATTGCCTTAATCATTGAAGGAGAATGAAGATGATTTTTCCCAGAGAGATGAAATTATACTTTTCCTTTGTTAAAAACCTTATAAAAAGGGATCGTCACACCTTGCTTAGTGTTAAGGATGCGATGATCTAGTATCTTCACAGGTTGCACCACAGTTGCCTGCGGCGTCATCGCAATTTTCTTAGTTTTAAGGGTGCAACGATTTTCGTACGAAGGAAAAAGAGTATCTTCTCGATTCTTCTAGAAGAGAAGATTCGAGGGTGAGTTGGCCTCCGACCGGTTTGGATCTGAGAAGCATCCTTGATCTCTTGGGATCATCCTAACCTCCTCACCCTATCCTTTTCAACCTATAAAAGGAGAGGATTTCTCATGGGGAAAGTTAGTTTGTAGATTGGAAAAGTCGGAAAGTTCTTGAGTTTTGTAGATTGGAGTTTTTGGAGCTTATTTGTTGGCTTTGAGATTTGTTGTGTCAAGATAGATTGTTGATCTCAGAATCTGTGGAGCAAAAGTGTGTGGGAAGAAAGGAACTATTGGAAGGAACCTGACAACATCAAGGCATATGGTTGTATCTTTCTTACACATTCTTTAATACAACGATATAATTCTTTCCCATAAAATTGGTCTTATTTTATTCTATGACTCCTTGATCACATACATAGGTTTTGTTGAGTATAAGTTGTTGCTTTCACTTCGTTGGCTTGTGTCTTTTTATAGGTTCAACATCCCATAATCCTTGGAACGGAGCGAGGATGACACTAGCGAGGACAAACGATGTTTAAAAGGTATGCCATTTATCTCTTGTTAGTTAGTATGCTTGAAAATTAAAACTTAGGGAAACTTTTATATTCTGTCTTGTTTTGTTCTAGTTTCGGTGTGAATCTAGGGAGATCTGTTTGTGTATGCACTTATCGATTTGTCCGATAACAATGGTGACAATTAATGACCAAATAAACGATTAAATATATTACAAGATGATGAGTTAGGTTAACATATTAATGGCCAAGCAAGATACGACTAAAATCTAGTCTGGGGAAAAGAGACTGCAAATTTGCTACCGTTAGTCACCGACTAAAAAATAGTGGTTTATATCCAAATAGTAGTTTCTATTGAAATTTTAGTTTTTTTTTTAATAACAAATTAGCCAATTTGTACTAGTGTCTAGGTGACCATTTCATACCTTAATGATCCTAGATGGATATGGAGCTTGGAATAATGTAACAAAATTATGCATACCATAGTAGACTCTTTATTGACAAATCCAACAGATGTTTTGTTCTCTTAAAAGAATCTAAGATCACAAAATGTGATGATCTTTAATTAGACAATAATATTTATAAAAAATCTTATGATATGACAAACATGAGAAAATGATGACTTCTTTCAATTTCAACCCTTTGTTGCATAGTTCACATATACACTAGTAAAAAAATACGTGATGAATAATTTCTATCCTTAGTTGGGGAGAACATGCCCTAAACGACATAAGATAAAATGAAGGTTATGTGAAAATTAGCCTCTAAAATATTTTTACGTGATGACATAATGTTTTTTTACCCAGAGATGAGTACAATAATAACAATAATAACAATAACAATAATGATAATAAAGTTTAAGAGAAAGTGACTTTACTCGTATTTAATCCAAGTATAATTTAAATATGCCTAGTAAAACTCCTCCATAAACACTGAATGACTTTATAAATATTTCTTTCAAATACTAGATGAGAGAAGGTTTCAAATATTAAATGATAGAATGTTTTCAATACTACATGATAGAAGGCTCTACCTTGATTCATTCATTTTTTTGAAACTTCAACGATATGGGTGGCTTAAAATGGGCCAAATCCCCTGGCTACAAAGTTCCCATCAATCAAATGGAATTATAACTCTCGACAAAATTTGTGTTGTATTTGAAGAAGAATTTCTATCGAAAAAAGTTGAGTTTGTTCACTTATTATCTTACTCCATTAAGAAATTATGAAATACTTTTTTTTTTATGTAGATTTAAATAAAATGAAATTATTTTTTGAAAAATTACGAAGATATTTTTATTTAATCCTATTGAATATTTAAATTATTTATTATAATGTATCTTTCTATTCAGTAACAACTATATGCATTATTAAACCCCTAGATGGGGTGATAAGGAGGCTAGTGGATGATGTCTACACGTGGGTTGAGCCATGACACTTGTCACACCATGGGACAGGTGGAGGTGCAGGTCCATGAAAACGAATTCAAGGTTGGTATTATGGAAGATGTGAGGTTAATGGTGTTTTGTTCTACTAGTTTGGAGGTTTGTTCATCAATTAAACTGACTATGCACTCGAGAAAGTCTAGAGCTTTGAGAGCGATGATGAAGTCGCATGGTGGTGGCCTTGAATTGGCATCAACGAGATTGAAGAGGATTACTGGACATTGGGTTGTGTTTAAACCTATCTTAGACATATTTAAGTTATTTTTTTAATTATTAAATATTTTTGTAAACATGATAATAAATATTCGATTATGCCATGTTTGACATTTGTGAATAGTTTCTATGATTTTATAATCTCGTTTACTTTTGTGTGTTATCCTCAATAATTGTGAGCTTTGCGTTGTGATAACATATAAGTCAAAAACATATTACGATGCTTATGCCAATTAAGATGTTGATAAAGACAATGACCATTTTATTAATAGAATAATCAATTTGTTGTGAGGCTCCCTCCTTTTTTTATATAAAATTTTATATAAGATACACCATATTTAATATTTTAAAACTGAATTTTATAACTTTAAAATCTTATCTTATCTTTTTTAACTTTAATATAATTTCATATTTTTAAATATTATATATATATATATATATATAACTTTCATTAAAAGATACTAGTATCTTTAATTGTTTTGCATATAGTGTATGAAAATGAGAGAAGTTGCTTGTGGACATTAACCTAAACCACACACTTGTAGTGGTTGCAATGGCCACACGATGAGAATTTCACACTAATACTCTTTCCTACCAAAGAAGGGCGAACACTCCTAATTAAGTAGGAGGATGTCACATCTAAGGGGAAACGTATAACGTAATCTAAGGGCTTAGATTGATGAAATAAAGTATCTTGCGAGAATCAGCCGGAACTTAGTGTGCCAGCGTGATAATGATTCATCTTAGAGGCACTTTTCATGTGATAACGCAATTGAGGTATGGAATCAGTTATTGTGGTAAAATCAACGAATGTGTTTTGCACTTTTCATGTGACAACGCAGTGTGGATTGTGTTAATGTGGTAAAATTGATTCCTGTCATTGTTGTGGTAATGCAACATTTTTTTTTTGCAGACAAGGTTGAATAAGTTTCACGCAACTTTGAAGAAACATAGATTGCTTATCTACATTTGTTGTAGTGTTGATGTTTTCAATGTGGCAACACTGGTATTGTGATAATGCCACAATATTGTTAAGGTAGGGTACTGCGTTAATGTTCTTTGTGGAAAAGGAAAAGTGGTTGATTTTGAAGGAATATATATTTTTTAATAACAATTTGATAATTTAAACATTTAATGTGGAATCTTTGTAATGGTACCTTTAACGATAAGTATCTTTGATGACAATGATGGTTCTTTTGATGATGGAAGCATACTATTCAAATGGGTCTTCAAGAGTATATAATATTTTCTTTATGGATGAGAGTATCACTATGACTTTGATGAAATATATAACTTTAAGTTATATGGGGAGAGAAAATTATATTATAATAGAAGTTTAATAAAAAATATATATTATATTTTTTTTTTATCAAATTTTTATTTTGAAAGTTGGATTTGAAATAACTTGGTATAAAATAAATTATTAAGAGTTTTATTTGTTGATTTAGAGGAAATTGTGATAATTTTTTTTTATTAAGATTGTTTTTTTTTTTTAAATTGTGGTATGTTGGTTTTAGTTGAAGTATATTTTTCTGGATATAACTATGTTAGGGGTTTCGAAACATCCAACGTTTCGAGTGGACACTCCACCCAAATAAGTTGTTATGATTATTCTTTTTGTCCCTGATGATGGGTGGAGTGTCCACTCGAAACATTGGATGTTTCGAAACCCCTGACACAGTTATATCCAGAAAAATATACTTCAACTATGACGAGTTGTGGAAACCTACATACTCAGATGTTGATTTTATGTAATGAGGTCATGTGCTTGTGAAGTTGAGTTAAACATGACATTAGTCATACAATTCAATACAATGTCCTATGTCTAGATAAGAAGTGGATGCTCAAGATTTTAGTGCAGGGAAGTATATTGTGATAATTTCCTTAAGTATATATAAAATAAGGAGGAACATCTAAATAACTTATGGTCCATGGTTGTGTTAAAAATATACAATCATAGATAGACACCTTCATCCCTTGGGAGGGTGAAGGTGTGTGCACGAAGCAATTATATCAATCTCGACCTACATTTGAAAAACAAAGTCTCAACATGATTTTGGTTTATGGGTAAATTTATAGAGAGACTAGCCCCAGGGGTTAACTCAATCAATTAAACCATTTGTCCAATGTATATTATCGATAGAGAGGCCATAGATCACAAGTTTAAATTTGGTCAAGTCTCTTGGGGTTACCAACGATTATTCTGGTTAATGAATGAGTTACTTTTCATTCGAATATTTCGATGAAAATGGGATTTTGTGAAAGTTTCCTTGGAAATAAAGGTTTATAAAGTGATAACTCATTTACTAAGGGTCCATTCTCATTATGGTTTATCCTACCTAAATGACACTTTGGTAAAGAAAATGAAAGACTATAGGCACAAGTTTTGACTGAATTTGGTAGAATAGATACTCCTCAATATTTACATTTAATATGAAGAAAATGCACATCATGTTGTACAATTCTTAAGCATGAATGTTAGTTGAATTTAAACATAACATATATGTTTCAATCTTGTGTTCTAAACCAAAGAAAGTTTGCGTATGTAATATTAAGTTTTATATGAATTTGGTGGGATAAATATCTCTCAATCTTGATACGAAAGTTTGTATTATGTAATATAAAACAAACTAATTCGGAGAACAAATACTCCTACATCCTAATATCTATGAAAAAGAAATTACTTATCATATGTAATCCAAATCCTAAAATAATATCTTAGATAAAATTGGTAAATTATTATATAATATAAATCTCATTTAAAAAATTAAGATGAATTTGGAAAAATATATAATTTTAATTTTTATAATAATGTGTCCAAATCCTTAAAAAAATATCTTAGACAAAATTGATAAGTTATTATGTAGTATAAATCTCATTTAAAAATAAAAAAATATCTTAAACAAAATTGGTAAGTTATTATATAATATAAGTCTCATTTAAAAATTAAAAATAAATTTGGAAAAATATATAATTCAAAATAAATTATTAAACTAATACAATATTTTATAGAAAAGACAATTATAATGTAAACAAATTATTTAAATGAAGCTTCAAACTTATATAGTCTCTCTGTCTTCTTTATGGATGAGAATAAATAAAAATAATGCATGACTTTGACGAAGATATCCCTTGGTCATTTTTTATAGAAAAAATTGTATCAATATTATATTGTAATAGAAGATTAATAAAAAAATATTAATATATTATAGAATATTTTTTTCAAACTTTCATACGAAACAAATAAGCATGGGTTTCACTTGTTGACTAAAAGGGGTTTGTGAAATTTCTTTATTAACATTAAATTCTTTTTAAAAGTGTGGTATGTTGATTTTGTAAAACAATTGGGTTGTATGTTCATTAAG
>ML792284.1:277818-296693 GCA_009831015.1 Picea engelmannii | reverse complement strand
GACATTGGGTTGTGTTTAAACCTATCTTAGACATATTTAAGTTATTTTTTTAATTATTAAATATTTTTGTAAACATGATAATAAATATTCGATTATGCCATGTTTGACATTTGTGAATAGTTTCTATGATTTTATAATCTCGTTTACTTTTGTGTGTTATCCTCAATAATTGTGAGCTTTGCGTTGTGATAACATATAAGTCAAAAACATATTACGATGCTTATGCCAATTAAGATGTTGATAAAGACAATGACCATTTTATTAATAGAATAATCAATTTGTTGTGAGGCTCCCTCCTTTTTTTATATAAAATTTTATATAAGATACACCATATTTAATATTTTAAAACTGAATTTTATAACTTTAAAATCTTATCTTATCTTTTTTAACTTTAATATAATTTCATATTTTTAAATATTATATATATATATATATATATAACTTTCATTAAAAGATACTAGTATCTTTAATTGTTTTGCATATAGTGTATGAAAATGAGAGAAGTTGCTTGTGGACATTAACCTAAACCACACACTTGTAGTGGTTGCAATGGCCACACGATGAGAATTTCACACTAATACTCTTTCCTACCAAAGAAGGGCGAACACTCCTAATTAAGTAGGAGGATGTCACATCTAAGGGGAAACGTATAACGTAATCTAAGGGCTTAGATTGATGAAATAAAGTATCTTGCGAGAATCAGCCGGAACTTAGTGTGCCAGCGTGATAATGATTCATCTTAGAGGCACTTTTCATGTGATAACGCAATTGAGGTATGGAATCAGTTATTGTGGTAAAATCAACGAATGTGTTTTGCACTTTTCATGTGACAACGCAGTGTGGATTGTGTTAATGTGGTAAAATTGATTCCTGTCATTGTTGTGGTAATGCAACATTTTTTTTTTGCAGACAAGGTTGAATAAGTTTCACGCAACTTTGAAGAAACATAGATTGCTTATCTACATTTGTTGTAGTGTTGATGTTTTCAATGTGGCAACACTGGTATTGTGATAATGCCACAATATTGTTAAGGTAGGGTACTGCGTTAATGTTCTTTGTGGAAAAGGAAAAGTGGTTGATTTTGAAGGAATATATATTTTTTAATAACAATTTGATAATTTAAACATTTAATGTGGAATCTTTGTAATGGTACCTTTAACGATAAGTATCTTTGATGACAATGATGGTTCTTTTGATGATGGAAGCATACTATTCAAATGGGTCTTCAAGAGTATATAATATTTTCTTTATGGATGAGAGTATCACTATGACTTTGATGAAATATATAACTTTAAGTTATATGGGGAGAGAAAATTATATTATAATAGAAGTTTAATAAAAAATATATATTATATTTTTTTTTTATCAAATTTTTATTTTGAAAGTTGGATTTGAAATAACTTGGTATAAAATAAATTATTAAGAGTTTTATTTGTTGATTTAGAGGAAATTGTGATAATTTTTTTTTATTAAGATTGTTTTTTTTTTTTAAATTGTGGTATGTTGGTTTTAGTTGAAGTATATTTTTCTGGATATAACTATGTTAGGGGTTTCGAAACATCCAACGTTTCGAGTGGACACTCCACCCAAATAAGTTGTTATGATTATTCTTTTTGTCCCTGATGATGGGTGGAGTGTCCACTCGAAACATTGGATGTTTCGAAACCCCTGACACAGTTATATCCAGAAAAATATACTTCAACTATGACGAGTTGTGGAAACCTACATACTCAGATGTTGATTTTATGTAATGAGGTCATGTGCTTGTGAAGTTGAGTTAAACATGACATTAGTCATACAATTCAATACAATGTCCTATGTCTAGATAAGAAGTGGATGCTCAAGATTTTAGTGCAGGGAAGTATATTGTGATAATTTCCTTAAGTATATATAAAATAAGGAGGAACATCTAAATAACTTATGGTCCATGGTTGTGTTAAAAATATACAATCATAGATAGACACCTTCATCCCTTGGGAGGGTGAAGGTGTGTGCACGAAGCAATTATATCAATCTCGACCTACATTTGAAAAACAAAGTCTCAACATGATTTTGGTTTATGGGTAAATTTATAGAGAGACTAGCCCCAGGGGTTAACTCAATCAATTAAACCATTTGTCCAATGTATATTATCGATAGAGAGGCCATAGATCACAAGTTTAAATTTGGTCAAGTCTCTTGGGGTTACCAACGATTATTCTGGTTAATGAATGAGTTACTTTTCATTCGAATATTTCGATGAAAATGGGATTTTGTGAAAGTTTCCTTGGAAATAAAGGTTTATAAAGTGATAACTCATTTACTAAGGGTCCATTCTCATTATGGTTTATCCTACCTAAATGACACTTTGGTAAAGAAAATGAAAGACTATAGGCACAAGTTTTGACTGAATTTGGTAGAATAGATACTCCTCAATATTTACATTTAATATGAAGAAAATGCACATCATGTTGTACAATTCTTAAGCATGAATGTTAGTTGAATTTAAACATAACATATATGTTTCAATCTTGTGTTCTAAACCAAAGAAAGTTTGCGTATGTAATATTAAGTTTTATATGAATTTGGTGGGATAAATATCTCTCAATCTTGATACGAAAGTTTGTATTATGTAATATAAAACAAACTAATTCGGAGAACAAATACTCCTACATCCTAATATCTATGAAAAAGAAATTACTTATCATATGTAATCCAAATCCTAAAATAATATCTTAGATAAAATTGGTAAATTATTATATAATATAAATCTCATTTAAAAAATTAAGATGAATTTGGAAAAATATATAATTTTAATTTTTATAATAATGTGTCCAAATCCTTAAAAAAATATCTTAGACAAAATTGATAAGTTATTATGTAGTATAAATCTCATTTAAAAATAAAAAAATATCTTAAACAAAATTGGTAAGTTATTATATAATATAAGTCTCATTTAAAAATTAAAAATAAATTTGGAAAAATATATAATTCAAAATAAATTATTAAACTAATA
Organism: Picea engelmannii; assembly: GCA_009831015.1. NCBI lineage: Eukaryota > Viridiplantae > Streptophyta > Pinopsida > Pinales > Pinaceae > Picea > Picea engelmannii. The sequence goes on along the minus strand of ML792284.1, from coordinate 293,698 downwards.
CAATATTTTATAGAAAAGACAATTATAATGTAAACAAATTATTTAAATGAAGCTTCAAACTTATATAGTCTCTCTGTCTTCTTTATGGATGAGAATAAATAAAAATAATGCATGACTTTGACGAAGATATCCCTTGGTCATTTTTTATAGAAAAAATTGTATCAATATTATATTGTAATAGAAGATTAATAAAAAAATATTAATATATTATAGAATATTTTTTTCAAACTTTCATACGAAACAAATAAGCATGGGTTTCACTTGTTGACTAAAAGGGGTTTGTGAAATTTCTTTATTAACATTAAATTCTTTTTAAAAGTGTGGTATGTTGATTTTGTAAAACAATTGGGTTGTATGTTCATTAAGTTGTGTCAAAAATGATATTAAAATCTTACACTACGATATGATGTTGTATTTTTTTTGATAAGTAGCCGACATTGAAATATAGATAAACATCTTACGATAATTTTCTTAAGTCCATGTAAATAAGGATGAACATCTAAACAACTTTTGTTTTATAACTATGTTATAAAATACAATGACATATACACACTTTCATCTTCTCGGAGGGTGAAGGTGTGTTTGTGCGCCTGAAGCAATGATGTGAATTCAAGATAACAAATACCCTTTATTATCGATATCACTAGAGTGCAATTCCTTGGTGAATTTGGCATAATAAACACCTTTCAATGTTAGTGACACTTGAGTGTAAGTCACGAGTGAATCTAATTTAACATACACCTCTCAATTTTGATATCCAATTCAAAAAAGTTTTTAATAATAATCTATTTTTAAGGTCACGCACACCAAATTGGTGTATGAGACCCCTGGATTTGAACCTGTGACCTTTTAAGAGGAAACACATGTTCTTAACCATTAGGCCCACTCAAACTGTATACACTTGAGTTTCAAATGATTACTTTGTAATAAATACCCTCAAATATGAAATTCAAAAATATCAAATTCAAAGTAAAAAAAACTCTATACACTTGAAATGACATTAATCCTTAAGGGGTAAGCTCTTATTCTAGCCAAATGTCCTTGGATTTTGGGTTATTAACTTGTTTTCTTATGTTAAAGGAAAACAAACTCTTAATCAATCAAAAATAATTTCAAATCATACTCCAATATCAAAAAATAATTTCACCTAGTTGATATCCACATAAAGAACAATACTCCTTATAATCATCACTATAACTACCTTTTTAAAAAAATCTAATAATATTATTATACCCAACAAACCTAACCTAGAGTGAATTTTACGAAAATATATACGACATTGAAATTCCCGAAACGGAAATTATAGGGAAAAGGTTCCCAAGTACAGAAGTCTACATTATAAAGCGCCAGAGAAGAATTTTGGCGAATAAAACCTCTAAACCTAAACCCTCACGTAAAGAAAATGCTTATTAATCCGTATAACCACTTTTAAATAAAAAACAAAAACTATTCTCAAAAGTGGCAATTTTAACTGCCTATCTGGCTAAAATTTATCCAGAATGGCAAATGTAGTGAAAAAAGTAAAAAAAACAGAAGGTGATTTGAGGGAGGCATCGCAATCATCATGACTTGGCGTGCATGAACGCATTTTTTTTTGACTACAAGACGACACGTGTAAGGCAAAACTCCCGTTCCGACCTCCTTTTGTTCAGTATTTTCTCGGCCCGTCCCGGCTAGCCGGCGGCCCAGAGAGCAACCGGGAGTAGGAGGTCGAGTTGACTAGGACTGTGACGATTGCTTTGTTCCACCGGCCGGCATATTTTACATTCTCTCTTGTGGTGAATTTTGCCCAGATATTCCCCGACGGCAAAAATAAATTGTCCAAGTCTTTAAGAAGGGATTCGCTCGGAGGCGCCTGCATTGCAGTGGAGGAGCGACTGGCCGCTCGGGAGATATTACAGGTTCCGACCTATAAATTTGCTGCATGATAAGTTTTCGTTTGTTGCTTTAAACGGCGAAAAATTTGTTTCTAGCGGTTGGAATTTGTCTGTAGAGCTTTGTTTGATCGAAATACGAAGCTTTGAGTGAGTTTTAACGGTGAATTTCGTTTTTCGGCTTTAAATAATTATCTTTTCGAGTTATTTGAGTGCAAATGGTGAAGCAATGAATTTTTGGAACCTTCATGTATCCGATAATATGTTTTCTTTCCACGGTACAACCATCGAGTCATTTTAATGGGGCGTTTTTTTGTGTTTTCAGGGACTGGAGTGTGTTGTAACATTAATATCATTTATTGGCTTGAAATATTGCTGTTTCCTATATTTCTTGGCTTAAAATATTGCTGTTTCCTATATTTCTTTAAGATGAAATTGTGAAGATATGCGCGTTCTGGTCTCATTCTGTCCGATAATATGTTTCTTTTGTAAAGTATAACCTTCACGCGTTTTTTAAGGGTTGATGGAGTTTAAGAGCCCGAGTTATGCTGCTAAACTGTTACTTAAAAGTATCGAACACTCGCGAAATCTGTTTTAGGATTTAGACTGTAGCCGATAGCCATTTTTCCGATTTTTGGCTGTGAATTTGGTCGGCATATCATTTATTCACCATTGGACTGGTAAATTTAAATGCGAGCGAAAGCGTTTATGAATTTTATTTGCTGTCACATTTGATTAGAATTATAGTTGAAAATTGATGAGCAGGAGGATGTTTTCTACCATAAATATGTTCTTAAAGGCTAGGTATTGGAGTATTTTGTATTAGGTTTGAATTGGACTAGTGACCTAGGCCGGCAAAATTTAGCGAACTCTATTTTGCATGGTATCCTAGGGTTTTAAATACTGAAAGTATTCAATAATTGTTCAATAATGGATGAGGAGTCGGTTAGTATTGCATTTCTCTCTCGTGGAAAGCTGTAGGTACACGGCTTGTTTCGGATGTTTAAAACACGATAATCAAATTCATGGCAGGAAGCGCTGCTGAAAATTTACAACAGTTCACTGCTGTATCATGTATTTTTTTAAATCAAAGAAACGTTAAAAATTGAGCATTGTTAGATAGAAACTTTAAAAATTGAGCATTGTTCGATAGAACTTATGAGTAGGAGAAGGGTTGAGGCATATCTATAATGTGGAAAACCATTTCTTGTTATGATCCATTTGTACAAGAGGGCTTAGGATGCAAAGTTTTCTGGAAGAAGAAGAAGAGTAGTAATATTAATGTGGAATGGAATCCCAACTGTAACATCTAACATCGCCTAGATAATGAACATGAGCCAAAGATGGCTCACAAGGCACGACACTGAAACCACAAACCAAAGAGGGTCTACAAGGCATGACAGCAAAACTGCCAATGATGTTAGCACTGGAGCGATGGAGGATGCTATCTCATCAACCTAGGGACTTGCAACAACTATATAGTACCTTTTTATGTATAATGGCTTTGCAGGCATTTACTTTCAAGATTTGCTAGATAACAAGGCATGACACCGAAACCACAAGCCAAAGATGGTCAACAAGGCATGACACCGAAACTGCCAATGATATTAGTACTGGAGCGATGGAGGATGCTATCACAGCAACCTGGGGACTTGCAACAACTATATAGTACCTTTTTGTTTATTATGACTTTGCAAGCATTTACTTTCAAGATTTGCTAGATAACATAGTGATCAGGAAGGCAGCATTTATGGTACACTTTTCTTCGTTGCTGGAGCTCCATCCTTAGTAGTCCAGTAGTTAATTATTCAAGTTGGAGTGCGATAGCACTTTGTGGTTGAACTAGAATGAACTTCTGTTTAGAAATGTTGGATTCAGTGACATCTCGATGCAGATTTGTATTAGAAAAAAGTAAAACAGAGTGTCATTTCAAGATCTGCAAAAGGGCAATCATATGGTGACCTTTTAAGATCAATGATGCCATCGAGAGCCTACTCTTTGCAATCTCTATGTTCTGCTATTTCATTTCAAGGGGGTGTTATTGTTGTTTTAAGTTCTGCAGTGTTTCCTGGAGTCTTTTTCTTTGCATACCTGTAGCATGCAGTATGAAAGGTTATGAAAATCATGTCTAGTTTAGAGTCTCTAATCTTAAAATTTTTATAGCTTGTCTTGTTGATGACTGATGCGCTATTTGGAGTGATGGTTGTTGGCATGCAGGTAGCCCCATGTTGGTCCAATTTTTAAATATTATGAACCATTCCTCAAAGTTTTTGTTTATTAATAGATAATATGAGAAGCTGAACCATGATATCAAAATAGGAGACAAGGGATACAGAAGAGATATTGTAAAGAAAATATTGAGGCCATGTTAAACAAAAATGGACATTTTTCACAAATCCTTACTTCACAGGTGGTTATTGTCATTGTCGAAAGAATTTATTGCATTTTATCCAATAATTTCTGTTCACTATTCCTATTTCGGAAAGCATTTATTGCATCTAATCCGATCATTTCTGTTCACTAGTTCTATTTCTAGAGTCTAGATTGACGTTCAGTATCTATGTTTATACTGAGGTGTTTTTCTTTTTATGCATTTTCTAGAATATCCTTTTGATTTTGAAAATTGTTGCCTTTAAATATTGTATCTTGCTGATTTGGCATTGGTCATTGAATGAACAGGGTGAAACCTAGCATCAGCTAGAATTTGTAAAGAATCAAATACATGTCCATGTCTATGAAACTGCATGATTGCTGGTTATAGAAGGCGGTGCCAAGCTTTATTGCAAGTGCAATGGTGCTGAGTATATTCATGATAATCATGTCGAGGCTTGTAGAATGGCCTTCACAGTTCACTGTGGGCACTTAATCACGGTGCTCACAATTGAGTAGTGAGCAAAGTATTATTGGAAATTCTCTCGAACAAGTGGAAGGTCAGATAATCAGCAAGAGAAATGGGGGCATGTTGTTGCTGTTGCTCAAGGGAAGATGGTTACAATGAGGAAAGCACAAGGTGCATCTGTGCTCGCTGCTGTTGTCCATCATGCATTGCTTGTTGCTGTGGTGGGGTATGGTTCGACTCACTTAATTCATGCCTTTTCTTCTGAAAACTGTAATGGAACTTTATTTCTTGCATTGGGATAAATTTTTTACTTTCATAAACTGGTTTGCTTGATGTGCATTGATAGACTCTTTGATTTACTGACCTACTATCTGAGAGGCTGCTGAATGAAGCTCTTAGATAAAAGTATCCCGAGACTTTAAATTTCCCTGGATCCCTTGTTCAAGGTGTTAAAGAAGTATTCATTCATGCTTCCAGTTTTGACTGATAATCCTATCTATTTGGGATCCTCAAGTATTCTTGAAGAAGCCATGAACTACTTGACTTCTACATCACTTTTTACTATTTAGTGACGAAAACTTCCAGAATTTTTTGGTTATATGTTCCTGAAGAATAATACACAGAAACACTAAATACTTGTAGTTATGGAAAAGACAAGGGATGCTGGTAATATTAGAAAAAATTAAAAACAACTGCCATGGACAACAAACAACCTGGAAAAAGAAGAAAGTTTCTAAAGCATAGCCAGATTTGGCTACTAGCTGCTTGTTAGTATTTTGCTTTTTAGAAGGCTCTTAAAACTTGTTAGATTTAAGTATCGAGTGGCTTCCGCAGTGCAACATATTAGATATCATTTTTGGGATTAACTGCGTAGAGTAAGTCATTAATCTACAACCCATATCCATGAGTCATAGATTAATGACTTACTCTATGCAGTTAATCCCAAAAATGATATCTAACTTGTTAGATTTGTGAAACGTTTTAGGATTTTGAAAACAAAAACATAAATTCTGAATACTGATCTAGTTATCAGGAAAATGAAGCATATAAGAACCATCATGTTATGGTCATGTGCATATTATAATGATTGCAAGAAAGTCTCAAAGAAAATTACTGTAGATGAGTTAAAACCAGGGAATGGAAGGTTTGCTCAACTGGAGCAAAGCATTGCTACATTGAAAGAACTCGTAACATAGCTGTTGGTGAAGAAAGACAGGGAAGCAAACTCAGCAGAGACTGAGCATGAAGAAGACAAGGCAGACTGGTAAATTTCCACCTGTGATAATTTCAATGATTTGGGTAAAAACCACACTTTTTCTTCATCTTCCAATGTTCCTTTAAAAGTTGAATTGAAACTTGAAATACCCATGTTTGATGGACACGTTAATCCTGAAGTCTTGAATAGCTATTTGAAACAAATGGAAGTTTATTTTAGCTGTTATCAAATCCAAGAAACACAACAAATTTCTCTTGCTTGTTTGAAGATGATCGGACATGCTCTGTTGTAGTGGAAGAGCTATGTGGATGCATTGAGGATAGGCAAGAAGCCCATGATTACGAAATGGGAGGATTTCAATATATTGCTGAAGTCACAATTCTATCCCATAGGCTATGAAGAGGAGCAGCGCATGAAGTGGTAGTACCTTTGGCAAGAACAGGGACAAGGGGTGCAAGAATACACCTTTGAGTTCAAGGGAGGCAAGCCATCAGGTTGGGCATCTCTTTGGAGGAGCTGGGGGTGGTGGTGAAGTACCTTGGAGGACTTCTCAACCATATTTGAAGGTAGTTGCAGCGTCTTAGTGTGAAAGGCATAGACGAGGCGAGCAGGAAGGATCTCTAGATTGAGTTGGACTCCAAGAAGGGGCAGTAACTTATGGGCCAAGAAGAAAGCATCAAGAGAAGAGACAAGAAGATGGTAGCCACAGCCAAAAAAAATGAGGGATCCTAATAGGCATTGCAAAGATTGTGATGTGGGTGGACACACGGAAGAGAAGTGCTGAAAACTTCATCTGGAGTTGCGTCCAAAGTGGCTAAAGTCCAAGAGGAAGGCAAAGGAAGTTACCGAGACAAAAGAAGTGGTAGAAAGCATCTCTGATCTGGATGAGGCCATAGTTTGCACCACATTGTAGCAGCCAAAGGCGAGTGGAGATAAACATGGACTATTACGAATCAAAGTTCAAGTGAAGAACCGGAAGGTAAATGCTTTGTTTGACAATGGTTCTCAATGTAATTTGATTTATGAAACAATAGTTGATGAGCTTGGTCTAGAAACTTATGATCTAGTGCATCCATGTTCCACTAGGATGGTGCAAGGGAAATCTGTTATGAGAATCACTTGGAGATGTAAAATCAAGTTTGTCATCAATTGTAGCTATGTTGATGAAGTAGAATTTGAAGATGCACCATTAGATGCTTGTGAAGTGATGTTTGGTAGCCCATACCTGTGGGATAGGGATGCTACTTTCTATAGGAGAGAAAACAAATATCGCTTGGTCAAGAGTGGCAAGGCATACTTTGTTAAAGCACATAAAGAGAGAGAGAGATTAATTCCTCTAGCAACAAAACAGGAGCAGACAAACAAAAAAAAACAACCTTTGTTAGTGATGGAATGGTGGATATGGAGAAGCAAATGGAGGCCATGTGCTTCCATCTCAACAATTTAGCTTTTGGAGACCACAATTCTGCAAATGGGGAGGTGCGATCCAAATTGGATCCTTGTCAAAATCTCTTTGTAAACTTTGTAATAAGCATTTAATTGTTTTTTTGGCAAAGTCGAGAAAATCTCCAAAGTTCCCTTTGAATTTGAAACAAACCATTGTGATGGTTGGCCTTCCAAGGTTGTGATGTAGAAGGGGATTCAATGGAATAGAGAGGAGAGGTGAGGGGGAAATGAAGAAGGGCAGTGGCAGAGATAAGAGCTCAAAGAAGTAGTATGTTGGATGATTAGAAGAGAAGAAGACATTGAGTTTGTTCTATGACAAGTGAAGGTTGTTGTTGAGCCATGGCCATCTGCAAATTTCCTGCTAGTGAGTAACAATACACTAACTTTGTGTATAACTCACCCTTTTGTAATCAATTTCCTGCTTAATAAAATCCCCAACCAATTTGGTTTTCCCATTTGGGTTCTAGGGTAAAATTTGTTTTGTTAATTTCTGTATGATTGTATTGATCTATAATTGCTACCGTTTTGTGATTCTCGATATCTTTGCCTAGTTTGGGTGGTAGTTAATTCCACTGCTCACAATGCTCTGACCCAATCAAAACCCCTTTCAACTGGAATCATTGGTTCAGTTTTCCTAAAGCTGGTTGTTAAAGACCATATGCACACACAACAATTTACGCTTGTAATGTGTTTTATCTTCTGCAACGCTATACCACCACATCACTTGAATTTGATTGGTTTTGAATCTTGATTCACGAGATTGTTAATTGAGTGCAGCATTGGTTTACTTAGAGTGCCCATAAACCCACAACAACAAGTTCCAATTGGTTGCATCATTGGCTCACTATTTTCCAAGACCCGGCTTTGTCCAACGTTTGCATTCTAGACATTCTCTGGGATAGAGTTTTTTTGATTATGTTTGGTGTAAACCATAATATATAGCTCCACTTACCTCTAATTGGAGCACTAGCATGATAATTAAATATAATGGTGTATATCCAATTCGTTTTTGACTTCTCTAGCTGTGTATTGGACCAATTGTTATAGCCATGCATTTGTCACCTACATTCAACCCATCTCTCAATTGCTCTATTGGATAAGCTACAACACTGATCTTTATTGTTAATTCACTACTAGCACTTGTGTGTTGGACTCCCACAACCTTATTTCGTTATTGATTGTAATGTTGGGTGTAAACCTTCACTTAGTATACTGTTGGTTTCTGATTTGTTGCCTATATGATTTACTGGTAGAAAAATAAATTGATGCCTGAGTGTTGTGTGTGCCCTACAAACATATATTACAACCCAATTGCCCCTTTCTCTAATTGCTAGATTGGGATCGAACCTTGAATACATGGATTCATTGTCTCTCACCCTCAATCCAAGGCCACAGGCATATGGGTGTTAAATTTTCACACTCAACACCCAACAATTTATTTCCTAGCAAATACCTTGTTGTAATAAACTTATTATGTAGATTTATTGACTAAAAAACACGATTGAGTTTTAACGATTTACAAAAATAAATCAACGGGAGAAAAACAGGAAACAAAACACATTTGCACACATATTTTTTGGGTAAACACCCCTAGAAAAACCCCAAGGGAAAGCCATTACCGTGATGATTTTATTATGATACAATTTGGGCTCTCGTCCTTGGATAATGGCCCCTTTGAGGAAAGATTCAAAATAACAAAATAACCTATCAAACCTCAAGATTTGTCCTTCGATCTTGCTGGCTGCTACTGCTTTGATTTCCCTTGCTCCCTTCCTCGGACCCTGCCCCTACACACTTGGGTGAAAGTCCTTCTCCACCCAATCAATGAGATCTCACTATCTCACTCTGTGTGTGTCTCCTCCTCTCACCTTAGCTGCCTTTTGTAATGTTGAGTTTACCCTAAATCCAAAACCCTAGATCTCCAAAGTGATCAATGGCTGAGATTAGATCTCAGCAACACTTTAGATCAATGGCTAGGATTTAATTTAATTCACTAATGCCAAATACTTAGGCATTTCATTAAATTAGACTCAATTAATTATAAGAAGGAATTCACTTTAATAATTAATTTAATAAAGCGGATTTCCTAAGTCTTGAGAGGTATTAATGACGACTTCCATGTGTTAGACACAAAACCAATGTGGAAGTACCTATCCGATGCTACGAACATCAACACTCCCTCTTAGCGAGGAAGGTACTTCTCGAAGAGCCACGCGAAACTGGTTCTCCCTCCGACCTTAGCACAATGTTGCACACATCATCCTGCACATTGACATCCCTCCAACCCTGCTATTTGGCCGCTCCCTGAACATTGCAAGTCTCTAAATCGATGACACTACACATTAGTGCCTTGAAGTATGGATACTTCTTTGGAGGTCTTCTCTCCCTGTCTGTACTCCTAGGAGTCCCCTCATGCTCCCGAGCATCCATCAATGTCAACTCATACCAATTGCGTCTCTTGACAGAATTGGAAGGGGCTAACTCCCTCTTCCCATCTGAAGGTTGACTCCTCACACTGGAAGTTTGTGAACTCTACTCACCCTTCGAAGCCTCTTGCTCCTTGTCCTCTGTCACTGACATTGATCCATGATCAAAGATCCCCTTGGATCCACCTACAGGCTTTCCTTGCAACCTGTATACCCTTTGCTCCCTCTGACACCAAGAACTCGTGCTGAGTCAAGGCTAGATCCTTTTGGTCGAATAAGAACCTGACCATCCTCGAAATATATGGTGTATCCCCTGTCCTCCATTGTTGAGACTGCCATTTTGAGCTCCATAACATGCAACACATTTTCTAACTCTAGAGAACCTCTTGACTCCAGTTGGAACCTGACTGTCCCAACTCCCTCTACACCACACTTGGCATTGGTGCCAAGCTCCACATGCAGATCTGAGTCCGTCTCTGACCAACTGGTGAACAACTCACGTGTCCCTGTCATGTGATGAGAAGTCCCACTATCCACGAACCAGACACTATCAAAAGTTGTGCTAGAAAGACAAGAGACTAACCATAAATCCTTCTTGGACCTCTCAACAAACTCCTTGACTTGAGTTTCTGCAGATGCTACTACCTATTGAGACTTACCCTTCCCTTTCTTCCGTTCAGGACACTGTGAAGAATAGTGACCATTCTTGTGGCATGCAAAGCATTTCACTTTGCTTAGATCCTTCTTCTTTCCAACTTGTGGAGTTGACTCTCCACCTGTATTCCCCTTACTCTTCCTTGCCTGATTAGCAAGAGCTAGATTCTCATCATCACCAACCTATTTGCCTGCTAGAGATTCCTCCTGAATCTCTTCCTGGATGAAATCATCCCATAGCCTATCAAATTTGGGAAGCATATCGCACGCAACGATGCCCTTGCTGAATGGGGCCCATGGCTTAGAGAAACCATTCAGGGCCGTCCTCACCATCTCTTAATCTGACACGACCTCCCCAACTTTTGCCAATTGAACATGAACCTGAGTGATCTTGGTGAGATATCTGGTCATTGTATCTGATCTGGTCATTTTGGTGTCTCTGAGCTTTTCCCTCAACACCATCTCCTTGTTTGCATTACTGTCTGGAAAAATTCATCAGAGCTACAAACATATCCCTTGCCAACTTCTTCTCAGATAGGTGAGGAATCAAGTGATCCTTCACCTCATCTAAGATGATCCTCTTGGCTTTCACATCCTTTTGCTCATGGGCGGCCAAGTCCTTTGGATTCGTCGGTGGGGTCACGGTGGTATTTGCAAAATCCCACAACCCATTCTCCATGAGAACTAATGTAACCCTCGCCTTCCAAGGTACGAAGTTCAATGCACCCTCCAACCTGTCCTCAAACCTCAAACTGGTTGCGGCCATCTCCAAATCAGAATTTTAACGGGAAATACAAACTGTTGAAAAATGTGCCTTGTTCTTCAGGCATGGTAAACTGAAGAATTTGTGGTTAGTCCTTCAAGCACAAAAATTGATCCAATCTCCTTTGTTGGCCGCTCGGACCCCTGCCTGGAATTTTGCTACCTGCAGCCCGGATTTTGTTGCCCACTACCCGGACTTGGCTGCCCGCTACCTGGACATGCTGCGCAGACTTAGTTGCCCACTACCAGGACCTACTGCCCACTGCCCAAACTTGTTGCCCGCTGCTCAAACCTCTTGCTCGCTGCTCAAATCTCTGCTCTGCGGCTATTTGCGGCCCCTCTCTGCTCCCTGGTGGTTGTGGTGCCTTGCGGCTTGTACCCTGGTGGCTGCTGCGATGGTTGTTGAGGTAGTTGTTGCGGCGACTACTGCGACAGTCCTCTGCTTCTCCTCTCTACTTGCGGCTACTCCCAGTCCAGTGCCTCTTCTCTTCTGCACACCCATCGTCTCCCAGTATGTGGATGCTCTTAGTAGCACTTCCCCATATGGCTGTATGACAACTTGGTAGTTCGTACAGTCTATATGGTTGCTGCCTTTTTTTATTTTCCTTTTTTTTTCTTGTGCAACCTGCACATAAAAAAATTTCGTTGTTGTCCTGCAGAAATAAAAAAAATTCCCATTGCTTACTTTGTAGAAATTAAAAATCTGTGCACTTGGCTTCCTTTTTAGAGTCTCGACTCTGATAGCGTGTTAAATTTTCGCACCCAACTCCCAACAATTTATTTTTTAGCAAATACCTTGTTGTAATACCTCTGTAGGGTAGGGTATGTATACCAGAGAGGGGGTAAGGTATGTATACCTCTGTAGATTTTACCGGTCAAATCGCTGGGTGGAGGGGGGTCCCTTGTCCCACAAACAAGGGGGTCTCATACACCAATTTGGTGTGGCTTGGCCGTGACCTTAAAAAATAGATTATTATTATTATAATAAACTTTTTGCGTAGATTTACTGAATAAAAAACACGACTGAGTTTTAACGATTTACAGAAATAAATCAATGGAAGCAAATCAAGAAACCAAACACATTTGCACACATATTTTCTAGGTAAACACCCCTGGAAAAATCCCTAAGGGAAAACCAATACTGTGATGATTTTATTATGATAAAATCTGGGCTCCTATCCTGGGATAATGGCCCCTCTAAGGAAAAATACAAACAACAAAATAGGCTATCACACCTCAAGATTTGTCCTTCGATCTTGCTGGCTACTACTCCTTTGCTGTCCCTTGCTCCCTTCCTCCGACACTACACTTGCACATTTGGATGAAAGTCCTTCTCCACCCAATCAATGAGATCTCACTATTTCACTCTCTGTGTGTCTCCTCCTCTCACTTTAGCTGCCTTTTATATTGTTGAGTTTACCCTAAATCCAAAACCTTAGATCTCCAAAGTGATCAATGGCTGAGATTAGATCTCAGCAATGTTATTGCACAAGTGGTAGATTGGTTAAAGCCCAACCCAACCACAAAATGGCGACAACTAAGAGAACACCTACCCACTGTCACCTTAGGCAGGTATTCCTGTCACTTTAGAGATGAAGGAATCACCTCAAATGGGTAATCCCGGTGACCCTGGGGGGAATGAGATGGAAAGTGAAGAGATGAAGGAGGGTCCCCTTATAGGTCAAGATACTAAGTGCAGAAAGGCTTGGGAAAGAGTCTTGGTGGTAGTCAATGGTTGCCAATAGGTATGAGTATCTGCAAAGGGTGATTGTACCTGCTCGAGACACAAGAAAAGCCAAGTATACATGTAATATGTTAGGTGGACCAGCAAGTTAAGCTTGCTTTCCCTAATTGCAGCAGTAAACAATAATATATATCAGAAACAAAAAGATAGTAAGAGTTGCAAATGAAGATGCTAAAAGTCTAGTAAAATAAGCAAGAGACAAGCTAGTAAATACTAGTTAACTCAAGAATGAAAGAGCAAGACTTTAGCTTGAAATAAGGCTGTAAGAAATAGTATTGCAAAGATATAATTTGCAGCCTTATGGCTGTAGCATTCAAGTTGTTAGAGCCAAGAGATCAACCATCAAAACTTGCCAACAATCCACCCAAAAAGTGCGCTAGGGTTAGTAGATTATAGTGGTAAACTTTTAGCAACTTTTGACGGTCGGTTTGTGAGTTAATTAGAAAGTTGTATTAGGGTTTCTGCAGCCATAATGGCTGTAGATAAAAAGTTACGACAACAACAAGAAGCACTTAACCAAAGGTGACGCCCTAGTGGTTCAACCAAGCTTATAAAGCATAGAATTGATTCCAATCTCAAAATCCCGAGTTTTCATGTCAACCTTATTTCTCCAATGCAATTATTTCTAGTGCCTTTAGCTATTGGGTTATGGAGTCAAATGAATAAAGAGCTAACAAATGCTATCTCCTTGGGGATGTAAACCACTGTTGAAAAAGTCGGCATCGACAAAAAGTCGGCGAGGGTCCAGAAAACCTCGTTTCGGGAAAAGTCGGAAAAAATCGGCAAAAAATCGGAAAACCACGACAAACATTAAAAAATACAAAATATATTCATTTTTTTCAAAATTTTAAACATATAAAGAAACAACAACATCAGATAAACACATTGGCACATAAATATGGAGAAAGCATTGATATATATGATGTAGTGGATGCCAAATAAATGATGATACATCAAAGTCGATACCGAATCCTCAACCCTGATAGTTGTCCAATCAAGGACTCAAAAGTGGAGAACCAATACAAAATGACCTCACATATATAAATGTATATCATCATCACGAGGTAGATGTACAATGCAATGTTTTAAAACTCGGACTCAGCCTTGGAATCGATCGATGGTCAACTTCAACTCGAACTCGGATTGGCTCGGAACGATCTTATTTCAATGACTTGGTTTACTAAATATTACATAAAATATTTAAATTTTAATGAAACAATTATATTTTAAAAAATTCCAAAAAATTATTGAAACTTTGAGAGAAAGCATTATGAATAAATGAGCAAGAACATTTAAATGACAAGCAATGTTCCACCATTGCTTATATTCAGATCCTCATCGTTAGTATCAATCTTTGCCTCTACCTTGATCCTCTAGAGACATCGGTGAACACCTCCCAATTTTGATGAAACCACCTAATTGAAGCCTTATAATATGATAGAAAAAGCTTAACATGCCTAATGAATGATTTTAGTTTGAGTGAAAGGTACATTTCTGCTAAGGCCATGTTATAGGAGTTCAACAATCAATACCACCAACAACAAGGCACATAAAGGGCTTGGTGCTCTTGATTAAATGCCAATCCCATATCCTCATACGTGATATAATCCAATGAAAATGTTGCAATCCCAATCTTGAAATACTGAAAACTGTTAAGTCTACTGGATTTTGAATGGGATATGAAATTCTACTTTCTCCATATCTCAAGTCCGATGAGGTTGGAACCACTCTCAAACATCCTGAAACAATTAATGGTAATGTTAAAAATTTAAGGATAAAAAGGAAAGATAAAGATTTAAGTAAACCATTAATTGCCAGCGTTTTTGGTCAAACCCTTTTAAAAAAAAATTCAATCTTGCATGTTGGTGGGGTCTAATACCTACTTGATTGAGTCAAGCCCTTCTCCTTCCTTCTCCAACAACAACAAACAAAAATGACAAAAAAAACTCAAAAAATCTGCTTTATGAGGATGATTTCCACTAACTGGCCACGACTTTTATGAAAAAGTCTTGACTTTTACCAAAAAATCGCCGACTTTTTGAAAAGTCTCGACTTTTTCAAAAGAGAAAAAGTCTCGATTTTTCGTGAAGTAGAAAAAATCGCGACACTGATGTAAACCCTTTTACTCCACAAGTCAAGCAATGTTAACTAGGAAATACTAGGAGGGTGTAAACCCTTTTACTTCTCCTAGTAAAACCTTGTGCAACAAATAATTTCTAGACAAAAATGCTAGATAATGGTGGGGTTGTAAATCCTTATACTCCCCAAGAAGTCTGGCAAATCAAACTTGTAACCAAGCAATGAAGCATCAACAAGATAAAATCCTTACCTAGTCCAAGAAATGACAAGATAAACCTCCTTTTACCAAGATAAATCCACCACAAATGCAAGAGAAAAGCTCCAAGAGAGGTAGCGCACTACTTCTTCCACCAATAGCATGAAGAAACCATAACAAAAGCACAGGAGATAGAGATTGCCCAAAGAGGGCGCAAATTTCAGCTAGGAAGGCTTCTCACAATGGGAGAGCTATCATAAAAATGAGATAAATATGATCTCTATTTATACAAAATGTCTTAAACATAGTTTGTCCACATAAGTTAGGGTAAATACAAAATAAGGGGACAACAACCCTTATTTTGCCCCTTTACAGAAGTAATTCATCTTTAATTCAAATTTAAATCTTAAAAAGTGCACAATAGAAACCCTAAAATGACGTCGCCCCTCTAAGGGTGATGTTTTGACCCTTTGAGCAAGTCGTTGGAGTAGAAGTTTGAAGTCATTGGGGCTCATACAGCCTCCCTTTCATGTGCTATAGCCTCCTCAAGTCTCTTCCCACCAAGGCTGTTGGGAGCGCGAAGCGGGAGCGGGAAGCGCAGATTTTCAAAAATCTCCGGGAGCGGGAGCGTTTTTTATATAATA
>ML792284.1:247225-263635 GCA_009831015.1 Picea engelmannii | reverse complement strand
TCATTTTATTATTTAATGCATATTAATGTTTGCAAATTTCATTAATATTGGGAAAGGGCATTAAACATTTGGAGTGATAAGGAGAGACTGAAACCGGGATTGGAATAAATTGCAGGGTGAGAAAACACTCAGAAAAATCAACAAAAATGAATACAGCCTCTCCAAGATAGAACTCGGTCCCCACAAGCTAAAGAACACGGCCTCTCCCCACTAGAGAATAGAACCTCCTTGCCAAGGGAACACAACCTCTGCTGAAGGAATGCGCTTCCCCCTGAAGGATTTCGGCCCACACAATAAACTTGGCCTTGCAAAGAAGATTTCGGCCCCCTGTCAAGAGAAACCCAGCCTCCACACTAGATAACTCGGCTCTCACAAGCAAACTTGGCCCCCTCCAGAAGATATATGGCCTCCACAAATTTCCTGATCTGTTACAAAGAGAAAATCAACTTCCACAAACTCCCAATCTGCTGTAATAGGTAAATCGACCTCCTCCAATGAATGCAAATGGAAGATCTGATGTAATCTTCCCATCAATCAACTAGGGTGGAATCTTTCACCACCGAAACCAATCAACCACTAGGATTTCAAAAGTCTCAAGAGCTTTCTCCAAAATGGACAAGTAAAAATGATCAATCATAATGAGAGAGGGTGCCCTCATCTATCTTTTATTTACACTTTCACCTTTTTGCTGACCCTTTTACCTTTTTACCCTCACTTAATTAATTAAAATGACTTTATAAGGTTCACCTTTAGTATTTTCTCAAAGTCACTTTAGAACAACTCATTTTACTTGATTACTTAATCTCACTTTCTAAACATTACCTTTTCCACCCAAAATGACATCAAATAATCAATTAATCTTGTTTTTCATCGACTATAGCCTATGGGGAATCAAATAGGCTACTAAGTCATCCTCCTATAGCAATAATTTGGAAGGGGACATTACAATCCTCCCTTCCTGAGATTGCTTGTCCCCAAGCAACTCCAAATCAAGATGCTGCAAAATCTGATCTCCCTCCCACGTAGCATCCTCTATTGGCAATTTTCTCCACCTGATCAAGAACTCTCTGATGACCCTTCTCCTCAATCTCCTCTCCTTGACATCCAAAATCTCCTCCAGAATCAATACTAACTGCCCCTCCTCATCCAGCGGGGGTAACTTTACTGAAGTGGTCACCTGTTGTCCTACTGCCTTTTTGAGCCACGACACATGAAAAACATTGTGGATCTTGCTCCCCTCTGGCAGCTCAAGCTCATAGGATACCTCCCCAACTCTCCGCACTGCCTTGTATGGACCAAAAAAACGAGGCTTCAATTTTTCTGCACCGCTCTTCTTCAATGAAGACTGCTTGTATCGCTGTAACCTCAGAAATACCAAGTCTCCTACCTCAAAGCTGCGCTCAACCCTGTGCCTGTCTGCATATATCTTCTATTGATTCTAGCCCTTGGGTCGTTTGCAAGTTTTCCTTAAGGATGTCTTGGTTCTCCTGTATCCAATCCTTGGCTTTGGGAGCCTTTCTATTCCCAAATGCCAAATCCACAAATGAAGGAGCATCATAGACATGCAATGCTCGGAATGGGGTCATACCAATGGACATGTGGTAGGTGGTGTTATAGAAATGCTCCCCCAGATGCAACCACTTAATCCATGTCCTCTGTTGTCTTGATACATAGTTGCACAGATACCCCTTGATTGATTTGTTCACAATCTCTATCTGACCATTCATCTGAGGGTGATAATTGTTGCTAGGAGTCAACTCTATGCCAACCAATCTAAGCAATTCCTGCCAAAAAGCATTGAGAAAATTGATGTCCTTGTCGCTGATATTGTACCTAGGTAGTTCATGAAGTCTAAACACCTCCCTGAAAAACAATTCTATGACTTGTGCTATCTTGTACTCTGATGAAATAGAAAAGAAGTGTGCAAACTTGGTCAACCGATCAACCACTACATATATGCAATCTTTGCCCTATACCTTCGATAGACTTGTGATAAAGTCCATCGACACACTCTCCCATTTCTGGTCTGGAATGGGTAGAGGCTATAATAATCCTGTCGGATGAGTATGCTCTGACTTGTTCTGCTGACAAGCCATACACTCCCTCACATACCGTAGCACATCGTCCTTGAGGCCCTTCCATGAAAACCTCTCTTGTATATGCCTTTAGGTCTTGAAATACCTAGGGTGCCCTACCAATGGTGTGTCGTGAGAAGCCCTCAAGATCTTCTCCTTGAGTGTGGACTCAGGAACTAGATATATTCCGTCCTTGTAGAAAATGATATCGTCCACCACCCTATACCTGTCATCCTGTATGAGTCCATCCATCAACTCACACACAAACTGATTCTTGGAATATTCCACCAAAAGGTGAGATTTCCAATCAACTAAATTTTCCATGAGAGAACACATTGCCGGTTTCCTGGAAAGCGCATCAACAACAATATTCTTCTTACCCTTCACATACTCAATGTCAAAGTCATATGGCTGTATCTTGCTGACCCATTTCTGTTGCCTCTCATTGAAATCCTTCTGGTCCAGAAAATACCCCAAACTGTTGTGGTCAGTGCTAACCACGAATCAATCACCAACCAAATATTGCTTAAACTTCGCCAAAGCATGCATGATGACGAGCATATCTTTTTCATAAATAGAGTAGAGTCTCTCTAGATCTCTGAGCTTCCTACTCTCAAATGCCATCGGGTGTCTGTTCTGCATCAAAACGATCCCAATACCCTTACCTGAAGCATCACATTCAAGTACAAAGGGCTGAGTGAAATAAGGAAGTGCCAGTATTGGGCAAGTGCTCATCACCTCCTTGAGTCTGTCAAATGCCTGCTGTGACTCCTCTGTCCCACTTGAATGCCCCTTTTTTCGTAAGATTTGTCAATGGTACACCCAACTGTGAAAACCCTTGAACAAACTGCCTGTAATAGTTGCATAGTCCAAAGAATCCTCGCGACTCTATAAGGGACCTAGGCGTTGGCCAATCCAATATGGCCTGGATCTTCTCTTGATGAACCTGTACACCCTGCGGATTGATCACATGGCCCAAGTATAGAATCTTTGTCATGCCGAACTCACACTTAGACTCCTTGGCGTATAGTGACTCCTCTCCCATGATGCTCAATATCTCATCAATATGTCTCAAATGGTCCTCCCACGTCTTGCTGTAGATAAGGAGGTCATCAAAGAACACCAATAGGAACTTCCGCAATTGCTTGATGAAGATGTGATTCATGCATGATTGAAAAGTGGTAGGTGCGTTGGTCAACCCAAATGGCATGACCAAAAACTCATAGTGCCCATAATGACACTTGAAATCGGTCTTGTGCACATCCTACTCTCTGACCTCGATCTGATGATAGCTTGATCGAAGATCAATCTTCGGAAAGTACACTGCCCCATGCAACTCATCTAACAACTCGTCTCTTTGATCCTAGGAATGGGATACCTGTTTTTAATGGTCTTCTTATTCAGGGTCCGACAATCAATGCACATCCTCATAGTACCGTCCTTCACCAAAACTACTGAAGAAGCAAATGGGCTAGAACTAGGCTTGATATGCCCCATCTCCAACAACTCCTTAGTGGACTTCTCAATTTCATCTCTAAATTTCTTGGGATGCCTGCAAGGGGTGGTTATCACGAGTTTGGTCCCCTCCTCTAGCTCAATGGTGTGCTCAAATCCCTTGTCTGGAGGTCTCCCTGGAGGAATCTCCACAAAAACTCGGTCATGTTTGCTCAATAACGCCTGAATGTCCACATGATACTATTGGCTGCTGTCTGAGGGTTTTTGAGATGTGATCAGACACTCTGTTGCGCAAGCTACATCTCCATGCCTGAATATGCCCTCCATCTGCTTGGATAACACTATCCTAGGAGCCCCATTGGACATGCCCCTCAGAACTACCTTCCTGCCATCTACTCYCTTGAACTCCATCTCCATTACTTGGTAGTTCATTGAAAATTTCCCCAGAGAATAAAGCCACTGCACACCCAAGACAACATTGGTATCTGCTAAATCGACCACATAGAAATCATTAGTCAAAGTGTAGTTGCTYAATGACATCTCCAACCGTGGGACCCTTTGTGTGCATGTCATTTACCCCCCTTGCCAAGTCATTTAAAATATGCATAGCATTGTCATTTGGCTATTCATTCCGGTCCCCCATGCGTCCCTCTGCTTCTGATTCTAACTCTGGCTGAAATATATTACTAGCACCTCTCCGTCTCCTGTATATAATGTAATCCTCGTCCCCCGGGAACATCAAGGCATGCTCTCACAGGCTGGCAGGAATACCGGCTTTGATACCACCGTAAAATCCCCCTTACTGGTTGTTGTTTGGTATAGGACTTTTATCAAACAGCTAGGTTGCTGAAATGTCTTAGTGTTGTTGATAGTTGAGGGCTTTTGTCAAACAATTTGCTACTGATATCTTTTTGTAGTTTACTGCTGGTTTATGATTTTTGTCAAACACTTTGCTGGCGTATAAAATGCTTGCTGCTGCTGTTATGTTTTATGTTTGCTGATTTGTTTCCTTGATGTGGGTTTCAATGCATTAACAAGAGTTTTGGTGCCAAATAGAGTGTTTATATTGCATACAATTTATAACAGCAATATTGCAATTTGGAAAGAGTTTAACCAAAACACTATAACAACAAATGAATACCAAAAATCTGATCTGATTTTTATTATTGTTCTGACCTGTTTGACCTGTTACATATGCTGGGCAATACAAAGGTTCAGATAAACCTCTCAAGAGAAATACAAGCCCCACAGTGTAGAATCAGCCTCCACAAGATGAATACGGCCTCTCCAAGATAGAACTCAGTCCCCACAAGCTAAAGAACACGACCTCTCCAAGAGACTAGTGACTCCACTAGAGAATACAACCTCCTTGCTAAGGGAACACGGCCTCTGCCTCTGCTGAAGGAATGCGCCTCCTCCTGAAGGATTTCGGCCCACACAATAAACTCGGCCTTGTAGAGAAGATTTAGGCCCCCTGTCAAGAGAAACTCGGCCTGCATACAAAACTCGGCCTCCACACTAGATAACTCGGCCCTCACAAGCAAACTAGGCCTCCTCCAGAAGATATATGGCCTCCACGAATCTCCTGATCTACTACAAAGAGAAAATCAACTTCCACAAATTCCCAATCTGCTGTAATAGGTAAATCGAGCTCCTCTAATGAATGCAAATGGAAGATCTGATGCAATCTTCCCTCTAATCAGCTAGGGTGGAATCTTTTACCACCGAAACCAATCAACCACTAGGATTCAAAAGCCTCAAGAGCTTTCTCAAAAATGGACAAGTAAAAATGATCAATCATAATGAGAAAGGGCGCCCTCATCTCTCTTTTATTTCCACTTTCACCTTTTTTCTGACCCTTTTACCTTTATACCCCCACTTAATTAATTAAAGTGACTTTATAAGGTTCAGCTTTAATATTTTCCTAAAGTCACTTTAGAACATCTCTTTTTACTTGATTACTTAATGTCACTTTATAAACATTACCTTTTCAACCCAAAATGACACCAAATAATCAATTAATCCCATTTTTCATCGACTATAGCCTATAGGCAATCAAATAGGCTACTAAGTTGTCCTCCTAGAGTGATGATTTGGAAGGGGACTTTACAAGATAAAATCACTAACCTGTCCTTGAATGCAGATCTGAAAATTAGATTAGTGAAGTGGATTTTTTTAGGGTTTTTGTAATATAAGAAGGTGGAACTCAAGAGGACAAGTTCCTTATCCTTTTGCCATGGAGTTGGGACGGCAAGATGACAAATAAGCCGAGTGGAATGGAGAAAATCAACAAGGCTAGTAGCAATAAACCCTACCAATTAGGTCAACCAAACCAATGTGCAAACTGAATGAAATGCACATAAAGATGCAACTTCACCTCCAATAAATGTTAACCAATGTACTGTACAACCATCAATGCAAAATAGTACAACAAGACAGCCTTCAAAGATGAATGAACAGCCAATAATTTCTTCATTAACAAATCTGATTACATCAAAGGCATATGAGAGGATCAATAGATCACAGCCAAACCTCCTCCCTTAGCCAAAAACAACCCCCAAAATGGGTGAAATATTTCTAGATGAAAAGAGTAAAACAAATTTACAATGTCAACTTAGTACATCAATTCAACCTACAGAAAAGAAGAAGATAATGGAAGCATGAATCTGTCACGAACCCTTTCTCCCTTGCCTACAAAAACATTGTACTTGGCCTATAGGGTTTTCCTCATCCACTTGAACCACCCCTAGCAAATGACATCTCTTCTCCTTTTGTAGCTTGCTTTGAAACTCTAGGGTAATTGTTTCAAGACTTGGTAAATAATAAAATAGTTCCTATTCTCAATTCTCTCTGAGTCTATACTATCATTAAAAAGTGCCTTGAAATCTTCCCCAAGGAGGGCGGTCCTTAACAAGTGTGCAACTATCCTTCTTTTAGGTTACGAAAGGGTGATGCTGTCCAGTGGCATCTCCTCAATCCAAGCATTCCTCTTAGAGATTTCTTTAACCCTTGCTTTATGGTGTGAAAAGGGGCTTGGATGAGGATTTAAGGCTACTTGGCATCTCCTAGAGAATGGTGCTCCACTATAATATGCTTTAACCTTGTTAAATGCACCAAATGTGACTTTTGGACCATCTAAGGATCCCCCAAGCCGAGTGCTCCTCCATAGTGTTTGCAATTGACTTTGTTTCATGTGTCCAAAGGGTTATTGGGACCACTTGTTATTCCTCTAAGACTAGTGCTCCACCTTGAGAGAACCTTCTTTCAGGTCCACATTTATCTGTCACATGTTGAGTGCTCCTCTTTGTGGTCATCATACCCATGTCACACACATAAAATAGTGATTTTGGAACCAACTAGAAGGTCACCCAAGCTAGCTCTCCTCGTGAATGTTCCACTTTACCTAGAAATTGATGTGTTAGTTCTCTTCTATCATCTTAGAAGCTAGGCACTTCTCATGAAAGGTATTTTTACCTTGTCTTGTGTCTCGTGCAACACTTGTAATTCCATGCCCGCATCCTACAAGCAAGGCGCTCTTCTCATATCCATAGCTTGTCTTCATCGTGGGGTAAGTGCATCATGTGAGGTCCATATCTTTAGCCAAGTGTCATAACTTCTCAAAAATGATGTGTTCGAGTCAATCCATCAACCCTAGCTGCTAGCCTTCAATTCTTCTCATAACTTGCAACTGCAAATGATCTTTAACTTCGTGCAAGGGTTCACCTATCCATGTGTTGCACAATGATCTTAGGAGCCTTCCTAAGGCAGAAAAATGCCCAGTGATTGCCCTAAAGTGTGCAAAATGAATCATGAATCTTTAGGTGGTAACAAAGACCACAATAAAAATTGTTACTTGTTGGGTATGTTGACCAAAGGAAAGCATATAGGTTGGTGGATTCTTGCACAAATGAGGTTGTTGTAAGCAAAGATGTGAGAATTGATGAAAGTTTAGATTTGAATTAGCATAAGTTTGACAAATCAACGAAGTTGTAAGGGAGATAAGCATAGAGGGTTGAGCAGTGATGTGCATGTAGCACAAGAGGTAGGGGATGCCAAAAATGATTTAGGAGAAGCGAGAGGAAAGAGTGGTTCAGAAGGCGGGGCATATGAAAAGAAGAGAGATCCTTTCTCAAATGAGATTGTTGTGAGCAAAGATGTGAGAATTGATGAAAATTTAGATTTGAATCAAATTTGGCTAGCTTGAGGTTGACAAATCAATGAACCTACAAGAGAGATAAGTGAAGAAGGTTGAGTAGTGATCATGTGATGATGTGCATGTAGCACACGAGGTAGGAGATGTCAAGAATGCTTCAGGCGAAGTGAGAGAAGTTGCTGGTTCAAAAGGTGGTGTAGATGAGAAAGAATAGGAGATCCCTCATTCTAGTGATGGATGAAAAGATGGAAGGCTTGAAGACGTGAAGAAAGAGGATTTCCATATTCAAGTGATGGAGGAGGTGGAATGCTAGATAGTGAAGGTGAGCAATATATTGAACAATTTTTTGAAATGGTGTATGCTAAGTTGTTTTCTTGTTCAAGTGGTATTGGATTCCAAGTTGATGAAAAAGAAGAATGTAGGAAGGCATTCATGTCTCCTATAGTGAAGGTAGAGGAGTTAGATGTATCTAGATTAGTCTCATCTATGGAAATATGACTGGTGGATTGATGTAAAGGGGCCACACGATCAATGACACAGGAATGTGGATCAATTGCAGGATGTTGTGGATCAACAACAAGAATTGTAGTTTGCATGGGTGGTAGAGACCATATATATATATCACGGTAGGCTTCAGAGGCTTGACTTGTGATTTTTGAAATATTTTCGTACCTAGGTGTGGATGAGGATGACTTGCTAAAGTTGAAATCAACTTCTGCATCCGTGTTATATGTGTGCTGAAATTTCAGCCAACATTGATTCTCAATTGATTGAAGAGTCAGTGGTTGATCGTGTGGGGTGTTTTACATTGCATTAGCAATGTCGAGTACATGTCATGTAGTTTGCATTTCTGCAGATTTGGTAACAACTTCAAAATATAAATTTTGGAGTACATTTGAGAGGTAGGTTGTAGAGATCTTTGACATGTTTGTTCCAAATAAATTTTCATTTTGAGATAAACATTTGTTTTCCATATGACCATTAAGGGAGGGTGTTAGAGTTATTATTATAATGGTCATAGACTTCATTTCTTTTAGAGAAACACATCTTAGAGTGTCTCTTTGGATATGCTGCGACACTGCGTATCTATGAGGGGGCACATCTATGTTGTCAAAGTCACCTAGGTTTGGCACCTAGTCTCATTCGTATCCACTCAAGGGGTTTTGAACCTGGGTATCTGTGTTAATACAAGTTTGATCACCTTGTTGCTTGCCACTAGACCACACTCTTGTGTGTTTCGTAGACTTTAGTTACGTTGTAATAAAGTGACTTGAGGTATTTAAGTCACATGTCCTAAATTAAATTAAGTTAGATTAGGTTAGAATCTAGATTAAAGCGTAATTAATAAAGTAGCTATACGAGACATTGGATCTATTATATGTATTGACATCCACACCATATCAAATGTAGAGTCAATTATATCTATTATCTTTCTCTCTCATTTTGCATTTATTGTCTACATACTCTTGTTCTTTTTTATAGTTTTAACCTCTAATACTATTATTGCACTGAGAGAAGAGAGGTGCTCTACAACCGAGGTTGGGGGGGATTCATCAACAGTTTGTGATTGTGTAATGGTTTATGTGTATGTAACAGTACATTGAATCTAGATAGTGGATTGAGTGTATTGAATACAGACACTGACATAGACCCATCATCTAATTTTTATATGCACCTCAAAATTGTGAAACTAGAAGACGCATATCTCAAGTTCACACAAATGGCATGTATCTACTACCAAGTACGCATTTCTAAAATAGAAACACGCTGGAAATGTGACCCTCCAAAAATTTGGAAATGGGGAAACATGATATATATATGTGCTATTTTATAAATAGCACATTATATTGAAACTTTGAAAGAAAACATTATGAATAAATATACAAGAACATTTAAATGACAAGCAATGTTCCACCATTGCTTATATTGGGATCCTCATCATTAGTATCACCCTTTGCCTCTACATCAACCCTCTAGGGATATCAGTCAACATCACCGAATTTTGATGAAATTGCCTAATCCAAGCCTTAAAATATGGTAGAAAAAACTTAACATGCCTAATCAATGATTTTAGTTTGAGTGAAGGGTACATTTTTGGTAAGGCCATGACAAAGGAGTTCAACAATCAATACCACCAACATTGAGGTACATAAAGAGCTTTGTGTTCTTGATCAAATGCCAATCCCATACCCTCATACGTGATATAGAGTCCAATGAAAATGTTGCAATCGTACCAATCCTGAAATCCTGAAAACTGTTAAGTCTGCTGAATTTTGAATGGGATATGAAATTCTACTTTCTCCATATGAAGTCCGATGAGGTTGGAACTGCTCTCAACATCCTAAAACCATTAATGGCAATGTTAAAAATTTAAATAAAAGGATAATTTCCTTTTTATCTTTCTACTTCAAGAATTGAACACTACCATTAATTACCAGCATTTTTGGTGCAAAATGAGAGTAAACCCTCTTTTTAAAGAGAAATTTCTGGTCTTGGAGGCTTCTAGAAATCTCATTAATTCATAATTAACCTCTAATTAGGAATTAAAACAAAATTTGTGGGTCCCAGCAATCAAATTAAGGCAAAATCAGGCAATTTATTTTGGAAACATGCTATATGGACGTGTGAAACAGCCTTGGAATGTGCTTCCTAGACATGAAATATGTTTCGTATGGACTGAAATCAGGTGCATTTCAACATTTTGATAAGGAAATGCACTTGGTACTGGGTGTTAGTTTTTAGCTCAGTTGGTGTCTCAGTTGTGCCTATGTGTCCTAGGCTAGCTGATGGGCACCTTAAATAGTCCAGATCAGCCTTTTATCTCAGCCTAAATTAGACTTAGGAAAAATCAGCAAAATTTGATTCTTGAGTGGAATGTGGGGCCCAGGGAGAGAGGGCGCACCTCATGAAGGTGGCTGGGTGGATTGTGGGGCCTAGACCAAAGGGGGGCACACCACTTAGAGTTGGGTCCAGCCCAAGAGGGGCACCCCAATCTCAGCCATTGAGGCCCAAGGCTGGGCACACATCTCAAGGTAAACGGGGGCTGAACGAGAGATAAAAGAGGGGCTGAGGGTGGAGTTGGACAAGCATTCTCATTTGTGAGGTTGTGCAGGTGAGAAGGAGAGGGAGCTTGGGCAGGAGAAGCAGAGGGAGCAGCTGAAGCAGAGAGGGCAAGTTCAGGGCCAAGTTTGGGAAGCCAGCAGAGGTCATTCTGGACTGCAAATAGAGGCCATTTCAGGACAGCAGCAAGCAGAGAGGAGTAGGCCAAGTTCAGGCAGAAATTTTCTCAGCCAAGAGGGCTGTTTGCTGGCTGTAACAGCACCAACAAGCAGGCCGTACTTGGGCCATATAGACCAGGCCGTAGAAGGCCAAATCTTGCTGGGCCATACAGTCAACAGCTGGGCGTTTTTTTCTGCTGTGGAATGTGAATGTAATTGCTGGAAATTTGTAAGAGTTTCTCAGTTTTACTCTGCTGCTATAAATATTCTCTTGAATGCCCAATAAAGCCCCCTCTTAGCTGGTTTTCCCCACACTGGGGTTTCCAGGGTAATATCTGGTGTCTTGTGAATTTTATGTGCTTGGTTCCTTATGCTTCCGCTGTCATTTTTTTGTTTTATATCTCAGCTGTAGGTTAACTGCATAAATTCAGATTTTATATCAGCATTGATAATTTCTGGTTAAGTTAATTTATTGGCAGTAATCTCAGTGACTGAGATATAGGTAAAACTCAACACTGGGGGGTGGCGCGTTTCCTGCAACATAGGTGCTAGTGATTAGACTTTTCCTCAAATTGAAAGCTTGTGGTTTTCTTCAAGTGCATGCTAAGCTCCCTGACCTGGTAACATAGTCAGCAATATGTAGCATGCTGAGCAAAATAAGAATTTTACAGAAACACATACAATATTGTGGACGAACACATAGAACTTCACAAAATGTAAATTGCAAAAATAACTCAAATAACCCTTTTTATTAATATGGAAGTGCTTGCATATGCACCTAAAAAAATATATCTCATCTCCTCCCAAAAAAACACCCCTATATAGCTTCAAGGTTTATGATTATATTGTTCTGTAATGGCATATCATATTCCCTTATTAGGTCCTATAAGCATTGCTAACGCCACTAGTTGCTCTGCAATCCTCAATTGCACATTTGTTATATACACAATGCTTTTTTGGGGGTCATGAGTTCTGCACTCTTCTTGGGTGAGTCACTGAGTTGTGCTTGTTGCACTTCTCTGTGCCTTTGATCTCGTGTTGCAATCTTTGAGTGTGCAATGGTGCCTCGGCTATGCAATGCCTCCTTGCAGTATGTCCCACAGTATGGTCTTATGGGTCTTTGATTCATGTGACTCCTGTCTGTGGGCTTCTTGTTTCCACAACACCTCTGTGTGAGATTTCCTTGTTTTGCAAGGCAGAATTTATTATGTAGAAAGATCTGTCCATGCATCACACATACTCTCTATTGAAAGTGGTCTCTGTTGTAGGAAAGAGAAACAGTTTATTTTTTTAATGTAGGTTATACCCCCTATTCCTTTCTCCAAAGCCTTATAAAAATTGCATGCTTCCTTCTTTGTATCTTTCTAGCCACTTGTTAATCTACTGTTGTCTTGGTCTCTTTCTATCTTTTTTTTGTTTGTTTGTTAGTTTGTCCGTGACATGTGGGACTAACCTGTGGCTAAGAAACCGCGACTCAGGGGCATCTAAGCCGTCAAAATCACCCGGGGATCGCACCCCGCCTGAGCCACACCAACCCTTAACATGGCTGGATTTTTTGTCCCCGCAGGTTTCGAACCGGTGACTTTAACATCACGGAGCGCCTTAACAGCACACTCCGTCACCGACTGTCCTACACCTTGGGGACTGTCTTGGTCTCTTTCTATCAGTGCTTTTTTGCTGCTCTGTTTCTGTTGGCTTCCTTTCTTATTATATTGCCTACCCTCACGATGCTTTCTTGCTGCACTTCTGTTGTTTCCTTATCCACTCTCTTTTGGTGAATGCATGTAGGTGTAGCTGTTTGATAAATTAACAAAATAGATGTTTTAAAAAGTAAATGTCTTTTGACTTGACTGTCAAAAACAGATTTTGAAGTGGCTCTCTACAAGAATCACGCATCATTGACAATGATTAGCTTAAACTTTTCTGAAATATAACTTTTGAAAATTGGATCAAGTTCACACACAGAGAGAGTATATGTTCTGCAAGATTATATGTAAGCTAGACCCTTGTCTAGGAGGATTGGAAACAGCAAATAATTTTGAATCTTATTCTTATTTTTATTTCTAGATAGGTTGTTCTTTCCCAAAGCTATACTCAGAAATGATAAATAGCAAGTGCCTTCTATTAAACTGCCTTTATCCTTACACTGTTCATAACAGCCATTTGGTCGAAATTTGAGTCTCGACATTCACAGCATATATCTTTATTTGGTCATGAATAACTGGACCTCAACAATGGAATATATTCTTCTTTTCTTTGTCAAGTTTCCACAGATATTCATGCACCTTTCCTGCACATGTTAAATTGATGCTCAGACTGCATAACCAGCAAATGGCTTATTGTTGAAAATTCAATGCGTGGGATTGCTCAATGGCTTATGTCTGGTGCAGTCTTCTCCCACAGCCGGAGAGCACGAGTCTTTCTCATCTGGGCAAGGTGTGTCATCTTCAGCCGGGCTTTTAGTTGGAGCATCTTTGGAAACATCTATTCCTGATACATATCGGGCTCCTCCAACACCATTACCCTTTGATGCAGATCTGAGGTACCTTCGGACACCACGTGATGGATCAGGGATGAGAAATGATAAGTGTTGTTCTGTTCAAAGGGATTCTCAACCACCTAGAGAAAACACAACTGAGGGTGAGGGTGAAGCACTGGCTGCCTTTGAAAATTTGAAGAGTACAGACTTCAAAAGTCAAGTGCCAGATAGCAAGCCTAGCTCTCCGGGAAAGTGCCAACCATCCAAATTGAGTGAAATTGTTTCTCTAACAGATGAGGAGGATGTTTGTCCAACGTGTCTTGAAGGTAAGCAATATTTCATTATTTCTTAATATTTATTTGCTATGCATTATTCTGAGCATGAAATGTCATTGAAAAAACTTTTGGCTTGTTTTCTTCTTTCTATAACTTATTACAATTGTGTTTAAATAGTGTTTGTTTCCTAGCAGCTCTTAGATGCAAGTTGCTCTTAGATGTAAGTTGCTCTTAGATGTAAGTTACTGTCAATGTAGATTTCTTCTCAGAATGGAAGCTTAATAGGTATTCAGTAGGAATGCAGCATTATTACTCTTCTGACTGCCAAGCTTCATGCCCAAGATAAATGAATATTAAAAGACTCTGATGTATGGTAGTATTATCACTCCCTTTTGATGCAATGGATAACTGCAAGTCATCTTTCAGAGTCTGATCTTTAGATTAAAATGGTTGGTAGTGAATGAAATGTGTTTGTGTAGCATGTTATCCTATAAGTCGGAGATTGCTTGATCTTAACATGGTTTGCATGCTTTCTTGGGTGCTATAGCAGTGGTCTATATTGCATGTCATTAATCATCCTTTATTAGTTGTTTCTCCCAAAAATTAACGTGGTTAGATGGGAGAGAGTTATTGGTCCTCTGTAACAATTGAAGTGATCCTATTTATTTCATTGATACGTTTTCAGAGAATGTGACGTAGTCATTGTTTTGGAAAACAAATCCATCTTTTCACGGTTTCATAACATCATGAGTTCGACTTAAAGAAATATAGTTCCCCTAAACAAAGGAAAAAGAATGGTAATTTTAGAGAAACTTGGGGAGCATGATTACTACACATCACTACAAATATGACTAATTATATACCGAGTTACTTTTTAGTGTTGTTATTGGTGATGCATTTTGTCAGTGTATCAAGGATACTGTCTCTGACGGGTTCTCACATCTTTCACTTGGATGGTTTCTTTCTACAAACAATCCCTTTAAAATGGGGCAGTTTCAATTAGCTGTAGTAGATTTCTAGTTATCGTGGAAAATATTTTCTTTCCTATACATATGTGTGAACTCTCTGATATAGCATGCATGGTCTTTGAAGATAAATAGTTTATCGTAGTTGTTGTTAATTTTGCAGGAAGTTAAATGAATGCTGAAAGTCCATTTATGATGTGAAAAAGGAATGGAAAGAAATGTATAATCTTGTACTGGATCAAATAGTGCAATCTCTAAGTCAGTAATATATATATTAGTCTTTTAAAGCATCCTTTTATTTGCCAACTTCTGAAAATTTTGGTGCCCCATATCTTTTGCTAAGTTGCATGAAGAAAGAAATCATATTAACATCCAAAAAATGATCAAAATAGGTAATTGGGCCTAGAAAGTACAAGAAGTCAAAATGGTAATGTGGGAATGTCAAAAGAAACTCCTAGGTTTAAAAGGAAATACGATTAAAGATAAAAGAGTACAAAGTGTTAGCTTTTGGTGTTGGTCCAAAAGTGTTTTCACCCTGCGTTAGTCCCTTGGTGATATTTCATGGACATATGGATGGTTCATTTTGGATGGATGCTTGATCTTGGTTAGAGTGCTAGCATGGGGCCCTTACCTAGAAGGTTGTTATCCTAATCGGTATGATGGCTAATCCATTGGATGCACACAATGCTTAATTAGGTGTGGAACCTACCTAGGAGTGCTAAGTACTTGGAGGAGGGCACTTAGCTCTAGGAGCTTGGGACCATGTGAGATACACCTTGGAGGTTGGACACTTGACTTGAGGATGCTTTGGTTGCAGAACATACTTCATAGAGGTGGGTTGTGGACCTAGACATATATGTTGAGGACAAGCATTGGAGCATGGTAATCACATTTTCACACATGAGAGGAGCATTGGGCACATGAGAGGACATGTGGCACTGGGTTAGAGGAGGAATCCCTTGCATGAGGACACTTGGATACGATCGTGGAAGAGAAGTGTTGGACTAACATCTTGTTGGACAGCACATAATCTTGGAGGAGGGGCGTTGAACCTTAGGAGAATCATGCTTGGAGGGATTTTCATCTTGGGGGTTGGATAAACCCTAGTATGACAGTTAGACATCCTTGTATTGTAGAGTGTTCCATGTGGTTTTTCCTTGTTGGTTACTTGTATGAACATAACTTCTTGGTTTTATGTTAGCCTCCTTTCACCTATTGTATATATAAAGGAAGGAGAGAGCTTTTGTGAAGACATATCATCATTGTACTAGTCTTGGAGAAGTCTTGTAAGGGGAAAGAAGCTAGGGTTTTTTATTTAAACCCTAGGAGAATACAAGAAGAAGAGAGAGACGTCTTGGATGTTCTTCGAGAGTTTCTCTTTTGAGATGCTAAGGTTTTCTCTTATGAGATGCCAAGGTTTGTGCCATGCAAGAAAACCCTAGAGAAGAAAATGATGCAAGAGGGAGTGATGATTTATTTTGTAGAGCTAATGCATTAGATGATATTGCAACCTTCTTCTTGTGTCATGGAGGCTATGGAAAGATCACAGAGAGCCTAGATTGACGATTTTTGAGCTTGATGTGACACCCTAGGTGGAAGAAGACTTGTTTATTATGCCCTTGATGTTCCATGGAGGTCTTAGTTCTTGTGTTTGTTAAATTTTAATGAAGATTTGTACCTTGGACAAGTGGTTCCTATGGGTTTTTAAACTTTTACCTAGGAATGTGGTCCACAACTTAAAAGTGGGTCTTTTTCATAAAGTCACTTTATAAGTGGTAAAGTGAACTTTA
>ML792284.1:159899-173894 GCA_009831015.1 Picea engelmannii | reverse complement strand
AGTTTAGTAACGATATGTGACCACTTGACATCTTATGCATCTTATTTATTGGTTGTATTTTCATATTTATGTAGAAAAGTGTTTATTTGATGTTGTTGTTGCTTTACAAGTTTAAAAAATTGAAAAAAATGTTTTTTTTGTATTTTTTTGAGGTCTTGCGACATATTCCGACATTTTCCGTCGATGTCGCTGAGAAGTTATATTCCGGACCCTCGCCGACACTTTCCCCGACACAACATATACAACATTGAAACCCTAGGAAGAAGACATAAGTGTTTCTCTCCTTCACAATTTTTATTGTACAAGTTTTGTGAAAGCATTCTTTGCTAGGGTTAAGAACCTAAGGCCCAAAAGTGTTTGCACCTTAGGGTTATAATCCTAGTCTTTTATTCTTGATCTAGTTGACTTAGAAGAAGGAAAATGATGCATAGGGCCCAAGAGCGTTTGGACCCTAGGAACCATTTTTTGAAGGTTTACTCCTAAGGCCCAAGAGGGTTTGAACTTTGCACCTTAGGGTTTAAACCTCACTCTTCTTTTTCACCTAGTTCAACCTTCAAGGTTATGCATGTTTGACTCCATAAGCCCTAGAGGACAACGCCACTAGTCTAGAGTTGTTCTTGTGGTGAAAGTAGCATTTAAAATTAATATTCTCTATCTCTCAAGTATCTTACTAACTTATCTAACCCTAAACTTAGCAAACAAATGTTATTTATTGCTGCTGTTACAAAAGTGTGCTACAACCACTTAATTTTACTTTAATGTGTTGCATACACACTTGGAAAAGTGGCTTAAGCTACTCAGAAATTTCATCCAGTAATTGGATAGTATTGTACATGTTGAAGGCTTAATTTTCATGCTAATTTGCTAAATTTCTGAGTACTATTTGTTGTTGTTGCAAAATATTAATTGTTGTTGTACAATTGTTTACTACTGTAATTTGCAACAACCATTGCATTTTTTGATCATCTAGTGTCTAAGAGGTCATTATTGAGCTATATAACCTGGTGATTGTCTATACGATACTGCAAATTGTTTATTGTCTCATACAAGTGAAACAATTACCTCGTTCCCTTTCATTTCCTCTCTTAGACCTAGACCTAACCATTAGGTGACCAAGATAGGGGCTATAGGCTCGACTAATCTTTGCTATTTGATCCCTTGAGGTCACCAAGGAAGCCGCCTTTGTGGTGGACCTCCTAGAGGGAAGTCTCTACTTAGGTGTCAATGGTAGACACTTCCAATTGTTACAAAAGATTGGGATCTTGTGGAGGGCTTTGCACAAGTACAAATCCCGTGATAACATTTTAGCGCGGTTGTCGGGGATGGATTGAGTCATTCTCCCTACGACATTGTTCTGGTAAACTGATCTCGAAGCCCTTATCCTCAAGGTTACTTGGCGACTCCACTGAGGGTAGAATTCCTTACTTACCTTTGATGATCCTAAAGGGACCATATGGTGACTCCACAAATCTCAAGGGTTGACAGCATCAACCAAAATCCTAATAGGAGTTTTTCCAACCCTCCTAAAACTTACAAGAGAAAGCTCCCCCACAACTCTCTCGTGGTCAAATCTTTGTTCTCTGGAAGGCTTCCTTTATCTTCAATGGCTCAGAAGCCATGGGTATCCAATGTCTTCAAACCCCTAGACATGTTTGCAATCCCAGGATACTGTTGTAACATGCCTCAGAAGTTCAAAAAATGGTTGCCCAAATTTCCAGTAGTGATGTCACTGTTGATGAAGAACACCTAGATAACTTTTGGGCTTGCTTCTAAACTCATACCATAAGTGACGATGTTCAATATGTAGTGATGAAACTCTTTTTTGCCACTTTTGTTGATGACGCTAGGAGATGGTACAATAGTCTCCCTAGCAAGGGTATTAAAAACCGGGATGCCTTTGAAGAGGTTTCATGAAGAGATGGGGTACAAAAGAAGATACTAACATGTTGTTGCGCCTTAGTGAAATGAGAAAGAAAGAGAATGAAACTGTCAGAGTTTGATACGAGATTTGAGAAGTTGTTTCAACAAATACCTAGCAATCTTTGCCCCGAAAGAGAGCATCTTCTTTTCCTCTATACCAACGCCTTTCTAGGACATTTTGGGTTCATGCTCAAGGACAAACTCCCAAAGACCCTTGAAGAGGCCCGAGAATTGGCTGTAAAGATTGAGGCTAATCTTTCATCCTCAAAGGTTGAACCTTTCTATGCCCCAAGGATCAAAGCTGATAGCAAGCCAAGAACATTGCATAATATTGAGCCAGCCCAAGAGATAAGTGCTTCGTGGGCCCAAAGGATTGAATAAGCAATAAATGGCCTCACTCAAAACCAAACATTGATGATGAATAAGATTACAAACTTGGAAAGGGTGCAACAACAAACTGTGAGGCCTCCTTATAACGATCATCCTTAAAGGCAGAACCAAGCATGGAGACCTAGGCCTCCAAATGAACAAAGAGTCCCTAATACCTTAGATCCTGCTATTGTTATAGACCAAGAAGAGACTCCTTGGTGTTTGCCTTGTGGGGATGCACATTGGGAACATGAGTGCCCAAGGAATAATGATGGGGGGCTTGACCACATGAATTTTCTCGATACCTTGGACTCTATGTTCACTGTATCTTTCCAAGAGTATTTCAATATCACACAAGAGCAACTTGAGGAAGGTAAGAAAGAGGCTGCTAGAAGGGCCAAGATGGAAATCTTGAGCCAAATGGACGAAGAATCAAGGAAGAGGCTTAGGAAGAAAGAATTGCATGTGTATACTAGACAAAAGAATGCGCCCCAAGCTCCTCCCGGTGACCCTGGATTTCCTCGGCCAATACCTCCACCATCAAAAGATAATGTTCCTCCTAGTTCAACATTGCCAATAAATGATGAAATAGACTTCAATATTGACATAGCTAGTGTCTTGGAAAAGATAAATATACCTATACCCCTTACAAAAATGATTAAGATTCCTTTAATGAGAAACAAAGTTGAGAAATTCTTTAGGGTACAAGGAGAACCTAGAGACCCCCTTGTATTGATACAAGCAAATCATTGCAGACCATACTATGTGGAGCATCCACCTTTCTCCATCACCCTGGAATTAAATAATAAGTGGCTTAACAATTTTATGTTGGACTCCAGGGCATCTGCAAATGTTATGACTTTGAAAGTGATGAGACAGTTGGGTTTGGAAGTCACAAGACCTTATGGGAATGTCTGCGGAATTGAGTCCAAGGCCATTAATACATATGGTTTGATAGAAAATTTAGAAGTTCGCCTTGTAAGATATCTTGAGATAGTCTTTATAATGGATATTGTGGTTGTTGATATACCTGATGTTTGGGGAATGTTGTTATCTAGGGAATGGACTGCAACCCTGGGAAGTAGCCTTTAAATGGACCTATCATACGCTACCATCCCTCACCATGAGGGAGGCTTTGTCACCCTTTATAGAGAGCTTGTTGTGCGATACCAAGTTGAAACCCCCCAAAGTCCCATGGATGAATTATTGTATTTGGATGACAATATGGGAAGTTTCTATGCTATTGATCCTATACTTTGGATAGAGCAATATCAGGACACTAGTAACATATGGACTTTGGAGTTTGATGGTGCTCACTCTAACTCTAGATCCAGAGCTAGAATTATTCTCATAGTGCCCTCTAAAGAG
Organism: Picea engelmannii; assembly: GCA_009831015.1. Taxonomy (NCBI): domain Eukaryota; kingdom Viridiplantae; phylum Streptophyta; class Pinopsida; order Pinales; family Pinaceae; genus Picea; species Picea engelmannii. The sequence goes on along the minus strand of ML792284.1, from coordinate 170,237 downwards.
GCCATCTTTTTCTCATATAGGCTTGAGTATGATTGTACGAACAACATTGCTGAATACGAAGCCTTACTCATAGGACTCAACTTGGCCCTTGATAGGAATATCAAATGCTTGAAGGTCATAGGGGATTCTGATCTGGTTGTTTCCCAAGTAAAACTGAAATTTGCTGCAAAAAATGAAAGGTTGAGAAAATATAGGGACTTAGTGCGAGACACTATAGAACTCTTTGATGCTTTTTCAATTAATGTTGTCCCCAGAGAGAAGAACTATGTCGTTGATGCTCTAACTGTTTTTGCATCCACCCTACAACCTTGTGAGGAGGTCCTTCAAGACTTATGCAAAATGGAAGTTGTCTTTAGCTCATCAATCTGTGATAACATAGAACATTGGCAAGTTTTTGATGATGATGCCCAAATACTTAGATTCCTGCAAAGTAGCAAGGAGTTCTCTGACTCCCAAATAAATTTTCTAGCCTGCTCCATGAACTTAGAAGTTATAGACTTTGCTAATGGCACTCTCCCAAAGGGAAAGAATGTTTGACATACATGACATGTACAAGGGGAAGCCTATTGTAGATCAATCTGACAAATCCTTTGAGTTCAATCTAGGCTTGGAGAATGAGCCAAGGATGGTAAAGATAGGAAAGGGAACTACCAAGGCTGAGAGAAATGGTATACTAGATCTTATTCGAGAATTTAATGACATGTTTGCTTGGACTTATGATCATCTATAGGCCTATAGAGGCGATGTTATTCAACATGCCATCCCTCTCACAGAAGGAACCAAAGCATTCAAATAGAAGTTGAGGCACATTAACCCCAAGCTAGCCCCTCAAATCCAAAAGGAGCTTCTAAAGATGGCTGACGTTGGGATCATAGCCCCCATTAGGTATTTTTCTTGGATGTCTAACTTGGTGGTTATCCGAAAGAAGAATGGAGACATTAGATTGTGTGTCGACTTTAGGAATCTCAACTCATTGTCACCTAAGGACAACTAGTCTCCCTAACATGGCACATCTGTTACAAAGAGTGACTCGCATTGGAATGATGTCAATGTTGGATGGTTTTTTAGGATACAATCAAGTCTTAGTTAGAAGGGAGGATCAACTTGAGACCACATTCACCACCCCTTGGGGAACGCTCATGTACTTGAGAATGCCTTTCGACCTCATGAACGCTAGGTCTACTTTCCAAAGAGCGATGTATTTTGCCTTCAGGGATTTGATAGGGAAAATCATAGAGATATACCAAGACAATTTGACAATTGTTTCTAAGGAAAGAAAGGCACATATTTCATACCTCAGGACAATATTTGAGTGTTGTAGGAAATATGGCATCTCCCTTAACCCCAAGAAATCGATCTTCGATATTGACAAAGGAAAGTTGTTAGGACATGTGGTTTCAGAGGAAGGTATTTCCATCGATCCCGAAAGAATCGAATCTATTAAGAACAACTGTCCACCTACTAATAAGAAATCTTTGCAATCATTTTTTGGCAAGATCAACTTTATAAGAAGATTTATCCCAAACTTTGTCGAGAAGGTTAAGCCAATGAATGCCTTGCTAAGAAAGGATGTCACCTTCAAATGGGATAATGATAGCCTAAAGTCCTTTGAAGATATTAAGGAAGCAATCACCACGACACCTGTCTTGGTTAGCCCTGATTACTCTTGTGACTTTATAATGTTTTCGTTCGCTTCTCAAGACACTATAGCTGGAGTGTTATTGAAAAAGAATAAGGACGACCATGAGAAAGCCATCACTTTCATGAGAAAAACCCTTGGGGAAGTTGAATTGAATTATTCGATCACTAAGAAGCAAGCCTATGCCCTTGTCAAGTCCCTTAAGCACTTTAGGAGCTATGTCAGATACAACAAAATCAAGGCATATGTGCCATACCCCATTGTCAAAGATGTCCTCTCCTAACAAGATTGCCTTGGAACTAGGGGAAAGTGGGTATTGAAGATTCGAGAATATGACTTAGAGATCAAACCCACTGAGATCATCAAGGGACAAGGTTTGGCCAAGATGTTGACAAATAGTAATGAGGAAGCTATACAAATGGGAGAAAATGACTAGATTAATGTGACAATGAGTGAGTTAGAACATGATGAGTGGTATGCTGACATTATCCATTACTTGAAGAAACTTTCTTGCCCATACCACCTAGTAGATCACAAGAGGAGAGCATTGAAGCTGAAAGCCATGAAGTATTGTTTAATCCAAGATAGTCTTGGCTGGAAGAACCGTGATGGAATAATTCTTAGATGTGTGAACAAAGATGAATCCGACCAATTGATTAAGTAACTCCATTCAAGGTATTGCGATGGTCACTTCGCTGCCTGCACCACCACCCATAAGATTCTAAGAGCTAGATATTACTGGCCTACATTGTTCATCGATACTATCGTTATGTCAGGTCCTACCAACCTTGTCAATTCTTCACAGGAAAGCAACGTTGCCTTTGAAGCTAGTCATTATTGAAGATCCTTTTCAACAATGGGGTTTAGATTTTCATTGGTGAATTTAAGGACAACTCCAGCAAGGGATATCGTTGGGTTTTGATTGCTACAGACTATTTCACTAGGTGGGTAGAAGCCATCCCAACGAAAAAGGAAACCGAGGAAGTCGTCATAAGTTTTCTTGAGGATAGAATAATAACAAGGTTTGGTGCCCCCTACCAAAATCACTAGTGACAATGCCAAGTCTTTTAGCTCCCTTGCTTTGGAAAACTTATGCTTAAGTATGGGATCATCCTATCTCACTCTTCCAACTACTATCCCTAAGAGAACGGACTGGAAAAATCTAGCAATAAGAATCTGATGAATATTGTCAAGAATATTGTAGGAGAAAACAAGAAGGCTTGGGATAGTAAGATCAAGTACACTTTATGGGCAGACCGTATCAAAGCCAAGATTTCCACAGGGAAAACCTCGTTTGAGTTGGTGTATGGATTGGAAGCCAATCTGCCCATCAACCTTGAGATTCTTACCCTCCAGTTCGGACAATAGTATATTACTGATAAGGAGGCTTTGCAAGGAAGGATTGACCAACTGATAGAACTGGATGAATCTAGGAGGAATGCTTTGGATCAAATGGCACAGAACCAAGAGAAGATCAAGGGAACGCTTGATCACAAAGCAAGACAAAGGAGTTTTAAGGAAGGTGACCAGATACTGATGTGGAACAAGAGGAAGGAGAAACCAGGAACACACAAGAAGTTTGACAACTTATGGATCAGGGCTTACAAAATGGAGAGTGAGGCTAGTACTAACTCCCTTATCTTAGCCACACTTGAGGGAGAGAAGCTATTGTTACCTGTTAACGTCTACCTTCTCGAGCCCTACTTTCCTGAAGGAATCTGACGTTTGGCATGTAGTGTAGGTTAAGTAGGGCATTTGCATCAAGCATTGCATTTGTATATATTATTGCATCATGCATTCATGCTAGTGTAGTCTTGCATTCTCTTGTAGACACTTTGCATTTTCATTTTCATATTATGCATTCATGTTAGGAACTTGCATGGTTTATCATTACTTTATCATGTATAGTTGTAGTGGATTTTTTTTTTATTTACTGCTAACTTCGGTGGATCACATCCAACAACTTATACTTCTAAAGTGCTAGTGTTGTTAGAAGTGGGCATAGGATTGCAGGTCTTGGACAGTCAAAGATGTTGAGGTTCTCATGCGCTCTACGGTGAGCACATGTCCCCATGTTGGAGCCAGATGTTACCCCCCCATGCATAGGGGTAACTAGAGGAGATCATGTCTCATGGCCCGCAATGGAGATAATGATCCCAACCATGAGATGATCAACATGTCCACAGATAGCAGCCCAACAGCCCCCTTCTACTACAGTTCAGCTAAGCTCATCACACCTAGTCAACTCAGTGTATGGGAGATGGTAAGCCAACGTCACCATGAGGTATGTTAGTCCTTTCATGCGAAGTGTTGTTCTTAATTTACTAGGCATGTGGATAAATATCATTGGTTGAAGTTTGATAATGGATCACTAGTTCAAGAAGTTATGTTTGTTGCCTTGTTTCACCTTGGTCACCAGCTTCTATGCCCTAGTCCCGTGTTGTCACTGCCCAGGGAAAAGGGGTACTACTAGGGGGCCTTCACAAGGGTAATGTTCTGTTCCCCACCATACTTAACACTTTCCATCCTCAAGCCTATCATAATGTACTAAACTTCAGTAATGGGTCATGGTCCATTCTCTCATGAGAAGAGGGGTTGAAAGCCCAGAGGTTGATTGCAACTGTTGCTAAAAGAATAAAAGAATGATGCTAAAGAAGAAAGGAATAATAGCAAAGGCCTCTCAAAATCCAATCCAACTTGACCTCTACCATTTCCATGTTCACCCCCATCCCAAGCAATGATGCTATAGCTTGAAACCTTATAAAAGGGGACTTGTAAATATGATAAGATGACAAGTAAAAAGACAGATAAAGGGGTTTGGAAAAACATAGCGCTTAGAAAGTGGTAAATCAAGAGCAAGCGCACCCTCCACGAAGGTGGTCATAGAAATGGATTTAGTGACACCATAAGCCATGAAGTAATCCCAACATGGACCACTATCACACTTACTCTTGAAGGGTTCTTTTTTTTCATTGTTTCCCTCGGGACATATCCCTCTACCTAGGTCTTTTCTGTCAATGTTTTGGTTGGCACACCTAACAGGGTTTGATGAAGGCCCTCCCATATTCAAACTTGCCAACTTACATAAAGCCTTGAGTTGGTGTGATACTTAAAGGGGATACTGCGGTGAATTATTCACACGGCTTATATCTTAAGTAACAACTTACTTTGCATGATTTAAGGACTTGTATATCTTATGAACATTGGTTTACTTAATTTCATATTCTATTTTGATTTGGATGCCCTTGGCATGGTTCTTTAAAGGACGCCCCAGGCTTTCACCCATGACGTTGTGCCTTTATTGCAGGACATGGCATGTGTGATGAAGAGCAGTGAGTCGCCCAATGACTTAACACATTCACACATGGACTCTCACATCTTCAAGACCTTGGACGATGGATAGATGGGCTTGATTTTTGACAAATTTGGTCATGGTGGCATATAGATGTGCAGGAATCCCAGACCTTAGGCACTACACCCCAGAGGCTATCTTGCACTAGATGGAGGACGTTGCATAGGGAGATGATTGGGGGGCACACAAAGATGACGCACAACCTTCTTCTCTTTGGACACCACTCCTTGCACCTTGGACATTGGGTATTTAGATGATGATGTCATGCTAGGGTTTGATGGAGATGATGGGGTTTTCTACCACATGGACGATAGTGATGACTTTGAGAGGGGATGTAGCATGCTTCCATCACCTTTACACCTTAGATGATGACACATGGCCTTGGAGAGGCCCTCCTAGCCCGTTAGAGGCATGATGTCACCACACATGTGACCATTTTTGTATTATTTTTGCATTTTTGACATTTGTAAAGGAAAATCTAAGGGGTCAACCCCACTAAGAGACATACCTTTTCACTATTGGTGACTTTTGGAGTGCTAGGGTTTCCTTATAAATAAGGTTAGCGCTTCTCTCTTTTTGGATCATCACTTCCTCACTCATTTGAGGTGGGGTAACTCTAGAAAGTTCATTATTTTTCTCTCTTGTCTCTTGATCTCATGCGCTATCTTGGAGAAGGATCTCTTGTGGACGTTCTTTGCTTTCTTGGATGATATATTGCTGCAACTAAGGTTTTGTCTAGCCTAGCAACTTGGAGAAGTAAGTAATTTCTGCAATTTCATGTCATTTGCTAATGTTTAAAGTGTTAATTATTATCTTGTTGCATCTTACTTTGTCTTGTTGAAACCCTAGGAAGGAGACATAAGTGTCTCTCTCCTTCACAATTTTTATTGTCCAAGTTTTGTGAAAGCATTCTTTGCTAGGGTTAAGAACCTAAGGCCCAAAAGTGTTTGCAACTTTGCACCTTAGGGTTTTAATCTTAGTCTTTGATCCTTGATCTAGTTGACTTAAAAGAAGAAAAACGGGACCTAGGGCCCAAGAGTGTTTGCACCCTAGGAACCATTTTTTTGAAGGTTTAGTCCTAAGGCCCAAGAGGGTTTGCACCTTAGGGTTTTATTAACTTTAAACCTCACTCTTCTTATTCACCTAGTTCAACCTTCAAGGTTATGCATGTTCGACTCCATAAGCCCTAGAGGACAACGACACTAGTCTAGAGTTGTTCTTGTGGTGAAAGTAGCATTTAAAATTAATACGTTCTCTCTCTCAAGTATCTTACTAACTTATCTAACGCTAAACATAGCAAACAAATATTATTTATTTCTGCTGTTACAAAAGTTTGCTAGAGCCACTGAATTTTACTTTAATTTGCTGCATACACACTTTGGAAAAGTGGCTTAAGCTACTCAGAAATTTCATGTAGCAATTGGATAATATTGTACATGTTGAAGGGTGAATTTCATGGTAATTTGCTAAATTTATGAATACTATTTCTTGCTGCTGATGCAAAATATTAATTGCTGTTGTACAATTGTTTACTGCTGTAATTTGCAACAACCATTGCATTTTTTGATCATCTAGTGTCTAAGAGGTCATTATTGAGCTATATAACTTGGTGGTTGGCTATATTATACTGCAAATTGTTTATTGTCTTGTATAGGTAAAACAGTTACCTCGCTCCCTTTCATTTCCTCTCCTAGACCTAACCATTAGGTGACCAAGATAAGGGGCTGTAGGCTTGGATAATCTTGCTATTTGATCCCTTGAGGTCACTAGGGAAGCCTTCCTTGTGGTGGACCTCCTTCCATCACTAAAACAAGGGATGTCTCTACTTAGGTGACAGTGGTAGACAATGGAGACTTTCAATTGTTACACAAGTTTGGGATCTTGTGGAGGGTTTTGCACAAGTACAAATCCTGTGATAACACAACATATTGCATCTTTTATGGATTGTGCTTCATAAACAAATATTGATTACGAAGATTTTATTTTATCATAGTTGGTAAGAGATGCAAAAGATTGGTTTTGATTGTTGGGCAAATGAACTATATCTTCATTTATAAGTTTAATCAAGGCTTTCTGTGATTATTGGGAAGTTGAAGAAGACATTGAAGATCCACCCAACTCCCATGCCTTCTTCGATGATGAGTCCATTGAGGACATAGATTCTTCTTCATACCATGAAAACCTTTTGCATGATATTTCAAATCTAGAAGAGCACAAGGATGAAGAAGCCATCTAAATTTGATGATATTCTTGTAAATGATTTGGAAAGAGTTCTTATTGAAGAGAAACCTTTGTATGATGATGAAAATTCATGTGATGAGAATGAGGGCAGCAAGGGGCATTTTTCTTTTCAGATTGATGGTCATGGTTTAGGGACGGATGGCTGGAAATTTTATGGGAATTCTATCTATGACACTGACGACGATATTTCTAGGGATAAAAATGATGATTTATGGACTTATGAACAAACCAACAGTTTGGGGAAGAATGTTGATTTTTTACCTTTGGAACAACCATGTCTAATAAGTGCATATTCAAAAAAAATTGTAATTAATTTCCAGCCATGTATACGATGAATCAGAAAATTTTAAGTAGAGAAGGGTAAAAGAAATAAGTTCTTGAGAATTAAACTCTTGAGAGAAAGAATAGGAGAATAAGTTCAACATATATGAGCACTAGATTTACTTCCATGTTGTCATTGGCATTGTTAGCTTATGCCTTTTCCTTGTAAAGCTAATTTTGAGCTATTGTGGATATATTAAACTATATGGATATTGTATGTGGTGTTTAGGGATGTGGATATGTATTCATCTTGCCACATGGTTTGGTTTTGCTTTCTTGCTAAGTCTTCTCAAACAAGTACAAGCAAAGATTTCTGAGGTTTTCATGCAGTCTTCTTTGAGAGCACATGTCTCCAAGTTGGAGACAATTGTTACCTCTCATATTGCATGAGGGTAACTCTAATCATTTTTATCACAAGATATGATATGCAACATAGTACCCATGGAGTTTTTTGGTGGATTGCAGGTACACACCTTCCTGTTTTGCTTGGAGATGATGTTTTTCTTGGTTGAGTTGGTGTTTGGGTTGGAAGAGATTCACTTCTCCTTGTTATATGGTCATGCTATTTGGCTTATGGTTTTGTGGCTCCTCTTGTATTTACATGCTTTTGATTGGTGGACACCCTCTTGGTATACTTTTGATGGTTATGGCCTCATCGTGGTAGTTGGATATGATTTATATGTTGTGATTATTCTAGCACTTTGGATTCTGTTCTACATGAGGCTTGCACACTTACTTAGTGCCTAGCACATAGACCCCCTTTTTATATTGTTCCCACGTGATTTATTGGTCTAATTGATATGATATTGGTGTGGTTAGAGTTTCCTTATGTGAATGCCCTAGCTTACTTAGGGGATTTTGACACACATTACACTTTATTATGGCATGTGCCATGTGTTAGAATATAGAAGATTGTGTGCTCTTTTTACCATTGACGATACCCTCGTCACCCAACCATAGGCCTAAGCCACCCTCCGAGTACCTTAACCCTGACAGAGAATTACTCTGGAAGCAAACCCTAGGCTAGATAGCCAAACAAGGTGTAGCGCATCTTCCTCCAAGGATAGCGAACCAACAATAGCTGATCAAATAGTCCAAACCCTAGCCAAGAGATAGTCCAAGCCAACACTGAAACTGCTAGCTGCAGCAGCTGCACCTGCAACTCTCCTCCACACGTGCGCACCAAACTGGGAACTGCAGTGCGCACTAGTTGTTGTCTGCAATTCTGAGATGTGTCAAATGAGAACTGGCGCCCTGTATTTATACTGGTTCTGCCAGATTTGCTGGGGCCGACTTCTCCTTTTGGATATGTGTCTGTTCAGTATATTATTATTATTTTTGGCTGACTTCTTCTCTTGGACGCTAATAACCTAATATAAATTATCTTCTTGATGAGCCGACAAGACTTCTAGGGTTATTAGCCAACTCATTAGGGTTTTCTCTTGCTTTCCGGAGTCTTCTATTCTCGTCAGGTTCACACGTGGAGGTAAATACCTCCCGCAGCTACCATAATATTAACACTCCCTCCCAGCTGGGGAGTTATTACAGGTAATGGTCTTGAGCACAAAAACATACCATTTACCCGGTAGCATCAATAGTCGTCTAGACTATCTCATGACTAGATCATGAGCATCACCATCACCATCAGTTGCATCATCTCTCGAAACCATACTTCATCTGAGTAATCAGACATGATGCTGGATAAGTCACTCACACCATAGAGTGATACAAGAGTCATTCTTATAATCTAGAAGAGTAAATGCTCTGAACTATTTTCTGTCTAGAAAAATCTYTGTTCATCATTCGTCTGGATKATGATTATCTCCAATAAACTGTTGATAGTCTTCAAGGCAATTAGAATAAAAATAGAACACAAYTGTGTCTATCCATAGTAGTACATAACTACAATCCAKTGGTTCACTACCACACCAAGTAACACACAAGTACTTGATCARCAACGTATAGTCACGAACAGTGGAACATATCCACCACAGTAGTCTTCATCTACTGTCATACAATCTTCATAACAAACATCTGATAGCAACCTGCATAGAAACAATGTTATGATATAAACTGAATCATCTGGGCCAATCTTTCACTCACATCTGTGAGCTTTGAAAGAATATCTGCCTCAGGAACAGTGGAACATATCCACCACAATAGTCTACATCTACTGTCATATAGTCTTCATAACAAACATCTGATAGTAACCTGCATAGAAACAATGTTATGATATAAATTGAATTATCTGGGCCAATCTTTCACTCACATCTGTGAGCTCTGAAAGAATATCTGCCTCAGAGTAGAATAATGAGATATCTGGACTATTCTTTTCAAGTAAGGAAGAATAACTGTCCTGTCTTCTGAACATGGACCATTCCCCACCCTGGGCCATTCTTCCTACACTAATCAAAGTGCACCCTGGAGAGAATGTATAACTCTAAGGAATGTTGAGTCTGGACCATTCCCCACCCTGGGCCATTCCTCCTACACGAATCAAAGTGCACCCTGGAGAGAATGTATAAACCCTAAGGAATGTCTGTCCCTGATTGTTGAGCCTGGACCATTCCCCACCCTGGGCCATTCCTCCTACACTAATCAAAGTACGCCATGGAGAGAATGTATAAACCCTAAGGAATGTTTGTCCGGACCATTTCCTTTGTTAACCACAAGAGGAAAAGACTGTCCTGCATCAACCTCCAAAACAGACCATTCCTCATGTTAACCACAATGAGAAATCGTTGTCCGGCGAGGCGGGCCAGTCTTCTTGAGTAACCCTCAAGAA
>ML792284.1:67041-109729 GCA_009831015.1 Picea engelmannii | reverse complement strand
TGTTGCTTTAAACACATAACATTTAACTTGCAATAATTATTCAAGTTTTTCAAGTCTTCTTCAATTTTAGATCACTCACAAGGTATGATGTTATGCTATCATCATCATTCATTTTCATGTCATGGAGCTCATTCTTCAGACTCATTACTTGTCCAATGTTTCTAACTGAGAAGAGGTTAGTTAGGGCACCATACATCTTCTTCGATGAGTCAAGATGAGAGATATAGGGTATCAAGTGGTCTTTTACAGAGTCCACTATGATACTCATGGAATTGATGTCATTGTCTTTGAACTTCTTCCTAACTGCAATGTTCTGAGGTTCCTTCTCTTTTCCTTCTTCAAATTGTGGTTCCACGATCTTTCCTTTCATGATATCCAACACTTTATTCTTGGCAAGGATGAGATCAATCCTTGTCTTCCATGCTATGAAGTTAGAAGCCCCTTCTAACTTTTTTTATGACTTCATAGAGTAAGTCATGACTGCTTTGACTTGTTCAACCTTTGACTTTGACCAAAAACTCAAACTTGACATATTAGCTTGCTAAGAGTACTAGGAGGTGCACTAGGCTAGGGCACACTAGGCTATCCATAAATTAGGTCATTATCTTCACTTAAGGTGCCTCAACAAGAGGGTTAAGGTTTCGTCGCTGCAGCAAAAACTGTCTGCAACTACAACTGCAACTGTAACTAAGAAAAATCCTCTCAATCTATCTTCCAGCGATTAGACTGTCTGAAGATAGTGTGGGCCCATAACTTGTTAGAAATAATAGGTGTGCTCATTTAACTATAGACAATGTAACAATATTGTCACCCAACCATAGGCCGAAGCTACCCCCGAGCACCTTAACCTTTACAGAGAATAATTCTGGAAGCAAACCCTAGGCCTAATAGCCAATCAAGGTAATGCATCACTCTCCAAAGTTATCATACCAAGCAGAAAGTCCAAACCTTAACTAAGAGAAATTCCAAGCCTAAGACAATAATGCAGGTTGCAGTAGCTGCAACTACTCTCCAGACTTGCGCACTTACTCAGTTTCTGCAATGCACACTCTTACATTTATGCAGTTGTGAGTTGTGTGTATCAAATGAGATCCGACGTCTTGTATTTATACTTCTTCTCCTTAGCTGTCTAGGTCGACTTCTCATTCTAGAGGCTAAAAACGCAATATTAAATATTTCCTTGAGTCGACGTGTCTTCTAGGGTTATGTCCAAAGCTTTAGGGTTTCTTCTTGCTTCCTGGAATATTCTATTCTTGTCAGGGTTACACATAGAGGTGAATACCTCCTGCAGTTACCATAATATCAATATCATGGATTACTAAAGCTAATCACTATGGAGCACATTCGGGAACTCTTCCAACGATCAATCAACCACAATATTCTCTTCCATTTCCCTACACAACACAAGGAATATATTTTTGAGTCTTTGTTGAACAATGCATTAGGAATTCTTCTTCTCTTCAAGTGTTATGCAGTGTATGTTGGGAGAATCCATTACGTTTATTACCTTCTGGGGAAAACTCGTGAGAGTAAAACTCGGGCTTTCCATAACCAAATGTGCAATGATTTAGTGGGTGAAGGTTGCCTTACTAGCCCAACCTCTATTCTCACAAATAACTCATCCACCTCTCAACCGAAGCCTGTGAATCCCCTCTTCACAATGCATGTTTTTTGGTAATCCCAAATTTGTCTCATCAATAAAAATAGGGAGAATGCAATATGCAAAGGTCTCTTCTCAGAGTAGTGAATTTACACATGAGAGAATGGTAAGGGTTTGAATGACAATGGGTTCCCATTAGAATGAAGGAGATTGCACATTTTAATGAGGATTGAGGACTCATATGTTTTCCCCTGAGGACGGTACTCAACCCATGCTTCATTAATTTTTTGCTTGACTTGCTCACCAACCTCTACACATGCATTTTTATTGGATTTCCCTAATTCAAGGGCACTAGATGAGTTACATTAAAGAAACATGATGGAAAAGGGTATAAGCTCCTACGTCGACACTGGGCAATAGAGGATTTGTTTCTTATGGGCCCCCTTTTCATCTTCCCCTTTTGTGGACTCATAACACCTTGCATGCTCCCCACAACCATCTTGGACCTTATATTAATTTTCAGCATAAATATTTATATAGCTTTGAGCATATTATCGAAACTCTACCAAAGTCCATAGAAATATATTTACAATAATTGCATGGCTATCCATTCGGTAGTTAGGTTTATTTACATCATTTACACACAATGTCATTCATTTAAGCTCTCATGGCTCAACTCTCATGTTTATAACAATTTATTTACAACTTATACATAATCCGATCTAACATATCACATTACAATCAAACTAGCATTCTTGCCAAAACTCCAACATTAATGCATTAGGTTGATCAAGGAAGAAATTGAAATAAGAAATCATTGTAACACCGTCGATCATGAAGACGGCTCTATGCTAAATCAATATTAACATCCTATGATTAGTCATGTTTGAAACCACAAAGAACACTAATGGATTTTCCATGATTATTTCCCCTCTCATTTCTCTTGTTTGACTTCCAAACATTTTCCTTGTTTTCTACCCTTGTCTACATCCCCCTTTCTAGGGTTTTTTTTACATTTTTAGTTTCCAACTTTTTAGATCCCAACCTTAGTATCTTTGTCGATCTCCTCCCTTTACTTCTTGTCTCATTCTACCCCTTCCTGCCCCACCCTATAGTGAAAAATCTTCTTAAATTTCTTTCACATTTCATTCTTTCTAAATTTCTTGTGTATCTTCTTCATGACCACAACTCTCGTTTTTTTCTTCAACCTATCTCTGCATTTCCCCCCTTTCTATCTCCCTCCTAGGTACAATGTGTTCTCATTTTTCTTAAATGTTTTGCTTATGTCTAGTGTAACATTTTGCTTTGCTATATTTGTTTCAAGTTTGTTAGTTTAGTTACTAGCTTTAATCTACCTTTTTTATATTCCTCTCCACTATGTTTTTATGTCAAAATTCGTTCTCTTTTCACTTGAGCTTTTTTATTGACTCCTTTTTTCATTGATAAAATTTGTTCTCTTTTCTTTGGGTTACTTTTATTGGATTCTTTCTTAACTTTTTTTTGTAATTATTGTTGCATATATTTGTCAAATTCAACTTACAACTTAATTTCAAGGGCTAGCAAGGTTTGAAATTGGATCTTTAACATGGTGGTGCTTCATCTCAAATACTAAACTACAATGTTTTTGAGTTAACTTATTTATTTAAATTTTAAATTTTTATTTTTTTTATTGTATTTGTTCATCCTTATATATTATATTGATTTGACTATTTTATTTTAATTACTTTTATAATGTTCTATTAATTCTATCTCACACACAAATACATGCATTTCCTTCTTCTTCGGTGACACATATTTTTTTCTCTTCTTATTGCGATAATGAAAACATTTTTATATTTTTGCTTATTATTGTGGTAACAAGTGAATCATATATTACATGCATAGGCATAAAAAAAAATTGGTTACACTATGAAAAACTTTATTTAAAAATTTGTTTCTTTATATTAAAATATTACAAAAATATCCATCCACATTTTAATGTTTTTTCTCAGAGTTGTTGATTCTTGATAGAATCAATATCTTGTTGCATGAGTTGCATAAGACACAAAATAAAGTAATTATTTGATCATAGTATCTAGTTTGAAAAGAAACACCATTCATGCAAAAACTTTGTTTGAGAGATTTGTGCACATATACAAAATCGTTATACCAATTGATGATAATGTCAATTTTGTCCCAATGGGCTTTGAAAATTTCACTCTCTATATATTCCTCACATGTAGGTCTTTGCTAGTGAACTTAATAATTACAATAGAATGAAACATGCATGTCTACCTCAAGTCATTTGGGGATATTCAATAACAAGAAACAAAGAGTCTTTGTTTTATATTCTTCACGTGTAGGTCTTTGTTAGTGAACTTAATAATTACAATAGAATGAAACATGCATGTCTACGTCAAGTCATTTGAGGATATTCAAGAACAAGAAACGAAGAGTCTTTGTTTTCCGGATCACTTGATGTGTCTTTTTCTTCCCTCCAAAATGATTCCATTTGAGACACTAACTTTATGATATATGGTGAGTGACATCTACATAGCCTTTAGCTAATTTTGTGATTCTATTTGATGAGTATCTTCGACTTTTGTTATTAAAATTTTGAGTAAATGTACATTTCTCCTCAAGATTAGTCCTTTAACAAGATTTAAGCCTATTTATATGAGGAGGGTGGGAGGATGTTGCGATACTCATCATGTTTATGGTTTGAAAGGGATAGTTTCAAGTAGGGGGAAGATGTAACGACCTAAATTCTAATTCAATTAAAAGCATAAATAACCTAGCAATTTGCAGCTATTAAACAAATAAAGTAGAAATACATTGATTATGATCACATAATTCACAAGAATTTCAATTGACAAAAGTGTGGTGAGAAACTTATTTGAGAGTTGAAGACTACTTACTTACAACACCATACATGTTGAACCATTGCGCTCCAAGCTTTGATCCAGCATGCCACAACAAAGTGGGGGGGATGATTCTCCTCCCAACCAACCCGTCAGTTATCACGACTTAGAGTCCTCGAGCCCTCAATCAACTATCTATGCCAACTTCCAATCATTTCCGTCAATTTCACCAGCAAAAGACACCCACTTCCTTTTCCACCTTCAATATGTATAGTTCTTATTACCATCCATGAAAGAAGTTGCATGCACAAGTTATACTTCTCATTAAGTAACTAATCATGCAGTTTCCTTTTTCTTAACCTTTCTTAATTTAGTTTTCCTTAAATTTATATTTTTCTTATTTTTACCCTTTTACTAATTCCTTTTCTTTATTTATTTTGAAGCTTTTACTTTATTTATTATTTATTCTCTTTCTATTTTTATACCATTTGTTTATTTATTTATCTTTTTTATTATTATCATTACTATTATTTATTATTATTATAATTATCATTATCTATTTATTTTTATTATCTATTAAATAATATGGAGAATTACATACTCCCCCCTTTAAGGAACTTCGTCGCGAAGTTAACGTTAATTACTTTATTTACAGATTTTTAATTCTCTCCTTGTAGTTTCCATAACACCCTCTATTGGACTAGTATAAAGTCACCCAAGTGACCACAACAGACATCGAAAGTCCACATCACAACACCTGGGAAACGCGAGTACTCTCTAGTTTTTCTTCTCGACTTTCGGAACTAGGATTAAAGCCCACCAATCTATCTAGAGCCCCAAGGTTCTAGACCTCATCTGCCCAAACAAGAATCTAGTATGGTAGTCATGTACCCCGGACATCTCTAAAGGCTAACCTAAACTCCCTCCACAACTACCAGGTACGAGCCCCGAGCATCAAAGCCCAATTCCACAACACCATTGGCAAGTAATACTCCATCCCTTCTCCTAGACTTCAACATCACAACTCTATATCAAGAACTACGACTTCTCAATATGGTCCCACTAGGCAAAAGAACCATTGGCATAGGTTGGTTGATTGGGTTTGTCCCCAACCCATAAGGTGTTACTTTGAAGATATTCTCTTCCGTAGGTGTGGGTTCCCACGAGATTATCAAATAAATCGATCCTCTCGACCCAATGGTGGATTTTCCTGTCAATCACCACCTCACATCATGCAACCAATGCATTAGTTATAATCATCATATCATGGAAAATAATCTGCATGCTAACTCTTGCATGTCATCATAAGAATACAACATCATTGTAATCACCACATGCTCACACATGTCATCGTTAAAACAAGTCATCATAAAAACTGCATGTAAATACTGCATGCCATCACCTCATGAAATACTATCATAATATTATAACTTCAACATATATTTATCAAAGGCAATCATTAAATCAACATAATCAACGGAACCACATAACATTATATGCAAATATCGTAGGTCTCTTATGATAACATAACATCATGAACATAATAATTATCTGAACACATAACACATACAAAACAATAAAACATCATGTACATTCTTATCATGATTTATCAACAAAATCAAATCATTACCTTGCATGATTATATATACAATGAATAATGCAAGAATTATTGCCAAAACATCCATCTAGAGCATGGATCTACATGGTTAAGTTTGTTAGACCACGCTAACAATACAAAGAAACATTAGTACTGCAAGCGCATGTTCTCATCAAGATACCAATTGTTTTCCATTAATAATTTCCTCAAGTTTCCACAAGAAATTTGACAATTTATGAGGTAGGTATCATCACTCTATTAGTATACTCAAGTTTCCATATATCTTCCTTAGACTTTATTACATCATGACAAGTAGGCTCATGCAGTTATCATTAATAATTAAACTCATGAACGCAACCGATTTAATCATGCACAAAAACAATTAAATGCACACAACAACATTCATACATATAAAATACAGAGTAAATGCAACATTCAATCATAGCATTAAAACTGTAAATGACCAAGTAATTGAAACACTTATCTTTTAAAAATGTTTCACACAACTGGTTGTAGACGAAAGACGTTCCACCCAACCATAGACTATGTTGCTCCAATTCTCTCAACAACAAGTCGCCCCCAAGCTAGGGCTATGAATCCACAAGGAAGGACATGCTGCTATGGGTGTCTACAGTCCACTATAACAACTCTAAACTTATAAAAAAAGCATAGTAATGTGGCTCCTACAACTATTCCAACCTCCCAAATCTCTTCCCCGTCAGTCTGCACAACCCAAGGGAGGAGATTTCCTCCTCTGCACCATAGTCCCTCAAACAATCTCCATCCCCTCCGAGCTCTAGCATAAACCAACCAAGAATCTCTCTAGTGGGTTCTCCAAGAAATCCAACTGCAACATGAGTGCTCACACAACATTTATGAATGCTCTTTGGTAATTTTCTCAACATAAATCACTCACAAGCATGGCAATCTTATTCTTAGCATAATTACTAGTTTCAGTAAGTTGGCTTCCATACACATTATGGTTGGCCACTCTTTTTACAACATTCTGCTCTAGTTTTCATAGTTCCCCTTGTCACTTCAATGCTATCCATTAGGTATACCCCTCAAGGGAGTCATATGTGCTTTAACTAACTACTCTAATCCTAACAAATTCCATATTGTTGTTATCACTAATATTTGACTAGCTATGAGAGTATTGTCTTTATGCTAGGGTGTTCCCTCTTTCCACTTACGAAATTTCTATATTTTTTTACTGGTCTACTTTATTAAAGGCAAAGTTTATTACATATTTAATATAAAGTCACAATACTTCTATAGTTCCTTAAAATGACCTACATCATTATTGTAATCATTTAACTTTAATTGGCAACATTTTCCTCCTAAGGGGGGAGCCTCCTTTCATCTTTCCTCTTTTCCTATAAGTTTCTTTAAAGATTATATTGCGACTGCAAGTTTAATCATATCTTCATTTTGGGTCATGCCTATCTTGTAATGGCATAACTTGCTTATATCCCACATTTTGTCTCATATGTTGAATTTTGGAATTTCTTGGTCCAACTAATAAGTCTCATTGTAAATCTCGTGGTATACCATTCTTCCCCTCTTCTAGAGGCGACGTCCTCATAACAACAACAACCAATAACATTTCATTAATTTTCTTAAAAAACTCATCATTTACTAAGCAGCTTGCATAATCTTAACTATTCATAGTTCAAGCAATTACCATACATCTATCATATATATTTATCAATTATTCAAATCCTATATTGTTAAAGTTACATGTTACACCTTATTGAGCTTAGATACAAGGTTGTCCTCTAAAAGGTAATATATGTCCTCTAAAAAGTAATATATAAAATGAAAAGAGTAACCACCAAAAATATTTATAAAAAAATATCTCCAACACTTAAAAAAAATATTTTATATCAATATGTTTTAGTTTATTTTGAATTAAAATGACTTTAGAAGATTGTCCTCTAAAAAGTAATATATAAAATGAAAAGAGTAACCATCAAAAATATTTATAAAAAAATATCTAACACTAAATTTTATTTTATTTTATATCAATATGCTTTATTTTATTTTTTATTTTGAATTAAAATAATTTTTAATATATATATATATATATATATATATATATATATATATATATATATATATATATATCCCACTATTATTTTGCACCACAAAGTGTAAGGGGTTGATATTTATGTTACTTTGATTACTTATCAAATAGATAAATATGATAGCACTTTGCAATTAATAAAGCCTTATTAATTATTAATTTAAAACATTAAATTTGAAATGTGAAGGGGGTTCTCTACCTGTATGCATGGCTCAAGATGAGTGTTCATCCTCCAAACATAGCTCAATGATTAACAACAAAATACAACAGTTTGGTATTGAAAATGCTTCCACGTGCAAAAGGAAAAGTCTTCCAATTTCCTACAGTCTGCGTCTTTCTAAAATTTAAAAACAATTGTAGCTTTGTCATGTTTGCCAACTTGGTTTTCAATCAATGTACCATTTACGTTGCTCTGGGTTGTCTAACTTTTCAATTGGAAGTAATGATACAAGAGATCAAAGAACATGAACCTCATATACTTACTACCCATCTCGAGGTTTGTAGGCTTCAAATTCTGGAATGACAGATATTTCTACCTGTTTCTTCAGCGTTACAGTCATGTTGGTGTAGCAACATTTCTGCTGTTAAATGTATGCTCAGTACTTATGCTCGTCTTTTAGACGAGTATACAAAGACAAAATGTCTATCCAAAGGCAAGCGACTCTACAACCCATAGCGACAGTAAGCTTACTGAAATTCCACGCAGCGAGAATTTGGCAGCTTTGGTGTTCTAACTCATTTAATTTTCAGGTTTATGGTTTCAATATATCAACATGTTACATTGGGTGGAAAAACAAATTCATAGCCTTGAGTCGATGACTCTCATACCATATGACTTAATTTTCAGATTTATGGTTTTAATATATCAGCTTGTTGAGTGGATGACTCTCGTACCATATGACTTAATTTTCAGATTTATAGTTTTAATATATCAACTTGTTCGTTTGGTGGAAAAAAAAAAGTTCATAGTTTTGAGTCGATGACTCTCATACCATATGTGATGACACTCTCGTACCATATGACTTAATTTTCATATTTATGGTTTTAATATATCAATTTGTTTTGTTTTATTGGGTAGAAAGAAAAAAAAGTTCATAGTTTTGAGTAGATGACTCTCATACTGTAATGTAATGGTTCAAATTCTAATTCAATTAAAAGCATAAATAAATTTAACAATTTGCAACCATTAACCAAACAAAGTATAAATATATTGATTATGATCACATAATTCACAAGAATTTCACATGACATAAGAGTTGAAGACGTTGACTTATAACGCTATACATGTCGAACCGTTGCACTCCAACCTTTGATCCAACATGCTACAACAAGTGTGGGGGACTGCTGTAACAAACATAAATATATATAATATGTAAATATAAATAACTAATAACTAATAATTAATTATGAAGAGACATGACATATGAAAAGTCATGTCTCTTATGAAAGGGCACCCCTGCGTGGGTATATATACAAGCCCTCATCCTCATTGTAGCTCATCTTATTTATCTTATTCATTCTTATACAATTATTATTAAATATATTTACTATCCTTAAATGGATTATTCCGTACTGTCCTATTTATACTGGTTATTTACATAGTGAACCAGGTTGGTTCACCACAATGGCTCTCCTCCCAACCAACCCCTTAGTTATCACAACGGAGAGCCTCGAGCCCTCAATCAACTACCTATGTCAAATTTTAAGCCTATCCTTCAATTGCACAAGCAAAAGATCCCCCACTTTCTTTTTCACCTTCAATATATAGAATTCTTCTTAGCATCCATGCAAGAAGTTCCATGCACTAGTTACACTTGTCATTAAATAACTATTCATATAGTTATTTTTTCTTAACCTTTCTTAATTTTGTTTTTGTTAAAGTAAGGAGAAGAATAGGAAAAAATACTTTTCAAAATTTCTATTTAACTAGATCAATAAGTACACAATAAAATTATAATCAGAGGTACATAAGAAATATAGTAGATCTTAAAACAATAAATATTTTTGAGTATGCAAACTAGTAGATCTGAGTACAACAATCATAGATCTAAAACATCAGTTTTTTATGAGCATACAAACTAGTAGATTTGAGCTTTAGACAAATAATTCAAAATGCAACAGAAACTTACCTATTGAGGAATGAAGGAAGAGCTTGGCACACTAGTGAAATGTAAGTCTCTGATTTATGCTCAGATCTAGTTTAGGCTCATGGATCAACCACTAAGGGTTAGATCTCTGTCAAAGAGAACATAAGACTATTTTTGCCACAATAGAAAACCCAAAGAAAAAGGTGACAAAAACCCCAAACAAAACTTAGACAGTAAACCCTTATATCAGGCACACACAAGGATTAGTCTGGCAGCTTGAGAAAGTGTGGCAATAAATGAAAAGGAGCAATGAAAGGATAGCCACATCCCTTTTCAGTTCCAAAACTATAAGCAGAGGGTGGATGGCAGTCTACAGTAGAGGGACGACAACCAAAGGAAAAGGGACAGCAACCCTACACCACTTGTGGTGACTGGTAGAAAAAAATCACACTCAAAAACAGGGGACCGACAGCTAGCAATAGAGAAGATCTACACAGAGAGGGTGGTCGGTTGCTAGGTGATAGTAGATATGGACAAGGAGAGGAGGCTGACAGCTACAGAACAAAAGATATGTATAGTTGGAGTGACATGGCTGCAAGGAGAAAACTCAACAAAGAAATAACCAGCGAAATATCATCAAAGAATAACCCTCCACCTTTCAAAACCAAAACCAAATCTGGACCAGTCAAGAGGGCCGCAAAACTGAGATGAACTGATCAGCTAGAAGGGCCGCAAATCTGAGAAGGATCTCTCACCGAGGTAGCCGCTACCTTGAAGAAGAAAGAGAGTAAGTATGTGTGTGTGAACAGTGAGGTAGGGTTCTAATTTATAGTTTTAGGTTAGGGCTTAGGTTAATAAAAAATTAATCAATAAAATGACATTATTTAATATAAATATTAAATTAATATGTCACATTAAATATTAATTAATATTTATAATTTAATCATTACAAAACCCTAAAACAAAATTAGAAACCCCACTCATTTAAAAACCAAGGGTGAAGATCAAACAAGGGTTTTCTTAGTAGCAAAACGTGTCCATATGAATTTCAAGGTGACCAATAACTTTATCATCACTGCATAAAGGGGTACATCACACAATGTGGTCATGCCCATCTTCATAGTCTCTCTTAGGTCCTATGGACCATCCTAGGAGAGAGGAAGAGGATCACACATCAACACATCTTGGTATTATACCAAGATCTACCTGGTCAAAGACCAAGTTGCCTTAGAACACATCTGGGGTATTTATCCACCAAGGTACAAGACCAAGGATCAACCCATGCTTTAGGCATGGGTACCTTGGAACACATCCAAGGGCCCTAGTCACATCTAGGGACTTATATCAACCACCAAGGAACACATCCAAGGATCAATCCAAGCTCAGGGAAAGGATTCCCTGGAACACATCCAGGGGTCCTAGAATACATCTAGGGTCTTTACTACTTGGCCCCAGATGCAAGAACCCCAGTCATCTAGTTAGCCCTAAGTACCAGCTCAGAAGGAGCTAGAGTTCAGAGGGAGTCAGCCCTTAGGATCCAATAGGGAGGAGCAGCATCCCAGTACAGTCCATAGGAGATCAAACTTCAGAGGATGTCAATTGATGCAGAGGGAGTAGATGGATCCGGAGATTATATAGACTCAAAGGGAGTCAAGCTTAAGAAGGGGCATGCAGACTCAGAGCGAGCTTGATCTCAGAGAGAGTCAATTGACTCAGAGGAAGACCAGATCATTCAGAGAAAGTTCCCCCTCAAATTCAGGTGGGAGAGAGAGACGTCTTCCAGGACAAACAGACAAATTCCATGAGTTGAGGAGGATATATTGTAGCTTCATAGACTTCTAGGATATGTGAGATCTCCTGGGAGGGTTCCCTTGTTTTAGTAGGATTTTCTATAGTGATAGAGGAGGCAACCAGTCATAAGGACTAGGATATGGATTTTGCCTCAACTCCAGAGAGAGAAAGAGACCACACATGTTTTCCAGCTATGTGGCATTGATGAGGAAGAACCTTCCACTTATGAGGAAGCTGCAAAGCAGCAAGTGTGGAAGGATGCTATGATGATGTGTGGAAAGTGGTTTTGAGACTAGAAGGGAAGTCAGTAGTGACTTCCAAAGTGGATCTACAAGATCAAGCATGTTGCAAATGGAAGCATAGCGAAGTACAAAACGATATTTGTGGCTAGAAGATTATCCCTGAAAGAGAGAGAATATTATGACGAGACACTTGTTGCCAAAAGAAGTGTACATAGAGCAACCACAAGATACATGAGAAGGAGTCTCATGTCGACAGATTGAAGAAAGCTTTGTGTAGGCACCCAGAGCAAGATATGCCAGACAGTTATTTCTTATGAGCTTGAGGATGATTTCCCCTTGATATTGGTCGACATGTTTCTTACAGGCGGTGAGAAGCTCATAGATGGGTGCAAGAGGGAACTCACTTCAGATTTCAAAATGAACGATCTGGATTTGATGGGATTAAGTGTGACAAATATGAGATTTTCCTTAGCCAAGGAAAATATATAGTTAAGATCCTACAGAGATTCAGGATGCAATTCCATGGCCACACCTATGATGACAAATCTGAAGCTCTTGAGTGATTCATCTTCAAATTTGTTGGATCCCATGATGTATAGACAATTGATCGGATCATTGATGTACTTGGTTAACACCAAGTCGAGCATATGTTTTGCAGTAAACACTTTGAGTCAGTACATGGTTGGGCCTAGACATGTACATTGGATAGCAGCAAAGCATGTGTTGAGGTATATGCATGGTACGGTTGGATATGGCCTTAGATATGTCTCGAATGGAGATGTGAAGTTGTAGGTAGGGAGTTCAGTGGACCGAAAAAGCACATAAAGATGTTGCTTCAGTTTGGGATCAGGCATGATCTCATGGTGAAGCAGGAAGCAGATGTCAGTGGCACTCAGTACAACAGAGACAGAGTGTAATGCAGCCAATGTTGCAAGCCGTGAAGCAATGTGGCTTCGGAAGTTGCTTGCAGGGTTATTCGATCTAGAGTTGGAGCCAACTTTGATATATTGTGATAATTAAAGTTGCGTGAAGCTTTCAGAGAATCTTGTCTTTCATGACAAGTCAAAGCATATAGAGATCAAATACCACTACATCTGAGACATGGTGCAGAGAGGAGTTGTGGAGCTCCAATACATATCCACAAATGAGCAGATAGCGGACATTCTCACCAAGCCTTTGTCTAGAGTGAAGTATGAGTACTTCAGAGACAAGCTTGGCGTGATGCAGAATGTCCACCCTCATTGAGAGGGAGGTGTGGTGTTTCTCCTCTAGCCAACTAACCCCTTTGGCCAAGGGTTTCCTAGATCAATCATGTGAGGTCATTGAGGAAGTAATGCATAGCCAAGTACAAGTCTTGCCTATGCCATGTGAGGTGGCTAGGTGTTAATAAGACTACTGGGAGAGGAGAAACATCACAACGTAGTCGTAAGACTATGGTAATAGATGTGTGCTACTAGACAACATGCTAGTAGTTGTGTGCTACTAGTTGATTGCTATGTAGTCATGAGACTATGGCAGTGGTTGTGTACCACTGGACAGTAGTTGTGTACTAATTTGGCAATGGTTGTGTGCCATTGGACAATAGTTGTGTACTACCTTGGCAATGGTTGTGTACCACTGGACAATAGTTGTGTACTACTATGACAGTAGTTGTGTACAACTTTGGCAGTGAATGTGTACCACTAGACAGTAGTTGTGTACTACTATGACAATAGTTGTTTACTACTTTGGCACTAGTTGTGTACCGCTAGAAAGTAGTTGTGTACTACTATGATAGTAGTTGTGTACTATTATGACATGGCAGCGGTTGTGTACTATTGGATGACATTGTAGTAGCTGTGTGTTACTAGTTGATTTCTAGGTAGTCGTGGAGACTACTAGACTGCTTGGAAGTAGTCGTGTGCTACTAGGAGATTGCAGCATAGTCATAGAGACTGTGGCGGATTATTTGAGCTATCGATGGCATGGTAGTAGTTGTGTGCTACTAGTTGATTGTAGAGTAGTCAATGGACTACTAGATGAAGACGTCATGGAAAGATACCTCCCTAGCTAAGAGGGAGTGTTGATGTTTTGGTAGCTGCAGGAGGTATTTTCCTCCTGGACAATTTTTCTTAAAGAAGAAGAATATTCCAAAAGTCAAAGGAAGACCATTGAACAGTTGAAGAACACCCCAGAAAAGAATAAAGTGAAATAGAAGACCACAGAAGAGAAGTCGGCCCACAAGAAATAATAATAAAGTGGAAATGTAATTTCCAGGAAGAGAAGTTGCCCACATAAATAATAAATTAAATTTGAAGGCCCAAAATAAGAAGTTGGCCCCAGACAGGCGCCCAGATTAGTCTAAATACAAGTTTGGGTCAGTTCATTTGTACAGCCACACAGTTCTTTTTCTGCATTGCGCACTAGAAATTTGCAACTGCAGTTGCAACAGTTTCGCTATTTCTAGTTTTTGGTTCTCTTGGAGAGTGCGCCGCACTTGGGGAAGGATATTCTTGGTGGTTCTTAGTGATCTCTCTTGTGCACTACCTCTGGAAGAGTTACGCTAAGGTTGTGTGGTGTTGCCTAGTTGTTTTTTGCCAGTTGTAGTTACAATTGTAATGGTAGTTGCAGATGCAGTTACTAGTTGTGCTAGCTTTGTGGTGCGCTATCTTGTTCTAGTGATGCGCCTATCTTGCGCTAGTTCTGTGGTGCTACTCAGTTGTGTACCCTTGTTAGGGTTTCACAAGAAGAAGATAAGTATTTGTTATCAGGGTTTCTTCATTGTTGGTTTGCTCTTGTGAATTGAGCTTATTCATGGTTGTATTGGAATATTCGAAAGATTCTCTCTAACAAAAATTGGCTGGGCTTTTCCCCCATTTGAGGTTTTCCCAGGATAAATCTATGTCCTCTTGTGCTTGTTTATATGTTGTTTATATATTTCAGTATATGATTATTGAATGTTAAAAGAAGATAAAAATGATATGGTAAATCTAATGTTAACGAAACTAATGAAAATATAACATGGAATCATAGCAGGTTTCCTTCAGAACGATCTAACCACTGGAAGGAAGATCATAAGATTTGTCGTTGCAGATTTTTCGTTGTAGTTTGTTGTTGCACAAACCTAAACTTGTCAAGCTCATTGAGCACTTATCATAAAGTTGTTGGGACAAATTCCATCATGGATCATCTCACCTTTCTCTAGCGCACCTACTGCACTTCTCAAATTGACTTTCCATCAAAATTGAACTTTTAGGGTTTTAGGCTTGTTGACATTTTCCTGGACATTGAACCTTCTAATTCAGATTTCTAACTTTTCTTGTTGATGTAATGTCACAGATTAGAAGACAAAGTTGGATGGTGTACTTATGAGGGTGTTTACAGGAGACGTACACTTGGAAAAAGGGCATTTATCCAAGCAGTGACAATAGATCCAAAGGGATCTTAGATCTAGTGCACTCAGAGGAAGCCCAAGAGTTGGAGGCAGTAGTGACAATGTCTCCTACAGTATATGACAACTCAAATGGTACAACATCAGCTAGACTCTAGGTTTGCATATTAGGTTTGATATTTTATATTGTTATAACTAAAGTAAGTGTCGTAACTAGAACAACAGTATTTAGAAGTCTATTACTGTTGAGTACTATTGCTATCAAATGTTTAGTAACAAGTAAATATTGTTGGTACGATGATCATTAATTAAATGCTCATTGTTCAGTAGTAATAATGCACTTATTTACAATATGAATCGATCTCCTTTAGGGGATGTTCTTGGTTGTTGACCTTGTTCCAAGCAGGTTATCTCGTAAATTCCATAGAGGTTACCATGGAGATGTTGGTGTTCTTGTTTTCATGTTTCGGGAAGGTTACCATGGAGAAATGATTGGTCACAACACTAGAAGAGTGTTGAAGAGGGTTGTTCTTATTTCTTGTTATTGTATTTTTGTTTTGGTTGTTGTCCCAGGCAGGTCACGTGTGATAGCTTTGAGAAGGAGCTAATGTGATGATTGTTCTTGTTCTTGTTTTTATTATTGTTCTTACCATAAGAATATTGTTCTTGTCTACTATTTTCCCTTGTTGTTGCTTTTGTTTCAGGGAAGTCACAGGTGATAGCTCTAAGAGGAAGTTGTAATGACGGTTGTAGGAGGAAACATATTAGATGGTATCTAGTTGATACATAGAGCAGACTATCCAAGCATAGAGTTTTGTACATGATCGTACACATCCATGTAAAGAAGGAGAAGAGGACAAAGTCAAAACCTTCTGGCAGGAAGGGTACTTTTGCGGGATACAGAGTATCTCATATGGAGATTGATTTCAAGGAGCGGAAGGCTCCTAAGATGACCATACATATCCCTCTAAGTTCAATTGATCACTCTTCAGATCATCAAGAAGAGTCAGTAGGGCCAGAAGGGCCTACCCAAAATTGTTACAGTGACCAGGAAGATACCAACATGGTCATGTGATACTTTGCAGGATCCAAAGAGGATGCAAATATATGCCATTGATGAACCATATCATGAGGAGGAGCAGATGGCTCCACCAGGTGAGGCGAGCGGCCCCATCAAGTACCAACTCAAAAGAAGCTAGAGTTCAGAGGGAGTCACCCTTTAGGATCTAGTGGGGGGGAGCATCCTCCCAATACAGTCCATAGGAGATCACACTTCAAAGGAGGTCATCTTATGCAGAGGGGGAAGATGGCTCTGGAGATTATATAGACTCAGAGGGAGTCAAGATTTAAAGGGAGCATGCAGACTCAGAGCGAGCTCGATCTCAGAGCGAGTCAATTGACTCAGAGGAATACTAGATCATTCAGAGAAAGTTCCCACTCAGATTCAGGTGGGAGAGAGAGACGTCTTCCAGGACTGACAGACAAATGCCATGAGTTGAGGAGGTTAGATCATAGCTTTAGAGACTTCTAGGAGATGTGATATCTCTTGGGAGGATTCCCTTGTTTCAGTAGGCTTTGCTATAGTGACAGAGGAGGCAGCTAGTCAGAAGGATTGGGATATGGATTTTGCCTCAGCTCTAGAGAGAGCAAGAGACCACACATGTTTTCGAGCTATATGGATCTGATGAGGTGTAAATGTGTTGAACCTGCACATAATAGATCTAGCTAGAAAATACTACACACATTTGCAAAGAGAAATTGAGAAAGAAGAAGACGGAGAGAAAGAATTGAAGAATTCTCATTAACCGTGATGAATAATGAATAATTTACACATGATATACTTTGTATAGCTCAATGAATGCACAATGGAGGAGAACCAATGCGCCATAGTGGTGGTCTAGAGTGATCTGGACACACACTAGCAGTTACGGGAATGAACTGCCACCTAGTCTAGTCTCTCAGGCAGTTACAGGAGTGAACTGCCACCTAGCTGAGTTAACTAGTCAACCAATCTTCAGTTAACTAACAAAAACATAGTGTAGTGAGGAGTAGATCAAGGAATCAAGGGTAATGCACCAATCTAGTGATGAAACCAAGGCAAGTGTGCATTAGCATGGTGATGATCCCAATGTTGCATGGTGACAAAACCAATGCAACATCTAGACTCAACTCAACTAGTCAAACTGAAGTGTCAACTGAAGAGAATATTCTCCAGATGGAATATTCTCCCCTAAAATATAGGAGACTAGATAATGAATAATTATGACTAATAAACAAGGAAAAACCTTAAGAAAAAAAAATCCTAGGTGTGTGTGAAGTAACTCCAACACCCCCCCTGAACATCACTATGGTGAAAGTAAAGAATGAGTCCCGACAACGAGGCCATGTTAGGTACCCAAATACAAAATATACACTGAAAATAAGGTGAGAAAAGAGATAAAACCTCATGGGAAAAAACCCCCCTCAAGGTACAATGTATGTAAAAATAAGAACTACAATTGCTAGGCAACTGTGTCCACTCTAAGACGACTTCGCAGAGAATGGAACTTTTGCTCAGTGAAAGTCTTGGTGAAGATGTATGACGTATGTTTTGTTGAAGGACAAAATTGTAGGTCGATGATCCCCTCGTGTACAAAGTCCCAGATGTAGTGCATGTGGATCTCGATGTGCTTCATCCGCTGCCTCTGAACTGGATCTCTGCAGAACTTCAGAGTGCTCTGGTTGTCACACCAGATGACTATCGGTCAATGAAACTGAATGCCCAACTCAGTGAGAAAATTTTGTAGCCACATAGCCTAAATGGTTATGTTAACTACCCCTCTGTACTATGTCTCGACTGAAGATAGAGCAATAGCAACTTGCTTCTTGCTCAACCAACAGATAGGCCCAGAACCAAGATTGAGTGAGTACCCAGATGTGGACTTGCGATCAGTGTTATCGCTAGCCCAGTCAGAATCAATGAACCCGATGAGATCTAATGTAGAGTCTGCTACATAATGAATCCAAAAGGTGATGGTGCCATGTACATATCGAAGGATACACTTTGCAACCTTCCAATGTAGCTCATGTGGCTCCTACATGAACCTGGAAACTGCGCCAACTGCATTTGAGAGGTTTGGTCTGGAGTGTGTGAGATACAACAAGCTCCCCACTAACTGTTTGTACAATGTATTGTCAACTAATGGAGTGTCCCCGCCATCCTCAAGTTTGACCCCGGATAGGAAAGGATTCGGAGCAGACTTGCAGTCTGTCATGTGAAATCTCTCAAGGAGATCTCGTTCATTCTTGGCCTGAGACAGTTTGATGCATGATGCATCTTGACTGATCTCGAGTCCAAGGAATAAGTGTAGCGGACCCATGTTCGTCATCACAAACATGTCATATAGAATCAACCATCCTGAGCATGTAGACATTCGAGTCTGATTTACAACATACAAAGTTATGTGACAACAGGTAGGAGTCCATCTTGGCATGTCGTGCCCTCGGAGCCTGCTTGAGGCCATAAAGAGACTTCTTCAATCAACAAACCAAAGATGAGTCCTGCATAAATCCTTGGGGCTGATCCATATAGATCTCCTCAGAGAGATCACCATGAAGAAATGCATTATTTACGTCCATCTAATGGACTTCCCATCCCTTGGTTGTCGCAATGGCAAGTGTCAATCGTATGGAATCCATCTTCGCTACTGGAGCAAAGGTCTCATCATAATCAATACCATGCACCTGTTGAAAGTCTTTGGCAACAAGTCTGGATTTGTATCTGCTAATCTGTCCATTTGTTGTGCTCTTGGTCCTGTAGACCCATCTGCATCTGACAAGTTTCCTTCCAGAAGGAAGGGGAACCAGATCCCGAGTCTGGTTCTCGAGGAGGGAGTTGTACTCCTCCTGCATGGAAGATTCCCAAAAGGTATTTCCAGCAGCCTCGCCATAAGACTGTGGATATGAAGACTCAACCAATAAAAGATGCATGGAGGGAAATGGTTCAATGGAAGTGAGTGCAACAAAAGGCTCCTCGAAATCAGATCGATTCCTCTTAGTATTGGTTGGATCTCCAACGAGATCCCCTGCATCCTGAAGAGTATTCTGTGCCCACTTGGGCCTCTGCTCTGGCTCTGCAACTGCATTTGGATTCTCTGACTCTGTATCTAATTGTACTGACTCTGTATCTGAATCATCTGAGTCCTCTGAATCATAACTCTCATCTGAAGAAGAGTCGACATGTGCATGCTCATCATCTCAGACAGGTGAAAGAATGAAGGTGTATGCATGCGGTTGTTGAGGTACATGCGAGACACTTTCCTCGAATTGGAAACTTCGTTCAATGATGAGTCGGTCTGAGGAAAGATCAATAAGTCTATATCCCTTCACATCGTCGGGGTATCCAACAAAAATACACTCAGTGCTATGTGGATCAAGTGCCTTCCTCTTTTCAGAGGGAATATGAGCCCATGCACGTGAACCAAAAATATGAAAGTGGGTCACTTTTGGTTTGAGGTTGCTCCAAGCCTCGTAGGGGGTCTTATCCTTGACAGATCTATGGGAAGATCTATTTTGTATGTATGTTGCACAATTAAGTGCTTCGGCCCATAGTCTCTGTGGTATTGACTTTGCATGCAGCGTGCAAGATGTCATCTCCTTTAGAGATCTTTTTTTCCGCTTAGCAACTCTATTTTGTTGCGGAGTATAGGGAACTGTGTGTTGCAATTGAATCCCTGCCTCATGGCAAAGATTATGGATCTCATGATTGACATACTCTACCCCATTATCAGTTCGAAGGACTTTGATTTTCTTTCAGGACTGTGTCTCAACCAGAGCTTTAAAATCTTTGAGGTGTTGAAAGACCTTGGATTTTTTCCTGAGAAAGTAAATCCATGTAAAACGTGAGAAATCATCAACAAAAATGAGAACAAACCTCGCTTTGTTGATAGATGGATGCGGAAAAGGACCCATAAGGTTATTATGGATCAAATCTAAAGGCGTGAAAGCTCTCTGAGACTTTCCTTTGTCAAATTTCTCTTGAAGGTGTTTTCCAATAACACATCCCTCACATACTCCCTTGGAAAAATGGACGTCTGGTAGACCATCAACCAATCTTTGCTTTCTAAGTTGTTGCATATATCTGAAATTCAAATGTCCAAACCTTTCATGTCATGTCCTACTACTTTCATCAGCATGGGTAAGCAGTAAAGCAGAGTCTGGTTCAATAAATTCAGAAAATGTATACAATCTAGATTAATGATTTACCTCACCGGTAGCAACCCTGGAGTTGGTTTTCATGTCATAGATGTCCACGACATTTGGTGTGAATATGAATTTCTTTCCGGTGTCAGAATTTGTCATCTGATACACAGAGATAAGATTGACAAAAATTTTGGGAATGTGCAACACATTCTCAAAGCTTTCGTTGGTGAGTTCAATCCTTCCTTTGTTGGTGACTTTGACTGGAGAGTTGTCCCCCATTAGAATAAGAGGACCTTTGCATGCATCCAATGAGGAATAGACTGATTTTGTGGCAGCCATGTGATGTGATGCTCCTGAATCTACGATCCAAGCATCGGGAGAGGAGTTGATGGCAATCAAGGCATGGCTAGAATTGTCTTTCTTGGAATTTTGATCTTCCGGCTTCTTCTTCTTGGCACCCTCGGGGATGCGATCTCCAAGGTTGTTTTGTTGAAGTATTTGAGTCATTAGATCTATTTTTTTTTGCATGGATGCAGATTCTGGATGGAATCCTTTGTGATAGTATGTGCATTTCTCCCCTTTTCCCCTTTGGATTTGAAGGCATCGGTGAAGGGTTTTGAGTACCCTTCCTTCATTAGATTTGCATGAGCTTTCCTTTTTCCTTTATCTTTATATTTTTTATATCGATGGTTGCCATATTGCACAGTAATTGCATGTGCCTTTGGGCCTTTGATTTTTCCCATGTTGATGAGCTTGGTTTGCTCTTGTGTCAGGGATTCGATAAAGTCCTCAAGAGAAGGCATCTTCCAGGTGGCTCTGGAGGCGAATTTGACTGAATGGAATGTGGACACAAACATAGAGAATTCAGGACCAAGTTTGGAGAGAATGGTGAGAACCATTTGTTTCTCCTCCTTAGATTTATCAACACCGCAAGCTTTGAGTTGCGACAGTAAATCCTTGAATTTTGTAAAGAAATCTTAGATATTGTCGAATCTTTTTGGATCTAATGTGAGCAATTCCACCTCCAGCATGTGTCCTCTCATCTCATCCTGTTTTCCAAAGAGCCCTTCCAAGGTGGTCCAAGCTTCATTGGGAGTCTTACAGGAAGATATGTGAAAAAGGAGATTGGGAGAAATAAGACTACAAATTGTTTCAAATGTTTCATCCATTTGATTTAAGTACTTGGATTTTTCTATGGGTGATGTCGGTTATGTATATGTATTCAAGGTTAACCTGTACAATCCTTTGGTTCGGAGATGTATGACTATTTTCTCTTTCCATGCAAAGTAGTTGTAAGGTGTAAGAATGAATTATTTTGGGAAATCCATCTTTCCGTTGTCTTCAATCTTTTGTACCTGCAAAAAAAATTTGGTGTAGTTTTTTCTTAGCAGTCTGTCGGCTCTGATACCATGTAAATGTATTGAACCTGCACATAATAGATCTAGCTATAAAATACTACACGCATTTGCAGAGAGAAATTGAGAAAGAAGAAGGAGAGAAAGAATGGAAGAATTATCATTAACCGTGATTAATAATAAATAATTTACACATGATAAACTTTGTATAACTCAATGAGTGCACACTGGAGGAGAACCAATGTGCCATATTGGTAGTCTAGAGTGATCTGGACACACACTAGCAGTTACGCGAGTGAATTTCCACCTAATCTAGTCTCTCAAGAAGTTACGAAAGTGAACTTCCACCTAGCTGAGTTAACTAGTCAACCAATCTTCAGTTAACTGACTGAAACATAGTGTAGTGAGGAGTAGATCAAGGAATCAAAGATAATGCACCAGTCTGATGATGAAACCAAGGCAAGTGTGCATTATCATGGTGATTATTCCAATGTTGCATGATGACAAAACCAATGCAGCATTTAGACTCAACTCAACTAGTCAAACTGAAGTGTCAACTGAAGAGAATATTCTCCAAGTGGAATATTATCCCCTTAAATATAGGAGACTGGATAATGACTAATTATGACTAATAAACAAGGAAAAACCTTGGGAAAAATAAATCCTAGGTGTGTGTGAAGTAACTCCAACATGAGGAAGAACCTTCCACTTATGAGGAAGTTGCAAAGCAGCAAGTGTGGAGGGATTCTATGATGATGTGTGGACATTGGTTCTGAGACCAGAAGAGAAGTCAGTATTGACTTCCAAAGTGGATCTACAAAATCAAGCATGCTGCAAATGGTAGCATAGAGAAGTACAAAGCGAGATTTGTGGCTAGAATATTCTCCCAAAAAGAGTGAGAATACTATGACAAGACACTTGCTCCAGTAGCCAGAAGAAGTGTACATAGAGCAAACACAAGATACATGAGAAGGAGTCTCATGTCGACAGATTGAAGAAAGCTTTGTGCAGGCACCCAGGGCAGGATATGCCAGACAAATATTTTTTATGAGCTTGAGGATGGTTGCCCCTTGATATTGGTTGACCTGTTTCTTACAGGGGATGAGAAGCTCACAAATGGGTGCAAGAGGGAACTCACTTCAGAGTTCGAAATGAAGGATTTGGATTTGATGGGATTAGAGGTCTAACAGAGATGAGATTTTCCTTACCCAAGGAAAATATACAGTTGAGATCTTGCAGAGATTTAGGATGATGTACTGCAAGTCCATGGCCACACCTATGATGACAAATATGAAGCTCTTGAGTGATTCATCTTCATATTTGGTGGATCCCATGATGTACAGACAATTGATCGGATCCTTGATGTACCTGGTTAACACCACGTCGGACATATGTTTTGCAATAAACAATTTGAGTCAATACATGGTTGGGCCTAGACATGTACATTGGATAGCAACAAAGCATGTGTTGAGGTACCTGCATGGTAGAGTTGGATATGACCTTAGATATGTCTCGGATGGAGATGTGAAGCGGTAGGGTTATACAAACTCTGACTAGGGAGGGAGTGCAATGGATCAGAAAAGCACTTCTGGATGTTGTTTTAGCTTTGGATCATGCATGATCTCATGGTTAAGCAGGAAGGGATCATGCACCCAATATAGCAGATGCAGAGTATATTGCAGCCAGTGTTGCAAGCCATGAAGCAATGTGGCTTCGGAAGTTGTTTGCAAGGTTATTTGATCTAGAATTGGAGCCAAATTTGATATATTGTGATAATGAAAGTTGTGTGAAGCTTTCAGAGTATCATGTCTTTCATGACAAGTCAAAGCATATAGAGATCAAATACCACTACATCTGACACATGGTGCAGAGAGGAGTTGTGGAGCTCCAGTACATATCCACAGATGAACAAATAGCATACATTCTCACCAAGCCTCTGTCTAGAGTGAAGTATCAGTACTTCAGAGACAAGTTTGGGGTGATGCAGAATTTCCACCCTCGTTGAGAGGGAGGTGTGGTGTTTCTCCTCTAGTCAGCTAACCCCTTTAGCCAAGGGTTTCCTAGATCAATCGTGTGAGGTGACTGGGGATGTAATGCACACCCAGGTACAAGTCTTTCCTACACAATGCRAGTTAGCTAGGTGTGAATAAGACTACTAGGAGAGGAGAAACATCACAACGTAGTCGTAAGACTATGRCAGTAGTTGTGTGCTACTGGACAACATGCTAGTAGTTGTGTGTTACTRGTTGATTGCTACATTGTCATGAGACTATAGCAGTGGTTGTGTACCACCGGACAGTAGTTKTGTACTACTATGAGAGCAGTTGTGTATTACGTTGGCAGTGGTTGTGTTGGAATATTGGAAAGATTCTCTCTAAGAAAAGTTGGCTAGGTTTTTCCCCCATTTGGGGTTTTCCCAGTATAAATTTGTGTGTCCTCTTGTGTTTGTTTATCTGTTGCTTATATATTTCAGCRTATGATTATTGAATGTTAAAAGAAGATAAAAATACTATGGTAAATCTAATGTTAATGAAAGTAATGAAAATCTAACAKATCTAGGGTTTTTTGGGTGAAAAAAATGCCASCCCCCCCCTATAGACAAATCCAAAAATATATGTGCTTGTGTGTAGTTTCCCATGGTCAATTTTCATTGTTTCAAATGTGGGATCCTTCTTGTGATCAATTTTGACCTTGTCACCAATTGTGCAGGTTTTGACTCGATTTCAACATAGTTATGTGACTTTCAGAGGAAACATTGTGTGTGTCAACTTTACTAAGGAAATTGCAAATGTTACAAAGGTCAAGGAACATTTCCAACATTTCTATGTTATGTAGACCAAATGTAGGTGCATTCAGAAGTTAATCATTTATGTCTCATGGTGAACTGATTTGGGCGTTAATGGTATTATTCCTCCAATTTGTCTATTTTTTTGCCTTAAGTGTTGGATTTCTTAATCAATATTTTTAACATTATATTTTGTCCCTTTAATTTCTATCCAGTTGTCTCATTGTTGCCTCTCATCTTCCACTTTCCCCTTTTGCTCCCTCTTATGTCGTTTTACATATGTTTGAGGTTGAGCTTCAAATCCTCCACTTGGGCTCTCAGTGTTTTCTAATTTTTTTATTACTCTCAAATACCTTACACTTATCCTCCACTTGGGCTCTCAGTGTTTTCTAATTTTTTTATTACTCTCAAATACCTTACAGTTATCCTTGGTGACATTATTTCATGAATTTCTTGCTTAGTTGACAAATGTTGCATAACATTCTGATTTTTTCTTCTTGTTGTAATAGAGACTTTATTTTTTATATATTTATGCTAATGGTGCACATGACAATCATTTTAAAAGAGCATTCTCAACATTTAACATTACACCTTGTTTTGCTATGCCATTTTCTTCCCAATTTATTTCTCATTTGAGTCATAAAAGAGTTAAAGATTAACTAAGTTTACCATTGGAACATCCTAGAAAGAGAATTCAACCTAGAAGATGTCTAAGTATGAGCATGCATTGTGTTGGAGGCTTCATGCACAATAGAATCAAGACAATTGGTTGTGTTATGGTTGCACTTATATTTCAGTTGTGCACACCCATATGTTGACCTAAGGGCACAACCTTGGGCACACACACACGACTTTGTTCAATGTAGATGTGCTTACACAGATCGACAACTCAACAAATGATTTTGAATGGGAGCCCAACTATTGTTATCACCCCCTTTCTCTTTGTCTCTTCATATTCTCAACACTTTTACAATAGTATACTATGAGATATACACTTTTACAATTTTATACTATGAGATATGAACAAATGAGATGTGAAATGTCCTTAACACTTTGTATTCCCTTGGCATGTATTATTCTTCATCATATGTTATTGTAATATGTCATTTTTTTCTCTAATTAGATTCATTTTTTGTTTTGTGATAATATATAGTGATTGTGTATGAAGATAAAGTCATTGCAACTATTTCTATGGATGCACTAATTCAATTAGGCCCACTGTCCCATAGTAAATTGGTATCAAAGCATTCCTTTCACAATTGGAAGATAATTATCTACAGAATTATAGCCAAGACTCACTCTTAGCCAAAGAAAGGAAGCTCGAATGAAGTGCAGAGCCACATTGAACAACTTGAATCCAAAGTTGCAAGCCTTGTATCAAAAGTCAAGTTTATGGAAGATCAAGTAGTACATATTGTCGATTTTTGAAAAAATGGACAAATTATATGACAATATTGTAGGGTAACATTATAGAGACTCAAGCAAGAATCCAAGTAGTGAAAGGAATTCCATTCCAACATATTGGTTCCTCTCTCTAAATGGAAACTGAGGTGGAGATTTCACCCTTGTGATGAATAGATGGATGCCTTTAAATTATTGGTTGAGGAAGTCAGATTCATTCTACAAAGCACAACAATCACATATTTGAAGAAAAGGTTTCCTTTGCAAACCTAGGCATACAAAGAGAAGCTTT
The DNA here is from genome assembly GCA_009831015.1 of Picea engelmannii. Taxonomy (NCBI): domain Eukaryota; kingdom Viridiplantae; phylum Streptophyta; class Pinopsida; order Pinales; family Pinaceae; genus Picea; species Picea engelmannii. Next base: position 83,102 of record ML792284.1, on the reverse strand, counting down.
TCTATGGTGAGAGAATTTATGTGAAAGAAAATAAAATCATGCCGCCACACAAACCCACCCTAACTTGGGATGAGTTTAAGATCTCAATCAAGGATATATTTTTATCCTATAAACTATTGGAAGGAAGAACGATAATAGTGGCAACACTTGCGATAGAATTCCAAAAGTTATAAATACTTGCATTCAAGAGTTCAACTACTACACCATTCAGATCGGTGTGAAGAATGGCAATGGTCACCAAATTCATTGGTGGATTGATCACACCAAATCAAAAAGAGCTTAAGATGTTTGATATTCACACTCTTAAATGTGTTGATTAATAAGCTAAATTAACAAAGGATAAAAAGAATCAAAAGAATATATTCATCCCTCAACAAGTCCATACAAAAGTGTAGCTACCCTTTGATTTTTCGTTTTTTTTAATCATAAAATTTCAACAATTCTTCTTAACCTTTTTGGTTGAATGCCCATATTCTTTTGAATGTATCCCTCTCTCCTTGATTTCTTTTGTTACCCATAAGTGAGATAGAATGGTGGAAGGATGTTGATGTGTCGATGACTTCATCATTAGGCCCATCGACTATTTTTTTTAACTTTTATATTGTATTAAGTGACATTGAGAGATAGAATCCTTTATATGACAGAGCATGAGTTTTTTTAATGATAACTTTATCGACGTGAAGGTCATTAAAGTATTTCATTTGAAATATATTAAGATGCTAGCTAAGGTGGCCAATTAAGGTGGCCAATTAGATGTTTGAGTCATTGATTTGATTTTGTTAGTGTAGATCTCGATATTGTGCAAGCTTAAAGTGTCCAATGCCCCAATGACTACTTAGCCATTGAGACATCAGCCACCTTGCCTCATATAATTCTCAAATGAAAAAGAACTCAATACATCCAATTGATCAACGTTTCAGCATTAACTCTAAAGAGAAAAGTGAAGTTTCACACACTTTGGGTTTAAGCGGGTAGTTGAACTCAATGTATATTTCAACGTTAAGCTCTCATTTCAAATGAAAAAAGAACCCAATACATCCAAATGGCCAACGTTTCAGCATTAACTCTAAAGAGAAAATTGAAGTTTCACGCACTTGGGTTTAAGTGGGTAGTTGAACTCGATGTATATTTCAATGTTAAATATTGTCTAGTGTAAGCACTATTTTTCCACCACTACTAAGAAGGCATCGCTCTGATAGCGTTTTGGGAAGGAGGCTCTAATTTTTGTTAGAGTCACACCAATCTTCAAAGCACTGATACTCCAACTTGGATCCTCTCGGATCGCATTGAGGCATTTTTTTTTGTTGTTTCTCTTAATCTTAGCAATTTCTATTTTTAGAAAAGCATCCTCTCTTGTCACTCTTTGTTCATTTAAAAAGAAAACTTTGAAATGTTGTTATGAATGGTGTTGAATGTTCCTTTGAGGTTTTGTTAGCCAATGTCATTGATTATTTAAGCCCTTCAAGGGCACAGGGATTCACTAAGTGAACCTATGACATAGCATATGGCTTCATGTGATATTAAATAATACCCTTAATTTCACTAAAGATTAAAGAATGTGTTCCAAAATCCTTTTGTTAAACCCCCCTCACAATACACCTTTCCATTTAAAAATCCCTCTCTTTTCACTAAATATTCTCAGCATACATTTGTTTGGTGACATTTTTTATACCTCCTTTTTTTATTTCTACAACTATTATGACAACATGAAACAACTCTTATAAACCATATATGGAAAGTCGTAGTCTAAACGTTCTACGAAATAACTCTTTCCTGGCGATATTTTCCGAGAATGTTTGCCCGAAATCCGGCAAGAGATTGTTAGATCCGTAGATTTGAGTGATTATATCTGTATAATCAGTGACGTAGGGGTTTTTCAACATGTTGAATCCATTTACGCATTCAGAAATGGATTTTAAACAACAAAAAATAGTGAATTTGTGCATATTTATGTCGTCGGATTCCGACGAAAAAAATCATTTTGTAGAACAGTTAGACAACGCTTATACGGAAATTATGCAAACTGTCAAACTACCTTTATTTTCCTCATTTTCTAATTTAATCAACAAAATTATTGGAGATTAATGGAAATTCTAACAACAGTAATGCTTTGCATCATCCAATGAGATCAAAAGGGTCCAAGTTACCTAAATCATGCATGTTATTCTCTTTCCCAAATGAGAAATCAAGAAAATACACTAGTTGTGGAGAGGCTAGCATTAGAGTCATAAGTGTATCAGTGTCTACATCACACTATAGTGGGTGGGGGGAAATCATTTATGGAAGCTACATGCATAGATTCCTATGACCTTTTATTTATTTCTATTTTATGGGAACTCACTATAGAATCCTTCCACGAGGTAGCTTTTTTATGTCTTGGTTAAATCATCGATTTCTAAGGAATTTTTGGTCAAATTCTTGATTTGGGTGGGTCCTAGATTTATCGAAGAATACACACAACATGTTGATAAAGGACAGTTGGGGATATGCCAAGCCCAACAATGCTTGAGCTACTATATAGATTATTGCATATGTGAGAGTTTCTTGGTTCCACAGAGATGGTTCCAAGCATCGAACAACGAAGAGAGAAGAGCATCCAAGAAGAATGTATATGTCCTTCTAGATCTTAAATGATGTAAACCAATATAGTTCAAAGCCACCTATTCAAACTCAACCCCTATCATCCCCCACCGCCACCCCCTCCCCAAAATACCTAAATCTAAACCCCCCCAATATCTATATGCCTTTTGATGCAAGAGCATCCCTAGGGTTTTGGTAATCCTGTATCTCTCAAAAATAATATCTAGTTTCATTTTGTGTTTTATTTCAAGTTTACAGATTTCCAGCATCCACACAATGATCCAGAGTTTTAATCGATGCTCTCTCATACATTGGAATTAGGAGCTAAATTTTTGCTATGTCATAGAGGAGACATTATTATACCTTCACACCAAATTGCAAAAGAAAATATGAAGTTTATACCCTACACCCAAACCCAAAACTAGCTTGTAGAGAAATTCTTACACAAATGGTGGCTTAGTATTTTGATCATCACATGCTCATATTTTGAAATCAAGGTTTGAAATTTAGATAGGATGTCAAGGACACATATTTCTAGATGCTCACCAATTTTCAACAAAATTTAATTCTGCATAGGCATCCAGAACCAATGTGCAATAATTTCTAGATTTTATTTATGCACTAACAGAAGCTTAATATTTTAACCAGTGTGCTTTTATAATTTGGAGTTTAGGTTTGAAATTTGTATATATTGTAGAAAACACATTCTTTTATTTGATAACAAAATTTCATATAAAAATATTGAGTTTAAGTGCTGCACCCAAGATGTGCCCAGTGTTATCGCACAAGTTGTAGGTTGGGCAAAGCTCGACCCAAACCACAATATGGCGACAACTAAGAGAACACCTGCCCATTGTCACCTCAGATAAGTATTCCCGTCACTTTAGAGGTGAAGTGATCACCTCAAGGGGGAAATCTCGGGTGACCCTAGGGGGAAATGAGACAGAAAGTGGTACTTATGAATCGATGCCCCTATAGTTCAAGTTGCTAAGTGGAAGATGCCTTTGATGACACGTCTTGGAAGTGGTTTAAGGTTGCCAAGTCTTTGAGCACCTGTAGAAAGTGTTTGTACCTGCCCGAGACACAAGAAAAGCCAAGTGTACGAGGTATATGTTAGGTGGACAAGCAAATTAAGTTTGTTGTCCCTATTTGCAGCAATCAAAATATATATATATATATATAAGCAATGAAATCAATTACTTACTGTAGAAATAATCATCAAAAGCATCAAGTATTTATTGGGCAATGAAACACTACACATGCAAACTAATTCCCAATACTTTAGCACAAGATTTGATGGTGATATAGGGCTGCAAAAAAATAAATTTCAGAGCATCCAAATCGTTGTAGCAAATATTTTCTACAACAATTTTTACCCCAAGGAATTAGCCAAAAAAATTCCCAACAATAGCCAACATCAAGTAGATTAATATAGCAACTATTTCTAGTGGTAAAAAAGTGAGAAATTATGCTTGAAAATAGAGTTTGCAGCATCCCTAATGGCTGTAGCATAAGTTTGTAACAACAACAAGATATCCTTGACCAATCAAAACACCCTAGTGGCTCAAGCAAGCGATTAAGGCAAAGAATTGATTCCACTTTGAACAAATTCAATATCTCATAAAATCATGTATTTCAATGCAAGTATTTATTTATCCAATGCAATAAAAGATTAGTGCCTTGCCAAATGGGTTGTGGAGTCTTCTTGTAGTAGGTTAGGACTACTAAATCTCAAGGGGTGTAAGCCCTTTTACTCCCTTGAGATAACAACCCTAACAAGGTAAAGTCTAGAAGGGTGTAAACCCTTTTACTCCTAACAACTTTTGTAATAGTCCTTACAACAAAGAACAATGACAAAACTTGGTGGAGGGTGGATGCCCTTGTACTCCTCCAAGGATCTAGCCAATAACAACCATGGAACAAGAAAGAAACCTAACAAACGCAAAATTTCCTTACAAATTCCAATAAAAATGCCAAGACAAACCCTAGTTACCAAGAATTTTCATCACCAAGGCAAGAAAGAACCTCCAAGAAATGGTCCACCACTTCCTTCCATAAGACGAGATAAACCATATCACGATAAAGAGAGAGAGAGAATGAATTTTCCCAAGTAGGGCGAAATTTTCGGCCAAGTATCATTCTCCACATGGGAGAGCTATGATTCAAATGAGATACAAATGATCTCTATTTATACAAAATGTTCTAAACATAGTTTGTCCACAAAAGCTAGGGTAAAACACAAGATAAGGGGTCAACAACCCTTATCTTGCCCCTTTACATAAAATAATATTTTTTTTAATTCACAATTTGCACATAAAGTAAACCTAGAGTAAGACATCACCCTTATGTTGAGGAAAAGATATGAATTATCTTACTCAAGCATTTTTGAATCTTATCTAGCTAAGACAAGATAGTCAGGAATGTCACCCTATGTTTTATAGCCTCAAAAAGTATTTATCAATCCACAAGTACTAATTACAAGTGTTTAGGCTGATTTTTTAAATGAAAAGATTGTTGCAAAATATGAAATTTTTATATAATTTTCTAAAACATATATAGATTATAGAAAGAAAATGTGGTAATTAAAAAACAAAAGTAACCAAGTCACAGATACACGTAAATGAGACACAATAGCAATTTTCTTTATTTCATTCCAAGAAATCAAAAGTATCTCTCTTTACAAAAATTCTTGTGAGGGCATGGACCAAAGTCTAATTTAGATATCCCCGATGAAAACCATACAAAAAGACTGACAATAAGTAAAAACTGAACTTTATAATCTGGATCAGCTTGCCACAGACTGTTGCCAACTTGATTCTGCACAATATCCTTTATCAACTATGAAACTCAATCCATAAACAGACAAGTATACACAGACTGTCAAAGATAAATCAACACCTCTGAAACAAGCATCTAAATGATATGGTTCAGCTTTGAACCTTGTTGTCTACAATAGGACCCTGCTGTCAAAACTAAAATTAGGCCTTTAATGAATTCAAAAATGAACGAAAACTGAAACTATCTCATGAAAACAAAAGAGCAAACCTTAGTCTTTCTTTCTCCTTCTATTCTCTCGTTTGTTCTTCCTTTCCATTTGGCTATTATGCATTCCAAATAAATTGAAGTAGTTCAACTACTTTATTTAGTTAAGTTAATTAAACTTAACTAATTTTAGTTTAGGAGAAATAATAATAATAATAATAATAATAGTTAAGGGTCTTTATTAAATAATAACTAAGTAGGTGGGACCCCTTGTGACTCCCTTCTTTTAATCTTTACAAAAAATAAACACAATTAGATAATCATTTAAACACATGCCTCCTTGTAGCTCCCATAAATATTTCCAAAATTTGAATATTAAATATCAGAAATAATTCAAATCATATCCAAAAMATGTAAATAACCACATTATCCCAAAAAAATAGCTTGTTGTCCAAAACTTTTTGGAGGCCACTGTCTTCAACAACTCAATCATAAACACATAAATCAAAATCCACATTTGTTACTTTGAGAGRCAATCMTTCTTCTATCATTGTTGTCCCCTTTAGACTTCCTATAATTACCCTTAGGTTGATTTGAACCTTGAGGCTTAATCTCACTAATAACATGGGAATAATCGTCCTTCAGATGCATACGGGAGGACACTGATTTTGGTGAGTCATTTGAAGGAGATGAAGGGGAGGCCACAACAACTTTACCTTTGTCTTGCACATGGGGGACATCAGTTTTAAGTCGTTTGCTAGCATGAGAGGACTGAACAGGTGAATGCACAGGGGCAATTTGAACATTAGGATTTACAGGTGGAGGAGGAGGCAAAGACAAGTTGGGCCAGCCACGATGGTGGGAAACTGTCGGGTTGACAATCTCCTGCCATCCATCATTTTTAGGAACTTCTGGTTGCATGGATACATGAGGAGGCACAGGAATACCAGGGATATTTTGAGGCTGGAAGAGAGGTCTCTCTGGTCTAGGCTGCATTATTCCTTGCCCAATCCAATTGAAGAACCCAGCTTGAAACAACTGGTTCAACTCCTGTGGGTCAGCATCAAAATGAATTGAGAATCTAGACCTTTTAGGCCCTCTGTTTCAGTTACCTCTTCCTCTATTGTTTCTGCCATGACTGCCTCTGCTGAAGAAACTCATCATGTATGCAGCAATTCATTAGTAACTAGCCCTTAACACATGACATTTTGTTTATATGAAACAAAGTTTGGCTCAGAAATTGACATAAGACCCATGCAATTCAATCCATAATAAATTATTTAATAATTGTCAAGTGAGCAGAGGGTGAAATAGGGTTCATGGGACATCTGGAGAGATTGTAATGAGCGAAAGCATGAAGGGAATAAAAACATGAGCACTACTCAACAATTCATTAAATAACTAATTGTGCAATCAATACCAAAATATATCAGCTGCCACCTATTTCTGTGTCATTTCTTTTGTCATTGCCATACAGAGTTTTTAATTTATTTTATAGAACAGGGTGTGTAAAAATGAAATTGGGATCGTGAGGGGGGTATAATGAGTGAAAATGTGACAGTATGAGAGGGAATAATATGGATATTGTTCATAAAAAATAAATTAAATCAAACAACAACCATAACTTTGTTCAGACCCACAATCCAATAAGCATCCACTTTAAAACCAGAATCATTTAATTGTCCCTTAATTACAGACATAATGCTTGCTGACTTCAAATAAAAGACAATTCATATGCCCAGAATACTTCAATTATAGTAGCTTTCACATCTATACAATATATATGCAACATCATAATAATATCATTGCCAATTCCATAATTATAACCCTTCGAGCCACAGTCTGTTATATTCCAATGCTAAACCCTTTTTCCTTTTAAACAAAATAGAAATATACACAGTGATTCCAGCCATCCACATCCAATTATTTAAAACTCGAATAAGAACATGCCCAGTATTAACCTCCAACTGTCGACTTTCCAACACTATTTGACATAATTTATTTGCATTAAAATTGATAATCAAGCCCCGATTTAATCACAGACGAGCGTTTGTATATATAATCAACCCAAGTCCTGATTCAAAAATAGCATTTAACCAATAACATGTAACTATGAGCCTGAGATTCTCGTAATTAAACATGTACAAACTTCCTTTAGAAGAAATGCCCAACAAAAGACAGAGCCAAATAATGTCAGAGGAGAAATAGAACCAAGTCGTGCGCGAGGAGAAACATAGTTGAGCACACAGGTGTCTTTAATCTTTGACGAGACCAAGATCGTGTTAAAATTTAACACAACAAGGGAAGTAAGAACAAATAGCTCGACCACATGAGATAGTCTTTGTGACACAAATAGTTCGTGTCTTTTATTTTATTGCAGAGAGGTAGCAAGAGATGGCTCAACCAAGAAAGAGTCTTCGAAAACACAGATCACTCGTGCCCCCTTTTTTTTTAACAAGACGTCACAGAGAAGTAACAACAGATAGTCAAGGAATAGTCTTTGAAAAAACAGAGAGCTCGTGCCCTTTCCAAATCCACCACAGACGTTTATAACCTTTAAAAATCTTGACAGTCAGGGTTACCAAAACATAATAGTCAACTACCCAACGGAAACGAGAGGAAGCAAATACTCAAAATACTGTGAAGAGAGTGCCCGAAGAGAAACAGAACCAACCCAATCATAAAGGAACTTCCATTTAAAATTTTGGGTGATGCCCAAGACCCGATTGTGCAACGCTTTCAACAACAGTGATAGTGAAGGCAATGCCATGACAAAAGATAGCTCGAGGTTCGACGAGAACGAAGCAAGAACACTCCAACACTTAACAGTTTGCATCGCAACCCGGAGGAATGAAACATACCAACCACCGAGAGGAAAAGTAGTGACAAAAATTCAACATCAAGACTGGTGTAAAACCCATGCACCAAAACTCTAAGCTTGTTACACCATTATCATAATTTTCCACAGAGAACCAGAGTAAAACCCCAAGCTAACCGACATGTTTTAAACCAATAAATCAATGCACAGGCTACACATAGCAAGAATACCCATTTCTTTTCTTAAAAACGCCAACAATCTAAAGTATTCACAGAAGAAATCATAAGCACAACACTGATACACAGTCAAAACTTAAGAAAAACATAGACCTCGTGCAATTCTGAGCCAAAAAATCGATTCATAACACAGAGAGACCATCATGGATGGAAAATAAAGGAACCATACCTGGAAAGTTTGCTTGAGGGAAAGAGTTGGACTGTATTTCCTTTCACAACCAGAAATCGCGAAGCATCCACAACCACTAGAGCCGAAAAACCAAATGCAAGTATGGCTAGGGTGACGGGCTCGAGGGTGGTTTGAGTGACGTGCAGTAAATGCACGTCACTTCCTTCCCCAGTCCTATTCAATTCAACGCACAAGCCAACCCATACACCATAACATCAACCATTAATTCAAACAAATATTCATTGTTATATCCATTGCATAGTGCGCCACCCCAAATCATATCAAAACTTTACCAACAACAATATGCTATTACGTTACCATATATGCCTCACACATAATCCTTTAATCAAAGCGCATAAGTATAGCAGAAACGTTTATACACCTTTTGTGTCAATCATATGCAACCTTAAGGCTTGTCCATAATTTTTTTTTTTCTTTTTGTTTTAAGCTCGCATATCCTTTTGCATGAAATCATATATAAAATAATCAACAATGTTTAATGCATAAACATAACACCTGTAGAAAATAATCGTTTTATCCATAGTACTGCCATGAGTTGCGAGTGACTATCAAAACCATCTAGCAATGACACATTCAACCAACCATCTTATGTCGCCACGACGAATAAAACCATGACTTGCATCATCCACTGTAGAAGACTGTGTCGGCATCATTATAACAGCGAACAAAGATATAAGTGTAACACATCCATCAAGCGCCACTAGTCTACAAGGGGGTCCCACCTACTAGTTTATTATTATTATTATAAATAAATAATAGAGCTTGGCAATCATTTGCGAGTAGTATTCATCGTTGCGATTTTAAGCGCCAACACCTTCTAGGGTGACGTTTTGGTACTTTTGCAAGTCGTTGGAGCAGAATATGGGTGAGCTAGGCCTCCAAAGGCCAAGTGTCTTCGATCCAAGCCTTTCCTCCACAATCCATGTCTTCCTTCCTTCAAAACGTGCCAAGTGTCCTCAACCACCACCAAACCCTAGCCCTGATGTGATGTCAAGCCCTCAAAGGTGACGTTTTGGCCTCCTTAGGCAAATCGTTTGGGTGGTCAGGGCTAGGTTAGGTCCTCCATGATGTCTTCTAGGCCTCCAAAGGCATGTCTTCGTCATCCAGCATGTGGGCCCTGGTATCCAACCTGTGGGATTCAAGCCCCATGGAAGCCCAAGTTAGGCTTGTTCCTCCAAAATTGTCCACCAGTTGGGTCCTGCAAAGCAAATGGATACACCCTCCAAGGATCTCAAGTCAAATTCATCATGATGAGTAAATCAAATCAATAAAAGAGCCATCTAAGCATGTACATCCAAAACCACCTCATCAAAATAAACCAATGCTCAAAGACCCTATGCAATTTGTCAAGTTTAGGTATGGGAGAGTTGACAAAACGACCTATTGGGTGAATCGTACCTCAAGTTTAGGGGTGTTTCTCGAGGGGACCTCCTTCTAAGTCATGTGGATGAGGTGTCATGGATGGAGGGAAGACTTTTGGGCATGGGGTTCATGACATACAAGAGGTTTTAGTGTCTCATTTATGGGTGCCTTTGTAGAGGGTGTGCTACACCTTTGTTTTCAATGCAACATTTTTCCAAGCCCATTTGTCGTCTTTTATTCTTTTAGGATGTTTCCAGGTTGAAGTCGAGGTGGGGCTTCTACCTAAGCATGAAAAACTATGCCCACATTGACTCTACCTAGTCACATCATGCTTCCCCAAGTTGAAAACATGTGTGGGGCTTCTACCTAAGAAATAAAAAAAATGCTCACACATGGTCCACCCTGGTTGGCATTTTGTTATATTTATTTTCCACGAGTCCCATTAGTTTCTTATGAGAGACATTTCATTGTCCTCGGGATCCCTGGGCGAGCATCTAGAAGGTTAATTTTTGGGTTTTATCTTTTGCCAGCGACAAGCCTTTGGGCCTTCATCCCCGTCTTCCCATGAAATGAGGGACAACCCCTTCTTGGGTCAGTACACCCGAAAATCCCAAAAGATAAGGGGATGAGGGGATGAAATGTGGAAAGTGACAAGTATGGTCGAGAATGTCACAATGAATCGCCAAGAGGACCTCCCAGTAGCAAACATATCCCTAAGGGTGACCCACTTACTAGGGCGCAATGTCAACCACCAAAGTGAAACAGGGCAAAGAGCATAATGTCCAAGCAAATGTCACATAATCAAAAGCAGTAATAGATGCAACAAACTCAAATGCCTCAACTATTTAAATGACATTCACCATAATACTTGACTTGTACCTCATGGAGCAAGACCCAATGTCTTATGAAGGCCCGTTGATGTGGTGGATACCATCGTGACGAACCTAGAGTTGTGGTGGTGAGGTGGGTCTATGTCTGTGCAAGTGGACATTGTTGGTCAAGTTGTCTCTCGGTACTCCATGTCTGCAACCTGAGGGCCTCGAGACATCATCTCCTTAGTTATTCCTAGGAGTTGGGGATAACACCTAGTTTAAAGACTGTGTATAGAATTTTTTCGGAAACAAAGTTTCTGTATTTTGACTTGCAAACGGTCGATTCTTTGAATCAGAGTCTAAAATTTTTACAGGATATATAGAACATCTTCCTCTATCTACCCTCCAAATTTAATTAAAAAATATTGAATTTAATGGGTCCAAATAATCCAATTGCAGAGCATGACAAAAAATGACAAATTTTCTTCCACGTTTTTATTTTTCCAATTTGACTTTGAATATTCAAACTCCGACACTTGGGTTGTATTTGAAAGCTAAAGAGTCAATTATTACCCATTTATTAATTATAAAAATGTTTGAGTTACCAAATAAATGAAAAGTCCTTGGAATTGAAAAGTATGGCCCCAAGCATAAATATGAGATTTGTAAATTAACAAAGGTTCTTTTGGCTCTCTATGGTTTGAACTTTTTGTTGTTGTTGGTTGTGTGATCCAAAGACCTAGGAGTGCATCTGTGAATGTAAAGACGCCCGAGAGCATTGGTCATTGAATCAATAAAGTTGTGAGAGATGTTGTTGAAAGAATTAGGTATAAATTTTCCTATGAATTTTTATTCGGTAACAAGTTATTTGTGAAATGTTTGTTCATATTTAATGCATTTGTAGATTTGTTGATGTTGTGTTTGTTTCTGCTATGTGGCTTTGATTTGCAAGCCATATGCACTGCATCAAGTGGTAATAGAGCTAGGACTACAACTCTAGGAAGGAAGGAAGTGAGATTACTAATTTATGGGAAAAACGATTGTTGCCTTGCTATGAATAATAGTGGTTATTCTAGTAATTGGACATTGCTATGAGAGTATTCCTTCCTAAAGAGAGTACCAAGAATTGTTTGTGCAAGGTATAATTGGAATGAGAATTAGCAAGAGCAATGAAAAAAGTATGCTACCTAAGAAGATAAATCTGAGAAATCAAATAAATATATAAATTGAATAAATGAGAAGAATAATTGAAGAGTTAGAAGCCATATTTGTTGGTAATATTGGAGATGTTGGAAATGTTGGAGAAGAAGATGACGAGTCAAAAGCTGAACCAAAGATTGCAGAAGAGTGTGATAACCGAGAGAATGAGGTTGGACTACATTTGATCATATTTCTGAAAGATTGAGGTAATGTTAGAATAGAAGTCTCTCGTTTTCATAATAGTTTAAAGGTTGTGATGTATTGATTGGTGGGATTAATGAAGTAAAAGAACTAATTAGAATGAGAATTAGCAAGAGCATTGAAGGAGGCAATAGATTAGATGGTCTCTAGTTTGAGACATGGAGCAAGCTATCTAGACATGGAGTTGTATACATGACAATATACATCCATGTACCAAAGGCGAAGAAGACATAGTTAGAACCTTCTGAAAAGAAGGATACTTTTGTGGGATACAGAGTGTTCCACATGGAGATTGACAGGGAGGAGCATGTGGCTCCACCAGTGGTGAGGCAGACGGCCCCACCTAGTACTAGTTCAGAGGAAGCTAGAGCTTAGAGAGAGTCAGCCCTCGAGATCCAGTAGGGAGGAGCAGTCTCCCAGGACAGTTCATTGGAGATCAGACTTCAGAAGATGCAGAGGGAGTAGATGGCTCCAGATATTGTACAAACTCAGAGGGAGTCATATTTCAAAGGGAGCATGGTACTCAAAATCAATGGATACTTTATGAGCTTGGTTTTAACCAAGAATGTACAATCTCAGAGTGAGCCTGATCTCAGAGAGAGTCAGTTGGCTCAAGAGAGAGTCGATTATTCAGAGGGAGTTCCCCCCCCCAAGATCCAGGTCTGAGAGACATCTCCCAGGACTGATAGACAAGTGTCATGATTTGAGGAGGCCAGACAGAAGCTTCAAAGGAAAGAGGCTTCTAGGAGATGTGATCTTGCTACCACGATAGAGGAGGCAACCAGTCAGGAGGACTGGGTATGGATTTTGTCTCGATCACAAAGGGAGTAGCTAGTGAGGTAGACTGGACAACAAGACTTACTCCAATGACAAAGGGAGTTGGCCTCAGAGTTCGAGATGGAGGATCATGGCCGGATGTACTCTTGGGATTAGAGGTGTGACGAGATCAGATGAGATTCAATATGATGTACTGCAAGTCCACGAGTGATTCTGCTTCAGCTTCAGATTTGGTGGATCCCACGATGTACAGGTAGTAGATCGAATCCTTGATTTACCTAGTTAATGCTAGGCCAGATATTTGCTTTGTAGTGAGCACCCTGAGCCAGTATTTATTTGAAGCCAAGGCAGTTCCAGTGGGTGGTTGCAAAGCATGGTACAATTGTGATTTGTCTCAGGTGATGAAGTGAGGCTGCAGAGATATACATATTTCGATTGAGCAGAGAGTGCAATAGTCAGATTGAGCACCTCAGGGTGCTGGTTAAGCTTGGGATCGGTTACAATTCCTGGGATAAGCTGGAAGCAGGCTTCTGTATCACTCAGTACAACAGAGACAAAGTATGTCACAACCAGTGTCACAAGTAGTGAAGCAGTGTGGCTTCGAAAGCTTCTTGCAAGACTTCATCCGACACATGCTACATAAGGGAGCAGTGAAGCTCCAATATTTATCCACAGATGAGCAGTCTGCAAATATCCTCCTAGAGTGGCCATGCTGACTTGGCTGAGGAGGATGATACACAGGATTAGCCATGCTGATTTGGCTAATGATGAGCATTGATGTTTCAACATCGGGCATACATTCTCCCAGATTGGTCATGCACGGGGTTATGCTAGTGTTGATATGACCAAGGGAGAATAATTCATTCACTCACGGGGATTTGCTAGTGGTGAATGACCCGTATCATCGGGAAAATATTCTCCCATATTAATAATGCACAGGGCTATGCTAGTGACCAAGGGAGAATGATTCATTCACTCACGAGGCTCTGCTAGTGGTGAATGGCCTAGGTATGTTGGTGTTCTCCAGGTTCGGGCAGACATTCTTCCTAGATTGGTCATGCACGGGGCTATGCTAGTGTTGATATGACCAAAGGATAATGATTCACTCATCCACGAGGCTTTGCTAGTGGTGAGTGGCCTAGATAAGCATCAAACAGACATTATCCCAGATTGGTCTTGCACAGGGCTATGCTAGTGTTAATATGACCAAGGTTAATGATTCATTCACTCATGGGGATTTGCTAGTGGTGAATGGCCTAGGTGTAGTCCTTCTCCTGTCAAGGAGTGGATGGACTTGAGATGCTATCACATGCATATTTTGGGATGGAATGCATGTGAGGAGATGGCACATCAACATGGCTCATGAAGACAACCTTTCTATCACAGAAGAAATCCAAGTATGGAGAATGCCTCCCTCGTTGAGAGGGACTGTTGGAGATTTGCAACTTTGGGTAGTCATTCTCCACAAGAAAGTACAAGAAGACCCATCTACACCATTACATAAGCCCCAGGAAGAAGTTGGAGACCCAGGAAGAGAAATCTGCCCCACCAGAAAATAATAAAGTAATTGAAGACCCAGAAATAAGAAGTCGGCCCCAGACTGGTGCCCAAATTTATTGCCTCGTTTTTTAATTCTCATTCCGAGAAATACAAGGCGAGATTTGTGGCTCGTGGTTTCTCTCAGAAAGAAGGAATTGACTACGACGAGATTTTTGCTCCAGTTGCCAGGTATACTTCAATCAGAATTATTATCTCACTTGCAGCAATTTTTGGTTGGAAACTTCACTAGATGGACGTTAACACTGTTTTTCTTAACGGTGAAGTTGAACAAGAAGTTTACATTGAGCAACCGGAAGGTTTCGTGATACATGATAAAAGATCTCATGTATGCAAACTCAAGAATTAGAGACCATCTAATGTGTAGGCTCAAGATTAGTTCCTTGAGCTCTGTTTACACCCTTAGCTCTGATAGCATGTTAGAATTAGGGCAATAAAGCAAAACAGTAGTATCTTTTCAATTTCAGTGAATAAAACAACTAGATCTAAAGTTCAGAAATAAAACTCAAACACTTAACTAGTGTACAGATATAGGAGATCTGAAGTTAGACAGTACTTTAGATTTATAATCTCAATAAATATAGCAACTAGATCGGATGATCAAAAATAAAACTCAGATCTAACGTTCAGAAGTTAAAACAGGAACTCCATTACTTGAACAGTGAACAGCTAAGGATAAAAACAAGACAGTGAATCGGATCTATAATGTTGGACTCAAAAACATTTCACAGATCTATAGATCTAAAGCAATCTGATCATAAACAGTAAATCAAACTAAGAGACAAACGTTAAACTCAATATATGGATCAGATCTAGTAGTTGTCTAGGCTAATACACATATCTAGATGAAACATATAGTACAGAAATCAAAAACAAAAGTCCAGATCTGAAGATGATGAGTAGACAGCTTACCTTGTCCTGAAACCTTACCTCTGAAGAAGTCACAGCAACCACAAGAGATGTAGAACCATTTGTATTATGCTCAGACAAGGTTCAGTTCATAGATCCATCATATGAGGTGGATCTCTTGCCAAGAGATGAAGGAACTTTCTTGCCACCAAAGGAATAGAACCAGAAGGACTTCACGCAGTCAAACCCTCAACCAAAGAAGACTTATATCATACAAACCCCCACACAGGAAAATTGAGGATAAACCCTCACTCAATAAGGGAGGTCGTGGCTTATAGGAAATACCCTACAGTAGTGGAGAAGAGGTCGCACCCTACAGGCTCATCACAACAGCAAGAAAGAGCCGCAACCCTAAGCAGGCTTACCGTAGTAGCAAAGAGGGCCGCACCTTATAAACCCCACACAGCATAAAGGAAAAGGGGCCAGACCTCACACAG